>JXCR01141078.1:0-62194 GCA_002079205.1 Phalaenopsis hybrid cultivar
CCTGGTGGAAAATCTCGAGTTCTTTTAAACTTATTATGTTGCTTAATAATTCATTCTATAAATACCCTTGGTGCTTAATGAACATTGATGTCTCAATTATCCCTAAGAGTAAGGTAATTATCATTTGTAATTTAATTTTGAAAATTATGTGGGTGAAGACTCTTAAAGAGGCAAGTTAGTGTTATAGGAACACTTAACTAAATTTTGGTTATAATTGGGCTTGTAGTGTTTGAAAGATGTTTTAATTTTAAATGATGTTTACTTTTCTAATCCCATAATGAAAATTGATTTAGCCTAAGTCACTCCTAAGCCCTTAATACCTAGGTGAGTGTCTTGGTTAGTTTTGAAAATGTTAAGCTTTAGGTGATCATGATTCATGATTTGAATTTTATTTGAAAATCAAAATAGGGGTATTAAATTGAATAATTATTGACTTCAAAAGTCATACCCCTAAGTCCTAGGTTCATTTAATCGGCTAGACTTCCAAATTTATGTAATTTAAGGAAATTACAAATTTATCATTTTTAATTAGTACAAGTGAGGTTGGTTTCTACCGGTTAACCCCTTGTGTTTCAAACATCCAATTATGTTAATTAGAATAAAAAATTTCCCATTTCCCTTTCTGAAATTAGGCCTAAATATTAATTAAGGCTAAATTTCCAAAATTACACATTTGCCCCTAAGGCTCTAACACTTCATAATTTGTCAAATTCAATTCAAATGACTTTGAAATTTTTACCCTTCCTCATTCATGAGTCAGTTAAGACATCAGAGGAGAGAATGTGATTTTTCAAGATTTAATTTAATTTACATAATTATTTTCATTCAAAAATAGGATTTTTCAAAGAAAATTCCTAACTTGACCAAGGTAAATGCTACTCCCTTAAAATGTTTACTAGAGATAGACCTATACCAGAGAAGCCTTTGGACCAAATGTCATGATTTTTTGAATTTTATTTGAATTTCAAGAATTATTTTAAGTTACAGTGTATTTATTAAATATAAAATATTTTAAATGGGAAAAATTAAGATTTCTATTTTTGAAAAATCTTCCTGAGCTCAGAGAACCCAAAGGAGAAAATTTATATTTTTATAAATTTTATTTGATTTATTGGAATCATTTTTAGTGAAAACTCATTTTTAGCCTTTAAAAATTATTTTTAAGCTTTGAAATTTAGTTTCTTTATTTAGAAAATTAGGAAAAATATTCTAATTGTTCCTAAGTGCTTAGGAAATAATTTAGAATATTTCTATTAATTTTATTATTTTGTGATTTTTAGGGATTTCTAATTATTTAAATATTTAAAATAGGCTAAACAACAAGTTTTTATTTTAAACATCATTTCATTTTTATAAAATACCCTAGATCATAAGGAAATCAAAAAACTAAGTTTTATAATTTTTCAAGTTATATTTTAATTATTAAAAATCATTTTAGTGCCAAAAATGTTAATTAACTTGAAAAATTAATTTATGTTATCAAATGAACTTAAAATGCTTTGAAATTTTTATGGTGAGTTCTGTGGATCCTAAAAGATAGTGGAGGTCAAAAATCAAGTCATTTTGTTGTTTGTATTTTTCAAAATTAATTATTTTTGTGATTTAGGGTTTGTGAAGATTAGGTGTATTTTGAATAACTCAGCTCATGAGAAATTTTCTTAAGGGCTCTTTGGTCATCATAAACCTTCCAAAATTTTCTTGGATTTTTCTAAGTAACATGCTAATTTCCATGATTAATTTAAGCAAATAATGTACATAAACTTAAAAAATATGATTCTTTGTCTAGGGACCTCCTCTAACTTTGAAAAAATCAGGGAATGTTCCCTAAGACAGAGGTAACAACATGCTAAAATTTCAAGCCATGGTGATATCACTACATGCATGGAGAATCAAAACATCTAACTCAGTGTTTAATTAATTAAAAATAAAATATGCATCACATGGACTTAAAATTATTTTGACATTGTTTTCCTCTGTTCACTGAGAAAGAAGGTATTTTTATTTTATTTTTGTGATTTTTCTACACCAAGATATCAATTTTTGAATTTATGAATATTTAAATTAATAGGAAAAATCTCTATTTATCTATTTAAACAGCGCGGCGCCACGTAGATCCTAGGCAGCTCCGAAATCCACGTGGCATGCTCCCATTTGATGCCACCGTCCCCATAAGCAGCCACGCGTCCCGCGTTTTATGTTCCGAAGCACTGTCTGGCTTGATCTCCTCCATCCATTCGATACACGCTTGATCAAACGGCTCCCCATCATCGTCCCCGATAGAGTGATCCTGTGACCGTCCACACTAAAACCTTAAGATCTCAGCCTAGATTCAACCAAATCACTTTGGGTTTGATCCTATGGACTCGTCTAAGTAAGAAGAACACATCCATACAGTAATCATGTAATTAAATTTAGCCTAATCAAATGGAGAATCAAAATAGGCTCGGGAGGGAGAGAAGTTTAATACTTTTGCTCTGAGAAGTGAAGCTTCAATCAGAGAGTCTCAGCACGTTCGTTGGGATCTAAGGAAGTTAGGGATTGAGCCTCTAGTCTTGGTGTGAGGCCTAGATATGATTTTGATCACGACCGAATTTGGGTGTTGGTCTAAAGCTATGGTAGAGGCTCTGTGAGAGGGGAATTTGATGGGGCTTTTGCTCCTTTCACTGTTGTGAAGGTGTGGGTGAGTTTAATTTGAGTTTGGTGGAGTTTAGAGGTGTGGGGAGTTTTGTCCTGTCTCCGACAAGGTTTTCAGCTTAAAAATTGGGCTCCGACAAGGGGATTCAAGGCAATGTGGTGGTTGGGTTGCACTGAGGAGGTCTCAAAGAGGCTTTGGGATCAATTTGGGGAAGTCTCTTAGAGTAATTTAAGCTCTCCCTTCATGGCATGGAGGGGAGCATTTTATAAAAATGGCCTTAGGCTTGCTGTCATTGCCAATGGGGGGTGAAATGTGCTGCCTAGGTGGAGGGCAGAGAGGATCTAAGCTTCAATTTGGATGATGTGGTCTATAGGTTTGAATTTGGTTTAATCTCATGAGGGTGGCTCTCAGTTTGGCCATTTTCGGCCACTAGGCTAGCCGGCCGGCCAGGGGGAGGTGTCTAGGAGCTCAGGGAACCCAGGGGAATATGTCACAGCAATTTAATGATTTTAGGTTTTGTTTTGGCAAAAATATCTAAGGCTTAAGCAAATATGGCATTAAATCCCTTGATTTAGGGGACCTTTTGTCCATGGCTTAGTTTAGGTGGTTTTAAGAGGTTTAGGCTGGTCACTAGGGTCCAATTCATGGTTGTGGAGTCATTAATTTGATGACTTTGGGGTAGTTAGGCCATCTTTAGTGCATGGGTTCAATGTGGGTTCAAGTGATCAAAACTTGGGTTTGGGCTAGGTTAGCGATGTCAATTGTCCCAATTAATTGATCAAAATTGTGTAGATGATTGTTATGAAGATTTTTGCTGAAGGGTTGAAGTAATTTTGAGTTCACTTGGTAGGTCAATTTGGGGGATTTTTGGAATTTGGCCAATTTGGGCATGTTGGGTTAGACATGGATCTAGGTTGGGCTAGCCTTGGGCTAAGTCCAAATTGAAGGATTCAAATGATCAAAGGGCAATGTTTTGAAGATTTTTAATGAAGGGATGGGGTGGAAATTTTGGGGCTAAGGCCACCAATTTGGTGAGATTTTAAGACATGGCCAATTTGGGGCAAATTTGGGGCTCTTGGACTTAGGTTGAAATCAAATGAATTTGAGGTCTCCCCAAGGCCAATTGAAGGTCAAATTTGGTGTGTAGGAATGTCACGAAGGTTTTTCAACACAAATTGTGGCAAACGGAGTAGGCCTTGGGTTCAATTTGGTGGAATCAAGTCATGGGGACAAAATTGGGGTTTTGATCTAAATCAAAATTGGGATGAAAGAATGGGTCAATTGAGCTTGGATTTGGTTTTTTTTTGTCATATTGAAGGTGAATGTGAGTTTGATATTGAAATTGGGGTGAATTGAGACCAATTGGATAGACATTTGAGATAATTTGGGGAAAATATGGGCCTTTAAAGGGAAATTTGCGGGTTTTGGTCAAAGATGGTTAAATTGGCCAAATTAGGTTATGTGATAGTTGAGAAAAATGAAATTGAGAATATTTGGGAGGTTTTGGGAATTTTTGGGATTTTTTAGAATTTTTGGTATTTTGGGGTAAGGGGGGGTGTTTTAGTAATTTGGCCAATCTTGGTGATTTTGGGTAGTTTGGGTGTTTTCAAGGTGTTTGAAATGATTTTTGAGTTAAGTTGGGTATTTTGGCTAGATTTGGAAATTTTGGCCAACTTTGGGTTCTCAAAGGTATCTAGGTAATTTGGGGAAATTTAGGGGCAAAAGGCTAGGTTGGGTGTCTTGGTAGAGTTGAGGTACCAACCACCATCAATAAGCCATGGACCAATGGAAACCCCATTTTGGGTCCTCTATGTAGTGGTCTTAGCAAAACCTAGCCTAGGGCTAATGGGTTTAGGAGACCACCTACATGAGTTTCCCAAAAGTATCAAGGGATCAAAACCTAAAAGTTTAAGTTTATGATATTGAGTGATTGTGAGTGCAAGTGATTGTAAGTGATTGCCTTTAGCCCTAGACCAACACCCAGGGTCAACTCTAAGGTCCAGCAGTCCTAAGGGTGACTCATCTTGAGTTCCCCCATAGTGACCCCACCTACTCTAAGTGTCGAGGTTAGGACCAATGTGTGGAACTTCAAGTTGAGTAGAGAAGAGTTTAGAATTTCTAATGGTGAGAAGGTTAGGACTAATATGTGGAATTTCAAGTTGAGTAGAGAAGAGTTTGGAATTTCTAATAGTGAGGGCTCCTTGTCTAGTTTTCTAAGAATAGTCAATAGGAAAGTCCTATGGCTAGAACTTAGGCTACTAAAGAGGAAAAACTAAACCTCAACCAAAAGTGAGGTCAACATAGTTATAACAGGGTACTAAACATGGAAACAGTACAGGTGCAAGTAGTACAAACAGGTGCTAAGTAGTAGTACATCTAAAATCAATATGTATAACATAGAAATTGCAAAGTAAAACACTACTTAACACACAAGAAATATAAACTAAATTGGAGCAAACGTGAACAGTAGATGTAGGAAATGCAGGACATGCATTCAACATATAACAAAGAATACCAAAACAAACCAAATATACACGAAGAACTACAATAGAAAAAATAATCAAGACTCTAATTATCCTCCTCCTTCTCATCATCATCATCTACATCTTCATCCATCATTTTTCTACGCTCAAAAGAAGGGTAGTTAGGATAACTAGGAAACTCAACACTATGGTCACCACACAGAAAACTCACTAAGGAAGTGTTGAAGCTGGCTTCATAATCACTTTTCCGTCTCATGTATTATTCTATGTGGCTCCAATGATCCTAATTATCTTGAAGCTAACATTGCATTAAAAACATATCTAATTCAAAGTCCAAGGTCTAACTTATATGTTCTTCCCTAATACCAGGAGGTGGAGCAATAACACTGGAGGTAGAAGGTCTAGAGGTAGAAGTAGATGGAATATCAGAAGTTGTACCTCTAGATCTTCCATAAATGTCCACATTAGCCTTGCTAATGGGCTTTAGTGGCTTTAGTTGCTCCTCTCAAGTCTCATATTTCACTCTAGATCCTTTGCATATAGTAAAGATAAGGGAAGGGAAGCCCAAACCTGCAGAAGAACTAGCTCTGACGGAGGTGTAAATGGCCTTGAAGATGAGAGAGCTAATATCAATGAGTTTCATCTTCTGAATGAAATAGCTCAAGATGGATCTCTCATGAATCACCTCGCTAAAATAGTTCGAGGGTAGCAATTGAGCAGAAATAAAATAGTGTCATGCCTTCGATGGGGCATTAAGTGTAGAACAAGAAAAATTTACCTTATGATCATTTCTGATCTTCCAAACTCCACGCCTATCTATAAGGTAAACAATAATCTCATCTAGCTCTTACTTAAAAGGCTCAAACTCTGCATAGTAGCAATCCAAAGTAGCAGGTAAACCATATAACACATTAATCCTCTCAGGAATGAACTCAACTCCCATTCCTCGAACAAATACCTCATCTTTTGGAGCTTCAAGCAGATTTGCATAAAATTCCCTCACAACAAAAATAATTGCTATGGAAGTGAAGTAGCAAAAAACTTCCCAGTGTCGAGCAGCAATCAAATTTTCTACTGCCTCACTAGGACTAGAAAAACTTCACTCCGCAATAAACTTCCTTGACAACAAAAAAGCGTTGTATCTATCATGTGCTTTAGGATTTACAAACTTTGTGTTGTCAAAATTTTCTTTCCCCTTTCCTCCTTTTGTTTTAGGATTCATCTCAAATATCTAGAAAAATTCAAAAATAAATTGCTTATATTAGTTCTAAAGGCTCCTACAAGTAATATCCAAGCAAATGAAGCTTCCAACCATAGATTTCTCACTAATATATCCAAAATTTGTGATTTTCACTCGATGTGGAAGAAATCCATGGTGAAACAACAAAATTTTACCCAAAAATGTAGATCTAACCTTGAAAAGAAAAAAATTGGTGATTTTAAGCTCTAAAACTTAAAGAATCATGAGCTGTGGAGAGCCCTAGGAGTCACTTTTTGCGAAATGGAGGAAGAAGATGAATATTTGAGCTAAAAAATGCTGATGATTCAGTTCATTTTGTGATTTTAAGTCTTTTTGGCTGGTTCAACCAGTTTGGCGCTGGTTTCAAAGCCTAGGCACCATGCTGTACAAATAACTGGCGCTTAGGTGCCAATTCGGGTGCCTAGGTGCCAGGTCCCAACTTTGTAAAATTTGCTTTTTAAAGTGTGGCACATCAAGCCTAAGGTCTCCAAACCAAAATTACATCAATTTAACATCGTTCTAATAATCAATTATCTTCATAACATCTCCCAACATCCATTTGCTCAATCATAACTTCTAGACTTAATCATCCAAACATACTAACACATATGATTTTTCACAAACTTAACACAATTTCATTAACAAACAAGTTTCAGTTCAACGGACAAAAAGCAATAAAGGAGATCAATTCAACACCAATACAAGTACCATATCATGTAGTACCAAACACACCCATATATCTAAGGTCGACACAATAACTGTAAAACATAAACATCTAACGCACTTAAACACTCCGATTATTAGTAATTTTTGGCACAATTATCTTCCACCTTTTAGATCGATAAATAATTACGATCATACAAGTGGTAGAAATGAGCACGAGGAAATTCTGCAGCAATTTTCTCTCTGATCCATTTGTTATCGTGATACATATTTACCTGGTACTCTTGATAACACGCCAAGTAGTTGAATTGGAGTTTCATCTACCACTCCAAATGCTCGTACTGGTGATACATGTCACTCAACGTGTTGTGTAGAATTGTTAACCTCTCTTCAACTTTCATCAATTTGTAGGTGATCACCTCCAAAACTCAATGCAAAAAAGCCATTGAAGTAAGTTTGGGCGTCCTTGTGCACAAACTTCTTCTCATTCACATCATCATTACTTTTACTCTCCATTTAGACAAGGAATTTGGACTAAGAACTCAATTCCTCTATAAGGTTGCTTCTCTTAGGCCTAGATACGAAGTTTTAGGCTCAAGGGATGGGCTTAGGTGGGTTTTATTGGAAAGAAATGGGTTAAAATTGCTAGCGGCGATTTTACCTATTTTCCATACTATGGCGCCTAGGTGCCAGTTTCTGGCACTTAGACACCAGGCCTTCTGCCAGCTGGCGCTTAGGCGCCAGTGCCCAAATATACACTGCTTCACCTCACGTTAAAATTTTCACGTCCCAATCTCGTTTCATTATTCAAATTAGTGTTTTGTGCCTCCTTACATCTTGTAGGTCTCAGTACTACATCATATGGTTCATATAAAAAAATAATCATAAATCAATTCACACAAATAACAATGGGTTGCCTCCCACAAAATACTTAATTTAACGTCGTCAGCCCGA
Source organism: Phalaenopsis hybrid cultivar (assembly GCA_002079205.1). Taxonomy (NCBI): domain Eukaryota; kingdom Viridiplantae; phylum Streptophyta; class Magnoliopsida; order Asparagales; family Orchidaceae; genus Phalaenopsis; species Phalaenopsis hybrid cultivar. Next base: position 7,976 of record JXCR01141078.1, read on the forward strand.
TGTATCCAATATATTTACTCTGGTTGACCCAACATTAGGATCTCTTCATACAAAGGCTTGTAGGTTTCAATTGATGTCCATTTACTTTAATTATTCATTTAGTTTTTGGATCTTTTATATTTACAACACCATAAGGATATACTTTCATCACAATAAATGACCCCGATCACCTGGACTTAAGTTTTTCGGGAAATACTTTCAATCAAGTGTTGTATAATAAAACCCCTTTTTCCGGCTCAAAATATTTTCTTAAAATCTTCTGATCATGCCAATTTTTCATTTTTTTCTTTATAAATTCTAGCATTCGCATAAGATTCATTTCTAATTTCCTCGAGCTCATTTAACTGTAGTAATTATTTCTCACCAGCATCTTTCATGTTATAACTAAATTACTTTTTTGCCCAATAAGCTTAATGTTCTAATTCAACTGGTAAGTGACAAGCCTTCCCAAATATGTGCCTATATGATGACATTCTACAAGAGTTTTGTAAGCAGTCTTTTAGGCCCATAATGCATAATCAAGTCTAACAGATCAATCTTACCTATTAGGATTTACAGTGTTTTCTAAAATGTCTTTAATTTCACGATTGGATACTTCTGCTAAACCACTGGTTTGAGGGTGATATGCTGTGACAATTTAATGTTTAATTCCATATTTCCTTGTTAATTTTTCAATTCTAAAGTTTTTAAAATGACTTCCCCTAGCTGTAATGATCACGCTTGACACTCCAAATCTTGTAAAAATATTTTTCTTTAAAAATTTTACAACACTTCGAGCATCACAATTGGGTAAAGCAACAGCTTCCATCCATTCTAAAGCATATTCCACTACAGTTAAAATATATATATTTGAAAGATGGTATAAATGGTCACATGAAATCCAAACCCCATACATCCAAAATTTCAACTTCTATAGTAAAATTTAGGGGCATTTCATTTCTCTTAGAAATATTGCCTATTCTCTGACATGTATCGCATGTTTTTATATAAATATTAACATCCCTAAATAAAGTAGCCCAATAAAGTCCAGATTATAATTTTTTTATGCAGTTATATCCACTCCAAAATATCCTCCTAAATCAGATTCATGACATTTTTTAATAATTTCCTTGGTTTTTTCAATTAGAACACATCTTCTGATAACTAAGTCCTTACACTTTTTATATAAATAAGGGTCATCATAAAAGTAAAATCTTGTGTCATGAAAGAACTTCTTCTTTTGATGGCTTTCTAATATGTGTGATAAAATATTACTAACTATATAGTTAACAATATCTGTATACCATGGAATACACCACTCAGAAACAGAGTATAATTGCTCATCAGGAAAATTTTCATTTATTCAATATCATTATCACCATAATTTTTTTTGTTCTGGCCTTGATAAATGATCAGTTATTTGATTATCAGTACCCTTCATATCCACTACTTGAAAATCAAACTCCTGCATCAGAAGGACCCATCTAATTAATCATGGTTTTGCATCATTCTTCGACATCAAATAATTAATAGCAAAATGATCAGTATGCACAATATATTTTGCCCCAATAAGATAAGACCTAAATTTATCAAAAGCATACACTATTGCCAATAACTTCTTTTCAGTAGTGGTATAATTAATTTGAGCCTCATTAAGGGTTTTACTGGCATGGTATAACTTTAAAACTCTTATCGTATTTTCTCCCTAATACAACCCCAATAGCATAATCACTTGCATCACACATTACTTCAAATGGTTTTTTCCAATCAGGTGAAACAATCAAAGGTGCAGTGATTAATTTTTCCCTTAATAAATTGAAGACAATTAGACATTCCTCATTAAAATCAAAATTCATGTCTTTTTCTAAAAGATGGCATAGAGACTTAACAACTTTTGAAAATTCTTTAATATAATGTCTGTAGAACCCAACATATCCTTAAAAACTCCTAACTCCTCTCACTGACGTAGGAGGTAGTAATTCCACAATAACTTGATTATTTGTGGGATTTATTTCCATGTCATTTTTCAGAAATCTTATGCCCTAACACATTTCTTCCTGCTACCATAAATTGACATTTTTCCCAATTGATAACTAAATTTGTTTCTTCACATCGTTTTAGAACCTTAGCTAAATTATCTAAACATGAATAAAAAAAGGTCCCAAAAACTGAGAAATCGTCCATGAAAATTTCAAATCCTTTCTCAATTAAGTCATAGAAAATAATCATCATGCACCTTTAAAAGGTTGCAGATGCATTACATAAACTGAAAGACATCATTTTAAAAGCAAAAGGCTCATATGAACTTGTGAATGTCGTCTTTTTTTTATCCTCGGGGGCTATGGGTATTTGGTGGTATCCGAAATATCCATCCAAAAAGAAAAAATATCGGTGCCAAGCAATTCTATCCAACATCTGATCCAGAAAAGGTAGAGAAAAGTGATTTTTCCTAGTGGCAAGGTTTAATTTTCTATAATTATACATATTCACCATCCAATAACTTATGTTGTTGGAATTAACTCATTCCGCTCATTTACTACTACAACCACTCCCCCTTTCTTAGGAATACAGTGAATTGGACTAACCCAAGCATTGTACGAAATAAGATAAATAATTCCAGCATCCAACTACTTATTTCTTTTTTAACAACTTTTTTCATAATATGGTTCAATCTCCTCTCAGGATCAACCCTAGGTGGATGATCATCTTCCAATAAAATCTTGTGCATACAGATTGAATGACTAATTTCTTCAATATTAGCTAACGTCCAACCAAAGGTTTTCTAATGATTTTTCAAAGTGCCCATTAATTTTTCTTCCTGGTCTTCAATTAAATTAAAGGATATTATTATAGGTAATGTAGATAAAGTCCCTTAAACTGTACTTTAAATGAGTAGGGAGCACCATCATCTCAATTTCAGGAGGTTTTTCAATTGAAGAAATCAGAGGTTTACTATTTTTAGTAGTGTTCAAAATCTTAAAACTTTCCTGAACATAATTTGAATCCCAGTATTTATCTCATTTGATTTATCTTGATCATCAATTTCATTTTCATCCTTCAGTTATTGTTGATTTATTTTGACTTCATATCTTTCTCAAAAATGAGTATTAATTAAGTATTAATAATATCCATTTTGTAACATTTATCATCTTTTCTTTTAGCTAGATACTCTATATATTTTAACACATTAAAAGTAAGTTTCTAGTCATTAACTCTCATAGTCAACTCTCTTTTTCGCACGTCTTTCATTGCTCATCCAGTGGTAAGGAAATGTCTCCCAAAAATGATAGATATTTATTTATCTTCCTCCATATATAAAATGATGAAAACCACAGGAAAGATAAATTTTTTCACTTTTACAAGTACATCTTCTATAACCCCCTTAGGATAAGTGATAGATCGATCAGCTAACTACAGGGTTACAATAGTGGGAAAAATCTCTCCTAAGCTTTGTCTTCTGAATATAGAAAATGGCATGACGTTAATGCTAGCTCCTAAATCACATAAATATTTTCCAAAAAATCTGTCTCCAATTGCACAAGGTATTGTAAAGCTACTAGGATCTTTGAGTTTTGAGGAAACTATTTCTAAATTATTGTACTACATTCTTCACTTAGTGCAACAGTTTCGTAATCTTCAATCTTCCTCTTTTTGCTTAAAATTTATTTCATAAATTTAGCATAACTTGACATTCATTCCAAAGCTTCAGCAAAAGGATTATTAATGGTAAGCTTTTTAAATATCTTGAAAAACTTTGAAAACTAATGGTCCAGCTTTTGCTGTCCAAGAATTTAAGAAAATGGAGGTGGTGGTCTTTTTAAATTGATCTTAGTTGGAGAGACATATTTTTTACATTCTTAGGAACAATTTCTTCTTCTTTTTCAGTTTCTTTAGTCTCCCCCTCAACTTTAATCTATTTTTGAATTCCAACACTTAATTCTCTTCCACTCATAAGTTGGATAGCTTTAAATTTCTCTTGCTCTTTGTTCTTATCTTTAGAATTTATTTCAACATTACTTGAATGTGTTCCCTGAGGCTTATTGCTAAGTGCATTAGCAATTTATCCCAGTTGTTCTCAATATTTCTTATTATAACATTTTGACTTTGTAATTAATTCCCTATCTATAACATCAATTCTTTTATAAACAACTTATTCTCATTAATTGGTTGGTTATTTGTAAATCTAGGAGGGTGAGAAGGTTCGTAGTTAACACTACCCTGGTGGTTCCATTTCCTAATGAATTTGCTTGATTGTTTCTCCATTATTCATTTCTGCCACTAGAATTATTATTCTAGTTAAAGTTATGGTGGTTTTTCCAACTTGGGTTATAATAGTTCAAATATGAGTTATTGGGTCTATCGTTAATTGCATTTTAAGTCTCTAATGATGGTTACAAATCAATAATATGTCCTAATAAATTTTCATCTATCACATGAGGTGTTTGAGAAAAGTTCATTCCAAATTGATTTATCTTCCTATATATTGCAACAACTTGACATGCCAATATAGAAATTGCATCATTATCATGAAACTAGCTACTTAGGATTTACCTTTCAGAGGGCTACTGAAAATTGTTTGTAGTCATCTCTTCAATCAACACATAAGCTACATCAAATGGTTTTGACAATAATGAACCTCCGACAACAACATCAATAATATCTAAGGGATCCTACTAACCCAATATACAATGTTTGAATAATTAACCAGTCTCACAAAACATGATGCAGACACCTCCTAAGGAGTTCTTTAAATTGTTCCCAAACTTCGTATATTGACTTGCTTTCATACTGAGTAAAAGACGTAATATTATTTCTACGCTTAACAGTTTTTGAAGGTGAAAAATACTTAGCCAAGAAGTTTTGTGCTAATTCTCCAAAATTTCTAATAGATCCAGGTGCTAATGAGTTTAACCACATATTAACTTTATCCCTTACTAGAAAAAGAAAAATTTTAAGTCTAACAATATCATTTGATATGCCATCATATTTAACTGTAGCTTATAGTTCTAGAAAACTTACAAGGTGCAAGTTTGGATCTTCAGATGGTGCTCTTCCAAACTTATTATTTTGTATCATTTATATAATAGCAGGTTTAAGTTCAAATGAGTTAGTCGCTATAACAGGGGTTTGTATACTTAAGTGAATTTCATCTGTTGTAGGGTTTGCATTGTTCCTTAAAGGCCTTTGTATATTACGATGTTCATTTTCAACAGTTTGATTTTCAAAATTATCTTGTGATGTGTTTGTCATTTCGATAGAATTGTGAAGTTCTTTTTATTTTTGAATTTTTCTTATGATTTTTCCTAACTCAGAATCATAAGGCACTAAATCTTCAGATCCTGAACTATGCATGCAATATTAAAAGTTCAGAAAAATAAAAGTAAAACAAAACACTCAAAAATAAAAATATGTATATTTTTATTTTTTATTTTAGTTTTCTCTCTCTCTCTCTCTCTCCTCTCTTTTATAATTTTAAAAAAATAAATAAATACATATAAAGGGAAAATAAAATACAATTCTCCTAAAACAAACCTATAGTTAAATAAGAATTTCTAAAGTTAAAAATTTTGTTATTCCCCTACAACGACGCTAAAAAACTTGACCCGACCCACAATTACAAAATTATTTAAGTTCTGAAAGATGACAAAAAACTTGACCTAATTTATATTCAGTGGCTAGTGTGCAAAATAAATATGATATAAAATTGACTAATGACTTACACACTACGGGTACTACACAAACATACGTATCATTTCAAGTAATGTAGAGTTTTCTTTAAATACTCCAATATCGAACCGACAGAGAATAAGTGAATTTCTGTGTCAACTTAGAAATATTTCTGCTTAAATTGTAAACAAAAAATTGTAGGAGAATAATATCAAACTTTTTGTAAAAGGCTATAAACTAAAGTTTTCTAATATGGAATTAAAGATAAAAGTATATGCAAATTTTCTAAACTACATATGTTTAAAGAAGTACAATTATAATAAAAATTCATTCCCCTTGCAAAGAGATTAAAATCAGTGTAGGAATTAAGTTCTTAAAGATAAAAATGAGGTTTTGTGATACATAGAAGCATACATATTCTTTATTCTCTCCTGAGTGCATAAAGAACATTGGCTAATTTAAAGTTATGTTCCTGATTGATATGGTTGTACTGAGTAGATTCTAGTCTCTCAATTTCAGAATACCTACTGTACCTTCTCTATAGAACCAAGCAGGCCTCTTGTTCCAAACTAAAGACAAAAATTGATAAAGGTAACAGTCTGTCATTCTAGAATTATCAATTCTACGCATATCAAAAATTTTCTCCCCATCTATTTGCACTCCGCTTTGTACGTGACATCCCCTCAATTCAAGGTTTAGTGTGGTACTCAATAGTTGGATGAAATCATAGCCCTCCTAGGTCATTATGTTTCGCAACGAATTTTAACATTACAAATTGTTAGTTTACAAAGTAAATTAAGAATCAATAAAAATACCCGCACAAATTTTTGGAATAAAAGAAATCTTCAAAGCATTCTAACCCCACACATGATTACCTTTCATGGCAAGGAGAAAAAAAAGAAAAGTACTCAGAATTCATGGGAATAGCAAAACAAAACATGATATATAATAAAAACCAATTTTAGAAAACAAAACTTAAGCAAAAGTATAAATACTTATCTCAAACTTTTCCCCAAGAAATCTTCTAAAGTTTCCTGATTGAACTTGACTCCACAAAACTCACACTAGACTCAACAAACACTCACAATCACGACACTCTCATTATGGTGAGTGGTCTAACCTACCCAAAAATGACTTTCCTCTCCTCCTCCTCTCTTCTTGGACATCTGGAAATGCTTCCTATATATAAATCTTTGAAAATAACCAAGTGTCACTTTAGGCACCTTTTCAAAAATCATCTAAATTCATTGAATATATGCATAACTGTCTATGATGCCTAGATGCCAAACCGTGGCACCTAGGCGCTGAGCTTCTAGAACATTCTGGCGCCTAGGTGCTAGGTCAATTTATTTTCTCTTTGGCTTCATTTGACCCATTTTTGCTCCTTTTGCTCTTAAACTTCATTTCTTGTACCTGAAATAAAAAACACACAAAATATCTTTCATTAAAGCGCAATATCCTTAAAATGAGCAAGAAATATACATATAACAATAGGTAATTTTAAGACGTGTAAACTACCTTCACATAGAAGGTCCATGTTTGAAGTAGACCAATTCTCATGCCACATGTCCCTCAAGTGGAAACTTCATAATGATGTGGTATGTTGAAACAATAGTACAAAAATTGGTAAGGAGAGTTCAACTATATATAGTGATGTAATTAATTGAGGTGTCGACTCTAAGAATGTTAGCTAATATAATGAACCGATAATCACTATCTCCCCACATTTTTGTTAAAGTACTCATTTAGTTTCCCTTTAGTACTTTAAAAAAATTATATATTCATATAAATAAGGGGCCTATATTCTAATATAGACAAGTTTGCTTAATTCTTGTCTTTTCAAAGATGCTCTTGATAATAATAATGATAGAGCTCCTTGTTTTAATCAGTATGATATCATGAAAATGTCATCATAAGTATTAACATTCAATAGTCTTTTAGCTTTAGAGAAGGAGATGAGGATAACTTCAGTGATGGATGACAGTATTATTATGTTTGAGTTCACCTCTCTTCAACTTAATTGCTTGAGGCTAGCTTAATAAGCTGCTTACTAAATAATATAAATTACCCAAGAAAATATAACATGAAGGAAAAGATATCTAATCATATCTCTTAAGTGGGAGCTAGTTATTTAAGTTAAAGGTGGCAAAAGTACTCCTTTTTTTAAATGATTTTATTAAATTGGTTGTGAATGCCCATAATGAGGCGACTATAGGGAAATGATAAGAATATGGTGTTTTTAATGATAACTTTATCTTCTTATAGTCATCATGTCTCCCAAAAAAAACTTAACTGATGGTACACTGACTAAGGTTGATGAAGATGTTATATGGCCAATAATGAGTAAAATTTAGATGTAGAAGCTTGGAATTATTAAATTATTTTTAAGTAAGTGACCTTACTTTCTTCACTCAATAATGACTTTGGAGTTAACTTGAGGATGATGCCTCTACTTTCTGATTGTATTCCTCTGTGTTCACATGAGTGTTTGCAAGTTCCATTAACATGACTAGTATACTTGATAGATATGAATCAAGTGCATAACTGAATGGTTCCTTATAAAGACATTAGGTTAGGAAAATTTAATCCACAATAGACTATAAGTCTTTAACCTTGATCATCTCTCTATAAAATTATTAATGAAGCATCTATGCAACTCGCCAAACTCTTGGCACATTTTTAATAAATCCTAGGAGTTCTTATGGGGACAGTGAATGTTAGCAAATTGAGTTAAAAACATCATATTGACTTAACAAATAACGTAATTATAACTAATGCTAAGCAAGAATAATATATAAAGGCCTATTTCTTAAAGATCATGAAGAATAACTAACACTTTAGAATTTTTTTTTATTTATCTATTAATGAGACAATTCATTCAAAGTAAGCTATGTTTTTCATTGTATTAATCCATCATTAGTAACTGTTCACTTGCGAGTTCTCAAAATTGGAAGCCATTTGGCTTTGGCATTATCTTTGAAAAAGTCATTTATCAATTGCAGTATTTTCTCTCCACTTGTTATTCTCATTAAAGAGGTTTTGAGGTACTCCTTTTATTTTAATTTTGGATAATAAATCTCGTCTTGAGATCGCATCGCTCTTAGTCTCACGTTCCTCATCACCATCATGATAGTTTACTCTTTAAATTGTTTTACTCTTGGCATAGTTCTTGTGATNAAATTTTGGATAATAAATCTCGTCTTGGGATCGCATCGCTCTTACTCTCACGTTCCTCATCACCATCATGATAGTTTACTCTTTAAATTGTTTTACTCTTGGCATAGTTCTTGTGATCAAATCCAAGGTGCTTTGGATCGTTTAACCTAATCATTCATCCTTTTTACTTTGTTGCTGAGTAATAAAAAATAAATGTCTTTGCATGTTTATAAAGGTTTCTTTTGGTTGATGTTTTTTGGTTGCTTGTCTACTAAGCCCTTTAGTAAATTTTTGTGTGTTCCTTCTAGTTGTTGCTATTTTTCCATGCTCATCACACTTAAAATAATGTTGACATCTATTTTNTTGAGTAAAAAAAAATAAATGTCTTTGCATGTTTATAAAGGTTTCTCTTGGTTGATGTTTTTTGGTTGCTTGTCTACTACGCCCTTTAGTAAATCTTTGTGTGTTCCTTCTAGTTGTTGCTATTTTTCCATGCTCATCACACTTAAAATAATGTTGACATCTATTTTAATAGTTTATGTTAAAATTTTACTAAGTTGGAAAAGTTGAAAAAAGAGTTGTAAGCAGAGGAATAGATAACAATTATTTTAGCTCAAAAGGGTAGAATTAAAAGGCACAACACAAAATTCTTTGCTCCCTCTTAGATTCTCTATTTATAGATGAGAATATATGGTAAAAAGCACTACANAAAAAAAGAGTTGTAAGCAGAGGAATAGATAACAATTATTTTAGCTCAAAAGGGTTTAATTAAAAGACAACACAAAATTCTTTGCTCCCTCTTAGATTCTCTATTTATAGATGAGAATATATGGTAAAAAGCACTACAAGAAAATAAATAAATAAAGGAAAATATATAAGGTGTGCAGACTAATTGCCTACTTGAAATCAAACTAATAGTTGATTGTTGGATGAAAAAAATGTTATTTGGTTTCATAAGAATATGGGTAGGGTGTCTGTTCGAAGGATAGGTGGCTACTTAAGCTAGATGTTTTTGTGAATTTGCTTGTGTATTTTAGACAAATTCTTACGCCTTGAGATTTTTTTTCCTTTGTTTTGGTAAGTGAATTCAAATTGTTGTTGGCAAGTTGACACCATGAACCTGGTTGGCAAGTCCTCTCAGAATCAATATGGTGATTTTTTTTTAAAGTTTAATTTGCTATTCTCCTAGAAATCTAGTTGGCAATTTAATATTCGTAATTTTCTTTTGGGTGAATATTTCTTTTAGGTGTGCAACACTGGATCTAACTATGATTGAATCACTATAAAATACCAAAATCTATTATTAATGGGCATATTTGAGACTTTATAAAATGCGCCCTTAAAGATCATCAAGATTGAAATCACTCTCATTAATAAATATTAGATCTATTTTAAAATTTGAATGTATGAGATCAAGCTACCAAGCCAAAAATTGGGGTAATCAAAATTAATTTAAAAATGATAAAAAGAAATTCTAAAACAAAACACCCACCTTTACATTGATCTTCAATTGCATATTCAAATACTTATTAATTTAAAATTTAGTAATGACAAATGTAATATTACTACTATTAACAAATAAAAGATTGTTAGCCTTAAATTATCAAATCCGTTTTTCATTACACTCCCGAACATCTCCATATATAACAAGATATTTGAGTTAATTTCAAAATAGTTAGGAAAAGTAAAAAAAAAAAAAACATGAATCACATTTGTATTTTAGTTGGGAAAAAATATATTCGAATTAAAAAATATATTTTACTTGAAAAATATATTTGAATAATATTCAAACCNCGCCTATAATTCGAGGACCACACCCTACACTCGGGGGGAATCGAACCCGGACCAGAAGGGATTTATATTATATATATAAACAGATGCCCGACCAACTAGTCTGTGTACGAGGCGCATATATATATATATATATATATATATATATATATATATATATATATTATTTTGACTCCCAATTATTGANAAAAGCACTACAAGAAAATAAATAAATAAAGAAAAATATATAAGGTGTGCAGACTAATTGCCTACTTGAAATCAAACTAATAGTTGATTGTTGGATGAAAAATGTTATTTGGTTTCATAAGAATATGGGTAGGGTGTCTGTTCGAATGGTAGGTGGCTACTTAAGCTAGATGTTTTTGTGAATTTGCTTGTGTATTTTAGACAAATTCTTACGCCTTGAGATTTTTTTTTCCTTTGTTTTGGTAAGTGAATTCAAATTGTTGTTGGCAAGTTGACACCATGAACCTGGTTGGCAAGTTCTCTCAGAATCAATATGGTGATTTTTTTTTAAAGTTTAATTTGCTATTCTCCTAGAAATCTAGTTGGCAATTTAATATTCGTAATTTTCTTTTGGGTGAATATTTCTTTTAGGTGTGCAACACTAGATCTAACTATGATTGAATCACTATAAAATACCAAAATCTATTATTAATAGGCATATTTGAGACTTTATAAAATGCGCCCTTAAAGATCATCAAGATTGAAATCACTCTTATTAATAAATATTAGATCTATTTTAAAATTTGAAAGTATGAGATCAAGCTACCAAGCTAAAAATTGGGGTAATCAAATTAATTTAAAAATGATAAAAAGAAATTCTAAAACAAAACACCCACCTTTACATTGATCTTCAATTGCATATTCAAATACTTATTAATTTAAAATTTAGCAATGACAAATGTAATATCACTACTATTAACAAATAAAAATTTGTTAGCCTTAAATTATCAAACCCGTTTTTCATTAAATGACAAATGAACATCTCCATATATAACAAGATATTTGAGTTAATTTCAAAATAGTTAGGAAAAGTAAAAAAAAAAAAACANCCTCAATTATTGAGCTAAGGTAAAAGGACACTTTTGTAATGTGGTACCGCTCACCTACCACATTTCACCTACTGCTCACCTACCTCCCACCTATCACTCTTTTGCTTCTATAAATAGAGAGTGTTTGAGGGTTAGGAGAGCAAGGGAAGAGATCTTAAGCTACCACAAAGGAGGAGAGAATAGCTAGAGAGCTTAGAGCTAGAGAGGAGGAGAGCATCTTGAGGTCTTCTATCAAGATGTCGCTTGAGAGGGAGGCCATAGAAGGAAGATGAGGGCTCATCTCTATGTATAAGCTATGTATTCTCCATTTCTTTTGCCTTAGTGAACTATTTGATTGATTCCCTTCAGTGGACGTAGATCCAATTGGATCGAACCACGTAAACGATTTGTGTTTGCTTGTGTTCTTCGCGTTTCATTTCAATGTCAGGAAGTACATATCTCATAAGAATTGGCGTCGTCNCTCTATCAAGATGTCGCTTGAGAGGGAGGCCATAGAAGGAAGATGATGGCTCATCTCTATGTATAAGCTATGTATTCTCCATTTATTTTGCCTTAGTGAACTATTTGATTTCATCTCTATGTATAAGCTATGTATTCTCCATTTCTTTTGTCTTAGTGAACTATTTGATTGATTCCCTCCAGTGGACGTAGATCCAGTTGGATCGAACCACGTAAATGATCTGTGTTTGCTTGTGTTCTTCGCGTTTCATTTCAATGTCAGGAAGTACATATCTCATAAGAATTGGCGTCGTCTGTGGGAAGATTCATACTTCTTGGCTTGAGGTGTTTGTGGCCAGCGACGAAGAAGAGGAGTTCGGCATTCACGAACAGAGGAGCAAGTGGATTGCGTCGTAGGCAGCCGAAACGCGACAGATTTGGTGAGTAGTGGAAGCTTTCATCAACTGGATTAGCATCGCAGGTTGTGCGGTTCGGCGAGATGGAGGAGGAACTATCTGCGAAAGAGCAGAGGAAGGCGGGTCATTCGGTCCGCGAAGGGGCAGATCTTGCGAAGGAGGAGGATTTTCACGACAGCTAGCGAACGCAGAGACAGAAGCACACGAAGCACGCCGCAACAGCTCTCGGAATTCAGTAGGTGCTCAGCGGAGTGGATTTCAGACGTTAGTGGGGATCAAGCCACAATAATGGGTTCCGTCAAATTCAACATCAAGAAATTCAACGGGAATAATGATTTCGGCCTATGGAGAGTAAAGATGAGAGCTCTACTGGTTCAACAGGGTGTTGTGGAAGCCTTGCAAGGGTCGGCGGCATTGCCGGCCGACATGACCGAGTAGGAGAAGATCGGCATACTGGATAAGGCCCACAGTTTGATAATCTTGAGCATGGGCAACAAAGTTCTGAGGGAGGTGTCGAGGGAGACAACGACTTAAGCACTTTGGGCCAAACTTGAGGTATTCTACCTGACAAAGTCTTTGGCAAATAGGCTCTTTCTGAATCAATGTTTATACTCCTTCAAAATGCATGAAGACAAATCCATCTCAGAGCAGATTGACGAGTTCAACAAGATCATCGACGATCTCGAGAGCATCGACGTCAAGATTGACGATGAGGACAAGCACTACTGCACTAAACTCTATTCCAAAGAGCTACAAGCATTTCAAGGATGTGATGCTCTATGAAAGGGTGCTGACTATTACTCTGGAGGAGATTTAATCTCTGATTAGAGCCAAAGAACTTTAGAGGAAGCATGACGGGGACAAGGAAGTCAGCGGAGACAGTCTTATTGTCAGAGGAAGATCAGACAGCCAAGATTCAAGAAATTGTCAGTACATATCAAGGTCAAGCAAGGATGGCGGGAATCAGTCATCAAATGGATCTTTCGAGTGCTATCATTGTCCCAAGGACGGTCATTTCAAGAGGAACTGCCTAGACAGAAAGAATAAGTACCAAGAAGAGCCAGAAGAATCAGGAGAAGCAAGCGTAGCCTCTGATGACTACAATTCTGCTGAGGCCCTAATGATAACAGAATCTGAATCCAGTAAGGAGTGGATCCTCAATTCAGGGTGTTCTTTCCACATGTGTTCTCACAAAGACTGGTTCGAGACACTGCAATAGGAAAATGATGGGTCTGTTCTACTGGGAGACAATAAAGCTCACAGGGTTGTTGGAAGTGGATCAATCAGGATAAGGATGTTTGATGGAGTTGAACAAGTACTGAAAAATGTCAGGTACGTACCAGAGCTCAAAAGAAATCTGATTTCTTTAGGTACGCTGGAGTCAAGCGGATGCTCGTTCAAGGTAGATAATGGCTGCATCAGAGTAACCAAACGCCCTTGTGTCGTCATACAAGGAGTCAGGAAAAAGGGCGTTTGGTTACTCTCTTATTGTAAGAACCGTGATTGCTAAGTCCATGTACTGTTTGGACTTAGCAAACTCAAGCAAGGGCTGAAGGCCCCTCAGGGGCCAGGTGGAGGGAATCTTTACTTCAAAGCTTCTCAATTTAGAGTCAAGGTGGAGAATTGTTATTTTGACCCCCAATTATTGAAATAAGGTAAAAGGGCACTTTTGTAATGTGGTACCGCTCACCTACCACATCTATACCGCTCACCTACCTCCACCTCTCTTGTTTCTATAAATAGAGAGTGTGTGAGGCTTATGAGAGCAAGAGAAGAGATCTTAAGCTACCACAAAGGATGAGAGAATAGCTAGAGGGCTAGAGAGGAGGAGAGCATCTTGAGACCTTGTATCAAGATGTCGCTTGAGAGAGAGGCCATAGAAGGAAGATGAGAGCTCATCTCTATGTATAAGCTATGTATTCTCCATTTCTTTTGCCTTAGTGAACTATTTGATTGATTCCCTCCCGTGGACATAGATCCAGTTGGATCGAACCACGTAAATGATCTGTGTTTTCTTGTGTTCTTTGTGTTTCATTTCTATGCCAGGAAGTACATATCTCACATTATAAATATTAAATAGCTCGGAGATGAGGACACGAGCTTACCGTAAAAAGTTTGCTTGTACAATCATTACTCACAATGATAATCTTTGAAAATTAGGAAGACAGATTATGAAAAATCAAGGAACCTTTAAGCATGAAGGTTCGTTCATATAAAAAGGTCGCATTTCTTTGAAATTTGGATGTGTTTTAATTCGAAACAGCCTTTCAGGCATATTTCGCTAGAAATAGAACAAGTCATTTTCTCTAATTTTGAGCATTACGGGCATATATGTAAGATTTCCTTTGGAGTATGAGCTAGAGAGAGAGAGAGAGAGAGAGAGAGAGAGAGAGAGAGAGTAAACANAAATAACTCGGAGATGAGGACACGAGCTTAGCGTAAAAAGTTTGCTTGTAGAATCATTACTCACAATGATAATCTTTGAAAATAAGGAAGACAGAATATGAAAAATCAAGGAACCTTTAAGCATGAAGGTTCGTTCATATAAAAAGGTCGCATTTCTTTGAAGTTTGAATGTGTTTTAATTCGAAACTTCCTTTCAGGCATATTTCGCTAGAAATAGAACAAGACATTTTCTCTAATTTTGAACATTACGGGCATATATGGTAAGATTTCCTTTGGAGTATGAGCTAGAGAGAGAGAGAGAGAGAGAGAGAGAGAGAGAGAGTAAACAACAAAAGTACATTAATTGTGATCTCTCTAGTATGATTCAGTATGGATATCAATTACTAGGGATAAAAGAGCAAAAAATCTGGAATGCCATATAGAACCTAGAATTCTATAGAGGATCCAACATATAAATATACATATATATATGTTTAAAGGGTGTCGCGTACTCTAGCTTGTTGGTTAGCATCCACCATATAAGGTCACTCAGGTCGGCGGTTCTAATCCCCTCCGGCACAGTTGACCTTAAAAAAGTTTTACTCGGATTGTTAGGTATATTAGGAGTAGTTGGAGAAGCCCATATAATAGCCTCGGACCATTCCTTTTAAATAAATAATGTCTCTCTCTCTCTCTCTCTCTCTCACCTCTACAATTATGAAATTTTCTTTTCTCAAGGCAAATGTTCATCTCTGTATGCATTTAATTTTTGTTTAATAATTTTTTTAACACTAAACTTTTCAATAACAATAAATAATCTGAGAGATTTTTCTTGGCATCACCAAACGAGTAATGTAGCAATAGTTGACACACATGCAGGATAAAAGGTTAAGAATTTTAGCAGGTCAAGATGTCGCTTGAGAGGGAGGCCATAGAAGGAAGATGAGGGCTCATCTCTATGTATAAGCTATGTATTCNATTTAAATAAATAATCTCTCTCTCTCTCTCTCACCTCTACAATTATGAAATTTTCTTTTCTCAAGGCAAATGTTCATCTCTGTATGCATTTAATTTTTGTTTAATAATTTTTTTAACACTAAACTTTTCAATAACAATAAATAATCTGAGAGATTTTTCTTGGCATCACCAAACGAGTAATGTAGCAATAGTTGACAGACATGCAGGATAAAAGGTTAAGAATTTTAGCAGGACCTCCAACCACCAAAGGAAAAAAAAATACATGAAAAAGTTCCACATAAAATTTGAATTAACAAACATAAAAAATAACACTATGCCCCCCTTAATGCTCAAAACAAGAGCGAACTTTCTCTTATTAAAATAAATTGAAATTAAGAAATTGATTGCACATTTCTCATAATACTCAATAAAACCTTACATCAGATGCAATATTGTATCAGGACGACCAATTAAAATTGGCCACATGTTAAGATGGGTCCCATATTTTTAAAAAACAACCAACCAATGTATTTCAGTAGGTTCCACATTTTAATGTGGCCCATTTTAATTGGACACCTTACGCAAATTTTCTTGCGTCAGGTGTCCTGATGTAATAATTTCTCGAACTACACGGTGCACAACCATCCAATTTACTATGAATGGCTAGAATCACCATTGTTTGTTTCTCATATCAATCAAGAAGAATGTGAAGTAGATGATGGGGAAATGATAATTGGAGAGAATCTTAGCCCCTCCCCTAATGCTATTTTGACTTTAAAGCCTCAGCTGCTAGATTTCTTCGATAATAGAGAATTTCGTCACCTCCTAAATTCAATTCTTTAGGAAAAACGAAACAAGCAACCCTAAACTTTTTTTTTTTTTTTTTTTTTTTTTNCCAATAGACACAACCAGCCTGGCATAACATCAGTAACCAAAACTTCCATGTGCAGCC
Organism: Phalaenopsis hybrid cultivar; assembly: GCA_002079205.1. NCBI lineage: Eukaryota > Viridiplantae > Streptophyta > Magnoliopsida > Asparagales > Orchidaceae > Phalaenopsis > Phalaenopsis hybrid cultivar. Next base: position 24,772 of record JXCR01141078.1, read on the forward strand.
AGAACAAACAAAAAAGATAAAATTTGGATCTACTCAAACTTGCCTTTGTGGTTTGAGATGTCTATTTCGCTCTGTTCCCCTGCTATCCACTGCTCTCTCAACTGTTACAAGAAAGAACAAAGTTGGCATCGAACATGGAAAGAAATAAGATTCAAAAAAAAAAAAGAAATGATATTACTGAAAGGCATTAAAGATGATGACTCCAATCATATGAAAATTACTCTGTGCTCATTTTTAGAACCAAATCATATGTTTCTGTAGCTGAAATTTAAAGATTTGGTAGCGCTCAAGTTACCATTATTACGTCGTATTATGAAACTACAAATATTATTTTATTTAAAATACCTACATAAGGAAATGTATTTTGAAGGTCGATAAGACCAAAATTTGCACTTTCAGTTAATGTTCAACCGAGATTTTCGATTTTAAGAGTTCTTTTTGTCCATATTTTTCCACTTTTGTTCTGTAATAGATACCATAAAAGCTTAGCCATGATATTTTTTTACCATGTAGGTGTTGAGGTGGAATGAGAGGTTTGACTACAAATAATGATATTTTGTACCAACTTGATTGCCTATAGAGAAGAAAAATAGTTTAAGAAATCATTAAATTTGAAANGGATACCATAAAAGCTTAGCCATTATATTTTTTTACCATGTAGGTGTTGAGGTGGCATGAGAGGTTTGACTACAGATAATGATATTTTGTACCAACTTGATTGCCTATAGAGAAGAAAAATAGTTTAAGAAATCATTAAATTTGAAAGAGGTACCATCTGGTTGGATATGATAATTAATTTAAGATACCTTAAATATGCTGAAATATATTTCATAAATCAAATGAATGAAAAACTAAAGAATCATTTTCTAAAACAATAATTTCTACCCACAACCAACTAAATTTGCCCTTGAACATAAAAACTTAAATGGCTGCGAAAAAGCTTCAGTAATTCGAAAAATTCTTATACATTTTCAATCTAATAAAAATATTAGAAGGGTTTTCTCCGATTGTGATGAACAAAAGTTTGTCAATTTATTGAACCCTTTAGCATCCATTCAATGTTATATAAGGCTAAAAGATTAAAAGCCTCAAAATCAAGAACATAATGGCAGGAGAATGTGAATTTACCTTTGCACGATGTGCTTTCTGAAATCTAAAGCCCTGGATAAAAAGAGTACTGAAGCATTAGCAACAAGATTCCATTTCAAAAGCACTCATAAACATTGCTGAATATAATTGCTTTTAGGAATACCTTGTCAGTCCCATAAATGTAGTCACAATAGGTAAATACCGATGCAAAGTTACTTTGGCTCTGCCCACCAACATAATGGTGATAATCATGGTGTTCCGCACCTCCATAGAAAGGAATAAACTTTGTAGGGCTGAAGGGAAAGTCATAACTGTATAAAGTAAACTTGTTAATGACAACATTGCAGTGCATAAAATAATTAACAAATAAAATTAAAATGAAAGAGCATATTAATTTCTAAAACCAACAATAACAACAACAACAAGCCTTTATCTCAGTAAGTGGGGCCGGCTACATGACTCCTTTCCCATTGTTTCCTATTGAGTATCATAATTTCATTTAATTCTAATAAATTAAGATCATTTTTTATACAATATGCCCATGTCTTCTAAGGTATACCTCTGTCTTTCTTAACATAAGTCAAATCTAAAACATCTACTCTACTAATTGGATCATCAGATGGTCGACGTTGGCTCTCTCTCATTTTGTTCGCCATTGGAGCTACACTAACCCTACCATGGATATATGTATTTCGTAATTTGCCTCTAAGCGTCAATCTACTAATCCACCTAAGCATTCTCAGCTCAGAAACACTGAACTTTGTTTTATGCTTCTCTTTTAAAGGCCAGCATTCTGTGTCATAGAGCATTGCAGGTCTCACCAACATTTTATAAATTTTTTTTTTAAGTCTAAGAAATACTTTTCTATCACACAATAGGTCTATTGAATTCCTCCACTTCAACCAATCGACTTGAATTATACTAATAGCATCCCCATTTATATCACCATCATTTTGAATAATAGACTCAAAATACCTAAAATGTTCACACCTTCTAATGATTTGATCACCCATAGTTACAACTCTGCCCCTAAAGTTACTGCTACTAAAATTACATTCCATACATTTAGTTTTAGATATAATCAAACGAAGGCCTTTAGACTAAAATGCAGACATCCATAATTCAAAATTTGTCTCAACTATTTCTTTAGTCTTATCCATAAGAAGGATATCATCAGCGAAAAGTATACACCAGTACATACCCTTGTAAGTGTCCAATAAGAGCGACCATAGCTAAAGCAAAAAGATATGGGCCTAAAGACGATCTCTGATGTAATCCAACTTAAATAGGAAAATACTTGTTCAATCCTCCTTCTGTTTGAACAGAAGTGACAACTAAAATATACATATCATTAATGACTTGAATATAAGTCATATCAATACCTTTCATCTCTAGAACTCTCCAAAGGACTTCTCTTTGAACCTTATCATAAGCTTTTCTAAATCAATAAAAATCATATGTAAATCCGTTTTACTCTCTGTACTTCTCCATCAAACCTCTCAATAAATATATAGCTTCCATAGTAGACCTGTCTGACTTAAATCCAAACTGATTATGAGAAATCTTGGTATCACATATTAACCTGCGTTCAATTACCCTCTCTCATAATTTTAAAGTATGACACATCGACTTAATTCTTCTATAATATGCACACCCTTTCGTAGATCCTCTTTATTCTTAAAAATGGGGACCAAAATACTCTTCATCCACTCCTCAAACATCATTTTAGCTTTTAGAATAATATTAAAAAGTTTAATAAGCCAAGAAACTCTCAAATCTCCTAAACATTTTCACACTTCAATTGGAACATCATCAATTCCTAATGATTTTCCATCATTGATTTTCTTTAAAGTCTCCTCAACTTCTTTTTTACTAATACGACGGTAAATAGAAAATATTTTATTATTATTAGCGATATTAAGATCAATAAGGTGATCATATTTTTAAAAACTTCATGGAAAAGTTTATCAAAATAGCTCACAAACATACATTGAATAACTTCTTCTAAGAAAAATACATTTTGATTTTCATCTTTAATACACTTGAATTAATTTTTTTACTTTTCTTTTCTCTTTGTATGGCTAGTTTATACATATTATTTTCACCCTCTTTAGTATCCAATCTATTATAAAAATTACTAAAAGTAAAATTTTTAGCGTTACAAATTGTTCTCTTAGACTCCCTATGAGCCACCTTATATTTCTCCCAGTTCTCTAAGCTTTTACATTTAAACTAATTTGTATAACATAACTACTTATATTTTATTTTTTCTTGCACATTATTGAAAAATAATAATAAAATATAAGAATTTATTTTATTTTTTTTCAATAATGAGCAAGAGAAAAAAAAATCAAAATAGTACAAATTTAAGAAAAAAAATTATCGTTGTAATTATAATCATTAGTCCCTACCGAAATATTGCAGTGGTAGAAAAGAAAACTAAAAGAGTACTGAAGTATAGAAGTTAAGGATCCAACGAGAAGGATCAGCCTAATTTTGATGGTGAAATTAAATCGTTTGATTATCAAGTGAAGGGTAAAATTAACATAATTATCATCTTTTGCATTATTCTCAAGTATTTGGTCTTCTTTTTAATACTTATCGATTCAATCATGTAAAATGCTAAGTTTATATACACAAGTGCAAACAGGATGGTCGATCAAACCAGCACAAGTGAATTTTATGGACCCAAATAGCTTGCTATCTCAATAAAATGATATAATGCACTGTGAGCCACCGCAAAGCAAAAAAAAATGAATACATCCTCAAAGAACTACTAAATATTAGTATTTATACGAAATTTCAAGAAANCTGATTTTCCATCCTTAATTTTCTTTAAAGCCTCCTCAACTTTTTTTTACTAATACGACGGTAAAAAGTAAATATTTTATTATTATTAGCGATATTAAGATCAATAAGGTTGATCATATTTTTAAAAACTTCATGGAAAAGTATATCAAAATAGCTCACAAACATACATTGAATAACTTCCTCTAAGAAAAATACATTTTGATTTTCATCTTTAATACACTTGAATTAATTTTTTTACTTATCTTTTCTCTTTGTATGGCTAGTTTGTACATATTATTTTCACCCTCTTTAGTATCCAATCTATTATAAAAATTACTAAAAGTAAAATTTTTAGCGTTACAAATTGTTCTCTTAGACTCCCTATGAGCCACCTTATATTTCTCTCAGTTCTCTAAGCTTTTAGATTTAAACTAATTTGTATAACATAACTACTTATATTTTATTTTTTTCTTGCACATTATTGAAAAATAAAATAAAATATAAGAATTTATTATTTTTTTTTCAATAATGAGCAAGAGAAAAAAAAATCAAAACAGTACAAATTTAAGAAAAAAAATTATCTTAGTAATTATCATCATTAGTCCCAACCGAAATATTGCAGTGGTAGAAAAGAAAACTAAAAGAGTGCTGAAGTTTAGAAGTTAAGGATCCAGCGAGAAGGATCAGCCTAATTTTGATGGTGAAATTAAATTGTTTGATTATCAAGTGAAGGGTAAAATTAGCATAATTATCATCTTTTGCATTATTCTCAAGTATTTGGTCCTCTTTTTAAGACTTATTGATTCAAGCATGCAAAATGCTAAGTTTATATACACGTGCAAACAGGATGGTCGATCAAACCAGCACAAGTGAATTTTATGGACCCAAATAGCTTGTTATCTCAAAATAAAATGATATAATGCACTGTGAGCCACTGCAAAGCAAAAAAAAATGAATACATCCTCAAAGAACTACTAAATATTAGTATTTATACGAAATTTCAAGAAAAGGCATTACGAAATTTCAAAGAAATGCTTTACGCAATTTCCATTGATAAATTTTAAGAGTTTAACAACTAGCATAGGATTTTAACCAATTTGGAAAATAAATTTACATTTCTAAACAGGTTCTTGCACAAGATGCAACCAGAAGACAATATTTTTTGGTATCAATGTGGAATCCATATAAATAATTAATTTCGATGAAATGACATATTTTGAACTTAGCGTACCACAATCTCGCGCATAAAATTGCCCCCACTGTAGGATCTAAATTTATTCGAATAACTTGAAGAAGTCAATCAAATATTTAGCAAACATCTATTTGACCCTCCAATAGCTCAAACAATGTTGTTGTTTTCAGAGAATCAAGTAATAGCAACACTGTCCTGAATTCTAAATTGGTAAGAGGCTCATATGCTGGCTACGCCCTTTCATCCAAAAGTAACAATATTGTTAGAATGATAAATTACAATTGTATGTGGAGAAGCCACTTGAACCAAGAACTCTTACTTGACTTGTGGAAAGGTTGAGCAAAATGCTCCCCTATATAGGAGTCTTATAAAAAAAAAAAATCTTTAAAATAATTCATTTTTTATGATGACAATAAGCTGGCTGCTTGCCTAGCCACCCAAGAAAGTAGGACAAGGCCACTCATTTGAGAATCTTCGTAAAAAAGGAGGATGTCAAAAGAAACATTTTTCCTCGAGGCACCTTACAAATGAAGCTAACAACTCTATCATGATATGCGAGATGGCTTCTTAAATGAGGATGATGAGTAATTTTTGGTAATAGCAAGACCATATGGTTGTAGAAAGAGAACCAAATGTTTAATAAACAATGTATGAACTAGAAAAGAATTTAAACCACATGCAGGTGCAAGACTTTCGAATTCAATCGAAGTAAACATTAAGGATTAAGAGAATTAGTTCAAAGAGAATAAACGAAAGACAACATAATGGAAAAGAGTGCACCAAAGAAGATGAAGATGAAATAAACCGCATCAACCTTTACTGTATCCCTAGGACATGAATATTACAAACATTTAGTATTTAAATTGTTGAAGTTATTTACACATGCTTATTCAGCAATTTACATTAAAATAACCTGTATAGGTAGGCTTTTAAACTTGAAATACAATGAAACATAAAGTTTATGATTGTGAAAAACACACATTGATAAGATGACCAAGTGAATATCACTAATATTCACTCAAAGCAAATCAAAAGTTTGTATAACTAAAAAGTAATCAAAAGCTTTTAAATTTGCTTTAGGATGTTCGCTCAGCATCATTAAGACAACTAAGGGAACATCTTTAATTTATGCGACTACAAATAAATTTAAGGATTTGTGCTTTCTAGCATAATCATACATATCACCACTAAACAAAAATTTGTTACTTAGTTTGATTTAGAGTTTACAACAAATTTAATGTTATGATTGATTACAACTAATCACATTTCTAAATTTATTCAAGCAGTCTTAAGAGTTGTCTTAATCAAAATTAATAAAATGTTTGCTTAAATTTTTACATCTCAAAGTAATAATATTTCCACGCCAGCGTCCTCCTCCGCTAGGCATGCCTTCACAGATCCGCATAAAAAGGGCTAAAACATGGGGATATACACTTATTTTATCTAAAAGAACAACGTCATCAAAATATTATACTTGAAGAAGCCTCCTGAAGAGAGAATTCTTACTTGTTTTCCCAAAGTATTTAGATCACTTTCTGAATGCGCATTATAAAAACATGATTTTTTTTCCATCACGATGATGACAACTTCCATGAAACAATACTAGTAAAGACAAATGAGATGCTTTCCTAGAAGTCTTTAATGTGAGGCAAGTCCATATTATAATGTGTTGCTCAGCTCTCAAATGGATTTATTATTAAGGAATTGCGTAATGAGCATTCTCTCAAGGTGCCAAGTAATGAGAATATCACTTTGAATTATAAAAAAAATAATAAAAAAAAATAAAAAATAAAAAATAGAAACTTGAAATACAAATTATGTTTTAATTTTGTAACAAAATTTGGCATGGGTTGATGTAGAAAGAGCATTAGAATAGAACTATGGATACAAAGTAGAAAAATGTTTGATCAAAAGTTTTGAAATGACCTTGAAGTTCATGGGAAGTAAATATTGAGGATTTCAATACGAAAAAGGAAAAGATTGAAGAAAAATAATGAAGGAGAAGAGATTATCAAGTATGGATGAAGGAATATAAAATGGAAAAGATTAGCGTCTCTCCTAGCCATGAAAACAACGCTTTTATGTTTTTTTCACTTTATAAGCAATTTACACATGCCTTCTGAGTAGTTACATGACAGAAGCTATTTAACAATGCTTTTGAACTCAAAATGCAACAAATCTTAGAAAGTTGTTATTTTACAAAATATTCTTTGGTCATCATAATTGTATGTTCTTCAAAAATATTCCACAAAACTAAAATAGACTTATCAATTTATAGCTACTTTTTTGATGTCTCACTTTACTTCCAAGGGTGTCTATGATGTTCCTAACAACTTGGTTGTCAAGTAGCCATATCACCTTAAAGAATCCCTAAATTAAGAAAATATTGGCTTTAAGGGTATTTACCTGGATACTAAATTTGTTACTATGACTAGGTATACAAATGCTTGAAATTATGCATAACTGCCAATGTTTCTTTCAAGGCTTAAACTAGTGTAAATCTATTTAAAACTGGCCTAACCTCTTTATTTCCTCATTAATTTGATTTTCCTTAGCATACCACATTTAATGGTACCAACGTAAAATCTGAAAGCATTATAGAAACTTTATATTATTGACAATACAAAGAAGCGTAGAAAACTCAATGATCAAAACATAAGACTTTGTTTGTATTTCAAAACATTCTAGTATTTCAACCTTTAAACTCCCAAAAACCGCTCATTAAATAAAGTATTGATGAATTGAAGGAAAAAATTACTGCTCCATTCCCTAATAGAACATTGCATGATGATGCAGTGATTAAATAATATTAAAGAATAAAAAAAAAAAAACAAGCCACCCTAGTGAATCAACAATCAATTCTACTAATCAAGCTCAGCATTTCAACGATCAAATATAAGTCCTTTGAAAATATATGGGGCACTTTTCCTGAACCTCAAGACTAGAATTGCAAAGCAGCTTATCTCCCTTGTGCATTTACTTTCATCTGCCCTATTTTCATGTTTTTTATTTCTGTTAGAAGAAAAAAGATTCTTTGCAATAATTTTTCACAATTAGTTCCTTCATTGATTGTCTCTTGATAGGCCCCTATAAGTGTCTCTTGCTTGCTTATAAATAGAGTACTTTGGCTACTTCATTGAAAAAAAAAAATACAATGAAATCCTCTCTTATGTATTTTACTTCTCTCTTTATTCTTAACTTAGTATCAAAGCAATGTCCTGTAACCCCATCTTTTCTCTCCAAGTTCTTTCTTACTTTAAACCATGATCGTGGTAAAATAAAAATTGGCTTCCAATAAAAAATCCTCCTACTCTACCTCCAACCATGAAACAATCATTCATGGCTATAAAGNAATGCGCATTATAAAAACATGATTTTTTTTCCATCACGATGATGACAACTTCCATGAAACAATACTAGTAAAGACAAATGAGATGCTTTCCTAGAAGTCTTTAATGTGAGGCAAGTCCATATTATAATGTGTTGCTCAGCTCTCAAATGGATTTATTATTAAGGAATTGCGTAATGAGCATTCTCTCAAGGTGCCAAGTAATGAGAATATCACTTTGAATTATAAAAAAAATAATAAAAAAAAATAAAAAATAAAAAATAGAAACTTGAAATACAAATTATGTTTTAATTTTGTAACAAAATTTGGCATGGGTTGATGTAGAAAGAGCATTAGAATAGAACTATGGATACAAAGTAGAAAAATGTTTGATCAAAAGTTTTGAAATGACCTTGAAGTTCATGGGAAGTAAATATTGAGGATTTCAATACGAAAAAGGAAAAGATTGAAGAAAAATAATGAAGGAGAAGAGATTATCAAGTATGGATGAAGGAATATAAAATGGAAAAGATTAGCGTCTCTCCTAGCCATGAAAACAACGCTTTTATGTTNTAAAAAATAGAAACTTGAAATACAAATTATGTTTTAATTTTTGCAATAAAAATTTGGCATGGGTTGATGTAGAAAGAGCATTAGAATAGAACTATGGATACAAAGTAGAAAAATGTTTGATCAAAAGTTTTGAAAATATCGAGGATTTCAATAAGAAAAAGAAAAAGATTGAAGAAAAATAATGAAGGAGAAGAGATTATCGAGTATGGATGAAGGAATATAAAATGGAAAATGGAAAAGATTAGCGTCTCTCCTAGCCATGAAAACAACGCTTTTATGTTTTTTTCACTTTATAAGCAATTTACACATGCCTTCTGAGTAGTTACATGACAGAAGCTATTTAACAATGCTTTTGAACTCAAAATGCAACAAATCTTAGAAAGTTGTTATTTTACAAAATATTCTTTGGTCATCATAATTGTATGTTCTTCAAAAATATTCCACAAAACTAAAATAGACTTATCAATTTATAGCTACTTTTTTGATGTCTCACTTTACTTCCAAGGGTGTCTATGATGTTCCTAACAACTTGGTTGTCAAGTAGCCATATCACCTTAAAGAATCCCTAAATTAAGAAAATATTGGCTTTAAGGGTATTTACCTGGATACTAAATTTGTTACTATGACTAGGTATACAAATGCTTGAAATTATGCATAACTGCCAATGTTTCTTTCAAGGCTTAAACTAGTGTAAATCTATTTAAAACTGGCCTAACCTCTTTATTTCCTCATTAATTTGATTTTCCTTAGCATACCACATTTAATGGTACCAACGTAAAATCTGAAAGCATTATAGAAACTTTATATTATTGACAATACAAAGAAGCGTAGAAAACTCAATGATCAAAACATAAGACTTTGTTTGTATTTCAAAACATTCTAGTATTTCAACCTTTAAACTCCCAAAAACCGCTCATTAAATAAAGTATTGATGAATTGAAGGAAAAAATTACTGCTCCATTCCCTAATAGAACATTGCATGATGATGCAGTGATTAAATAATATTAAAGAATAAAAAAAAAAAAACAAGCCACCCTAGTGAATCAACAATCAATTCTACTAATCAAGCTCAGCATTTCAACGATCAAATATAAGTCCTTTGAAAATATATGGGGCACTTTTCCTGAACCTCAAGACTAGAATTGCAAAGCAGCTTATCTCCCTTGTGCATTTACTTTCATCTGCCCTATTTTCATGTTTTTTATTTCTGTTAGAAGAAAAAAGATTCTTTGCAATAATTTTTCACAATTAGTTCCTTCATTGATTGTCTCTTGATAGGCCCCTATAAGTGTCTCTAGCTTGCTTATAAATAGAGTACTTTGGCTACTTCATTGAAAAAAAAAATACAATGAAATCCTCTCTTATGTATTTTACTTCTCTCTTTATTCTTAACTTAGTATCAAAGCAATGTCCTGTAACCCCCTCTTTTCTCTCCAAGTTCTTTCTTACTTTAAACCATGATCGTGGTAAAACAAAAATTGGCTTCCAATAAAAAATCCTCCTACTCTACCTCCAACCATGAAACAATCATTCATGGCTATAAAGCTTCTATAATCTAACATTAATTCGGCATAAGCTGAATAGGCAAAACTATTACAAATGAGCCAAAATATTTAAGATTTTCATAAACAAAAAAGGCGAGGATGATTATTTCATTAGTGTGCCCCTCAAAAGTAAGATCAAAAGTTCAAATTATTAAGATCTAAAAACTAATTGATTATATACTAGTTTATTAACACCTTCAAAAGTAAAATTGGCAAAAATTTTAAGTTTTGTTCCCAACAAAGGAGATTTGAGATGCATGAAAAAAAAAAATGCCTGGACAATTAAAATACCTCCTAGCCATATGACACCAAAGGTACCCTCTATTCGACTAGATTATTTTTTCATTGGTTAATCTTGTAATACTCCTAATGTGTTTTGGCATTGAATGGATGTCTTAGAAAAACTAGATCAGGAGTGCTCGAAGAGGCAACCAAGTATCAAAAATAATTGAGAAAGATAATATATCCAGCTTCCTTCTCGATCTTAACAAAATCATGGTGAGGTTGAAGGTAGGAAATTGAATAAAAAATCCTCCCATCCATTTAAAAAGCATTCTTTAACTTACAAACAAGGAAATATTAGTAATAAGATCACTATAGGAGAGCAAGGCACCCCATTTTCTTAACAAAACTTTGCACTCTCCTCCCAAGATACACATATATCCAACAAAAAATCCTTACAAAAAACATTGGAGTGAATTCTTCCCAAAAAGAATCCTTATGATTGGAAACTTGAAAAAAGAAGTCGCGGCTTCTGAGTAACCAAAAAGTAGAAAGTTTTGAAATCACCAATTTAATCCACACTAGCATCATTCAGTCAAGAGCAAATGGAGATGTTAAGAAAAGGTGTTCAATCAACTCCAAACTAACTCAGGGACGCCTAATATCAACATTGGGCAATTGCTTAAAAACATGCCATGGATGCATTTGATTCAAAAATTAAAACAACCTAATTAAGAATTAGGGACTTAAGGCACTAACTTACATGACTAGAGATATCTCTCTATATCATAAAATATATCGGTACAGAAAAGAAATTGAAATAATCAAAATCTCAAACTCCATATCCCTAAACTCAACTTTATTAGCTCCTAAAATTTTGCAATCTGTGATCTTATCAATAAAATTATCAAAGCTATAAATTGTGAATAATACTTCCCTGTTCATTGCAAATTTCATGAGCGCTCTTGAGAAGGCCATAATTCTGAATAAATTATTTTGCAACCAGCTTAGCCTTAGATGATGAATTCTGCATTAAAAATTCATTTTGGATTTGGGTTTTAAATTGAGCTTATTAAAAGAGAAAAAAAATTCTTTTCTACATGATAAATCTTAGAATTTTTCTATTAAGAAAATTTAAGTGATTTTAAAGTGATCGTCAACAGAGAAGATGATCTACTTAGCCCAAAAGAATAGTGACATGAAATGGTCCCTAAAGGCCATCATTAATGATAGAAAAAGGTTACGGGACTTTATAAGGATAGTTAGGATAAGTATTCTAAGTGTATTTTGACATTAAACATTTTTCACAATAAAATAACTCTAGATTTTTATCAATAAATTAAGATGGACATAATTTTGAGATAAATAAAGTTTAGATGATTGAGATAGAAGTGCTATAGCATTTAATTTGTTTTTTATGAAATTTATTTCCATTATGACAATATTATGTCCATACAACATTCTGTTAATTACTTTATTCCTTGCTAGTCGCTTGACAAGCACACTTAGCCATCAGTTTCATGATTATGAATAGTGAAATTCATCTGCTTAAATGACATGAGAAATACAATTAATTCCTTCCATCTCTTTAATTTTCTCTTTTCTTTTAACAATATCATCCATCTTGTTGTGTGGCACACAAATCATGCAATTCAAGCTAGGTAGCCAGGCACCTATGATTTAGTAAAAATCGACCACTTGAGAATATCATTAATCGAGAAGCTAGTGGGAATAATATTGTTAACAATCAAAACAGACAATACAGAAAACACATGCAGTGACCCAACCAGAGTACTTTACCCCATGAATTGTAACTTTAATTACATAGACATAATACCAACCATAGTTATCAGATCAGTCAAAAAGAAAAATAGAGTAAAACCTCTTTAATTCAATCCACCCACCAACATTCTTCAAATAATAAATTTAAAAAAGGAAAAAAAAAACAGTAAGGCAGAAGCATTAATTATCAACGAATCATAACCCATACCCGCTATGCGTCTCGATGGCTTCAATCTGGCGCAGGGCAATCCAGAGCCAGAAAGTGATCATATGCCCCGGAGCCAAAGCTGGCCCAAGGAACGAGGGAATTCCAAGGACAAGCACCTCCGCCCAGTGCGCGTACGGAGCCGCGAACCCCATTGGCGCCGTGAACTCATGATGCACATGGTGGATCTTCTCGTAACCCCACTTCAAATGCATGGCCCGATGGATCCAATAATTCGTATAATCCTCCACCAAAAAATAGACCACCAACTGCGCCACTATCTCCCACAATGACGGCAATGGTAGCCCGGTCCTGATCCCCACCAACTACGAAACCAAAATCAAAATCCAATCAAGGATTTAATAAAAATGCATTCCAATCCAATAAGAAAAATGTCCGAATTCAAGAATAAGAATGGAAAAAGAAGGAGAATTACCTTGACGGAGGGGTATGAAATGAGCTGGAGAGGGCCGACGACGAAGAAGAAGACGCGGAGAACTTCTTTATAGCATTTGAGGAAGGATGTGGGCGGGAGGATGACCTTCGGTTGGAGCTTGAAGGGCGCGATGGTGGATGGACTGATGAGCTCTGCAACGGCGATGGGCAGTGGGACAAGTGTGAAAATGAGGAAGAGGAAGGCGATGTTGTGGTAGTAGAGGAGGTAATCGGGCATCAATGCAGAGTAATGGAACCAGAAGGTTTCGAAGGTCGTGAGGTTTCTACCGAGCGCCACCTCCGCTTCGACAAGATTCCGATAGGGCAACATCGCCGGTGGTGAACAAGACAAACGACGACCGATGCGTTGGTATTAAGGCGTCTCGCTTCACGTTGGAAATTGCAGTTAAACCCGCAATTTCTTTGAAATTCAATATGTCAAGGAGTTGTAAAATGGGCAACAGAATATAACGTGAACTATCATTTTATCCAAATAATAATGGCTATCATTTTGAATGAACAAATTATATATTAATGTTGTATCATTTTTCTTTGACATTACAAAATTATGAATAATATATTATGACTAATATTAGGTTAAACATAAGTAATATTTTGAAAGAATTTAAAAGGACATATGGTGTGTTACTTATCTTTATGCGGCTTTTTGATCTACGTACCCACTATATAAATTGGGTTAGGGGTAGCTCTTTTCATGTTTTGCATTCTGTTCTCCAAGTTTTCTAATTTCTTCTCCTTCTTTATCTTTCATTTTTTTCATCTGACTACAATGGCTTCAAAGTATTCTCAGATTTTCTTCAGCACCGTGCGGGTTGATTCCTCCTTTCTTATGGACTAGGAAATGGAGAGCCTAAAAGAGAGTTACTAATCAAGTACCCAAAGATCCATTGACTGGATGTTGGTAGTAGGGCGCTCGATAGACAATGTTAGCAAAGACACGATGTTCTACCTGGATTAGTTTAGGATTGATCTTCAGTTACCCCTATGACATGGTGACCGGTGAGTTAACAGTAATTGTGCGATCTCATTCGGTTATTATAGGGCAAGTGGGGATAGAGAATGGACTCTGAGGAAGCTCAGAGGGAGCTTGCAGCTGAAGGGCATTCCTCTATTGCTCCATATGAGTCGATCGTCGCTTCTCTGCATAAAACTTGATCAAATGTCGTTCACCTGGCTTCAGTCAAGANCTGTGCGACTCATTCGGTTATTATAGGGCAAGTGGGGATAGAGAATGGACTCTGAGGAAGCTCAGAGGGGGCTTGCAGCTGAAGAGCATTCCTCTATTACTCCATATGAGTCGATCGTCGCTTCTCTGCATAAAACTTGATCAAATGTCGTTCACCTGGCTTCAGTCAAGAGGGTTAAAGCGGTTGAGCCTCTTATCACTTTGGCTAGTTCCACTTTGGAGTTCTACATCTTCTAGTTTTGAATCTTCACCGTCTTCAAAAGGGGAAACTATCCCCTGAGAAGGAAAAAAGTCGATGGAGGGTACCGACAAATTGTCCCTTCTTCATTGAAGAGGAAGTAGGGGAACATGGCCAACATTCTATGGTAGGGTTTGAAGGATGGCTATGGATGAGTGGTGATGAATGGTTTAGCTTGCTGGATGTTTCGAAAGATTGGCATCATTTGCGTATGTCGGCTCTTTTGGCTGAAATTACTCGGTTTTTGGAATTTCAGACAGAGTTTAAGGGGGCTCTCTTATGAGAAACTTCATTAGCACGTTGCTCAGTCGCACATGGAGACGATCTAGGATTCTCACTACTTGGGACTTGTTTTCTGAAAATGATAATTTCCTTAAGGACAGTCAAAGAGAGCCTGCTAAAGTCCCACGAAGAAGTTGGCTTCCTGGCCAGTGATCTTAAGAGGGCTTGTGATCGAAACTTCACCACATTGAAGCTACAGTAATCTAAACAAAGGAAGGATTAACTGAAGAAAGAGGTCACTGAACTTAATGGGAGATTGGATCCCCCATTCCCTGGGAGGAGTTGTCGGAACAACTTTAGCTAGGGATCGAGTATGATACAAAGCGATATGTTCACCACAGTTTAGTCGACCGAAAGTTTTTTAACACATCATATTTCAATGCTTTGAACCTCGATCATCTTGCTAATATTTCGGAGGAGNGGCTAGGGATCGAGTATGATACCAAGCGATATGTTCACCACAGTTTAGTTGACCGAAAGTTTTTTAACACATCATATTTCAATGCTTTGAACCTCGATCATCTTGCTAATATTTCGGAGGAGTTTGATGGCTTGGGTAGTGGGAGTGAATCTCTTGATAGCCATAATGAGGACCAATCAGCTACTCGATAGTGTTTTTTTTCTTATCTGAAAGCTTGTTAGTATCATACAAGAACATTTACAATTTTTTTCTGAAAAAAAAAACTTTTTGTTTTACCTAGGACAACCCACCAATTCTGAGAAACTAATTAATCACAGTGCTTCGGTTGGTTTGACTTTCATTTCCTTCGACCATTTCCATCGCATTTTTTGAGTGGGTTTTAATCCCGATCGATCTTTTCTCCCAGCACTGATATTGTCATTACATGGGAGGGTGATGACCATGGTCTTTGGTGATGAATTTTGCTTCCTTTTAAAGATCTCGTCGCTAGTAGAGAAAGAGCCTCCTTTAGAAAACAAATTGTATAGAGTCCATATCGGCTCGTGGCTAGAAGGTGTTGTCGGCACTATTTTTGGGTTGTGGAGTTGCTCGTNTGTCGCTAGTAGGGAAAGAGCCTCCTTTAGACAACAAACTGTATAGAGTCCATATCGGCTCGTGGCTAGAAGGTGTTGTCGGCACTATTTTTGGGTTGTGGAGTTGCTCATTGGAAGTTATCGGTCGCCGGAATTGGAATTACGTTGCCCACTTCGGAAAGACATTTAATTTACATTATATAAGTTTAGAAAAATAGGAAATCAAACTGATCACATATCTTTCATAGNGTTGGAAGTTGTTGGTCGCCGGAATCGGAATTACGTCGCCCACTTTGGAAAGACATTTAATTTACATTATATAAGTTTAGAAAAATAGGAAATCAAACTGATCACATATCTTTCATAGTTCAAATGAAAGAGCACTATACCTCAAACCCTGTCTTTATCCCGAAAGATAAACACAAGACTTGAAGGTGAGGCTCGATCAAATGAACTAAGAAATATATGACATCCGTTTGGTCTGTGAAAACCATTTTATTTGCCGAAAAAATCCCCTGTTTAATACAAAAAAATAAATAGGGACCATATTAAGCTGGTTTCGGAAAAACTTCCTATAAGGTCAAGCCCCTATAGTTAATTACATCTTAGATAACCAAAGTCACCTAAGAAAACTCTCAATAAAAATCAGGGAATATTATCTTCAAAGAGGTCAAAAGGATAGGACTTTTCAATGAAATCGAACAAAGAAGTGTGAAAGGGGAATGAGTCAAATTTAAAATATTTTGTTGTAGAGTTTGAAGGAGGAAAAATTGGGGGATGTCACAGATCCTGAGGAGAACCTCGGTGACTTCTCAAGCTATGCAATGTTTGGTTTTAGTTTAGGAAAGAAATATTTAAATGTTTTAACCCGTCAATTTTATTTGTTTATGATTTATATTCATGTGAAACAATCACACAAATGGTCTGGAAGATGTGAGGATTTAGGTCGTGAAGAACGATAAACTCGGAATCCTAAGACGAGTTAGGGCTTATAATGTACAATAGAGCTATATAAAAGGTCTAAAGATGAGTTGAGGATTTATGTTGCGTAAGCAAACAACCTCAAAATTCCTATGACTTGTTATTTAATTCTAAGGAAAGATATGATGTTGTAGATCCTCTTGCTGATGAAGATGGTCGTGTTGCCCACAATGCTAGCTCCAAACTCCTCACCATGACGAGTTTAAGTTATCTAATGTGTCAGGTTATGATGTCAAATCAAATGTTCCCATGATTATGATCATTAAATGTTATGGGGCATATTAAAGTTGATTAGAGCGATAATGGTTAGGATCTCACGGTTCCCTCATTTCGGTACCACTATTTTCTTTCAAATTCACTTAGTTCAAATGCATTTGTTAAACTCAACTTAATGAGCTACATACTTTCATTTAGACCATGGAAAATCTCATTAGCAACCGTAGGTTACCTCCTCCGAGGGATTGTCGATCACTGATAGAGATGTTTAATTTAGTTATAATTTTTGTTTTGTGTTGTTTGTGATTAAATTTTTAGTTGTCCTATATTTTGAATGTTGTGGCGGTGAATTTTAACTTAGTTAATTTTAGTTTTGGTTTTTATTTTGGTTTTGTAGCTATCCTAGCAGTTTTGATTTCAATGTAGGGTGACATCATTGTTTGACATGCAAGCTCGATGCGAGAAGTACAAAAAGGTAAATGCATTAATTTAAAAGTGTACATGCTGATTATTCTCGTTCAACCACCTGAATGGTTAGTATTCACAAAGAATGTATATAATTTTGCAGGGAATTTAAATTGTAAGAGTAGATGAAGGTTTAGCTGTCAACCCCCAAGTTATGTCTTTATTGAATCTCAGAAGATCCCAATGGATGGTTTTATAACAAAAACATGGCAAGTCCAATTTGCCCTTCAGAATGACTAATAGATTTTAAAAATGCTTGAGGCATGACCCTGGACCATTATGAAGATCTCTTGAAATATTTCGAGTTCATTTTGGACTTATCATATTGTTGCATTAATCATCTGGTGTTGAAGTGTGACTGGGTTGCTCAGTGAAATCTGATAATTTAATTATCTCGAGGATAAGATACTTGATTAATCAATTGATGTTTCGTTTAAAGGTTATGTGAGTGGGTGCCCCTAAGGCAAGTTTAGGTCATTTAAAAATTATGGTGCCCACAATTAAAGTCAGGCTTGTAGTGTTTAAATATTTTAATCATAAATCATGTTATTTTCTAAATCCAATCAATCGAGTTTAGACATCGAGCCTAGGTCACTACTAAGCCTTTAATAATCATGATGGGTGGATGGTTATCATCAAAATTTTAATTTAAGTGGTATGCATTCTTATCAAATAGTCAAATCATCCTCAACTTCGGTCTTAAGAAAAAAAGTAAATTATCATCTTTCCAGTTTAAGTCCATCACTTGAGAATCGTTTGATCTTAATTGACTTCCAAGTCATGAAAATTAGAAGAATTATGATTTTGTTGATGTTGCGCAAGGGTAGTGAGTGAGTTTCTACTTTTTAATCACATTACATTTCAATCATCCAAGCATGTTTGTTAAGATCAAAATTACCTATTTTCCCTTGGTTAATCCTAAATTTTGATTAAGACACCAAAGTCTAAAATGACTATTTTGCCCTTGGGGCACTTCACCTCATAACTCATTAAACACCACTCAAATGACTTTGAGCATTTAGATTGTCATACTCATGAGGCAATTACAATATTAGAGGAGAATATTTGGACTTCTCAAAATTTAATTTAATTTAAATATTTATTTAAACTCAAAAAATAAGATCCTTTAGGAATTAATTTATTTGACTTTCCAAACTAAATTTTCTTTTTATTTATTTATGAAAAAATTATTAGGGGTTTCATTAGGTTAAAGGAATACTTAGACAAAATTTCATGATTTTTTTGAATTGATTTATTATAATTATTTTAATTGGAAGATAAGGAAAATTCACTCTTAAGCCTTTACAATTTAATTTTAACTTAGAAAAATTAGGAAAACTATTTTAATGACTCCCAAGTGATAAGAGAGCAATTAGGTACATTTTGAAATATTTTGATATTTTTGAAATTTTCAATTATTTTTAATTGTTTTAAAATTCAAAATAAGGCTCAAAATTTAAGTATTTTCTAAAAAGTAATTTTTTTTCCCAAGTGCGTCTGATCACTAGGAACTCAAAAAACTACTTTTCATAATTTTCTCAAGTGTATTTAATTTAATATAACTATTTTTGTACAAAAATATAATGTTTCTTAGAAAACCAACTTTAATACTCAAACCTAATCAAATAATTTAAAATTTTTTATGGTGGATAAACATGATTTTTATGAACAATGTGGAATTGATTTTCTCAATTTTGATCAGTATATAATTTACAAAAATTAACATAAAATTTTTATATTTAATTAAATATATAAATTTACAAGATAATTCATGATATCATGATATTTTTCTTAGACTTCTCTGACCACAAGAAATCCACTAAAATTATTCCCATAATTTTCTAAATGATATTTTGATTTATATAATTAAAATAAGCCAAAATGGTCACCTTAGCTTGAAAATTAGGGCTAGAAGCATAGAGATGCACTCTTACCTTGGAAAAATCAGATGACATAGTCTCTGTCATAAGAAATAATCCCTCAAAATTTCAAGCCATGGTGAGCAATGTTTGAGCATAACAAATTAAAATACTCCAGAAGGTATTTAATTCACTATAAATCAAGGAATAAGAAAATAATTTTTATTTTTTGTCCACATTATTTTCCTCTGTTCACTGAGCAAGGGGGTATTTTGTTTTTATTTTTATGATTTTTCTAGAGAAAGATATGGATTTTTGAAGCTTAGGCGTTTAAAATAATTCAGAAAATCTATATTTTTCTACTTATCCACGTGATGCCACCTCAACCTATGAAGACTCCGAACTCACACGCGACGCTCCGCTATTCAAAGCCACCATCCACCTCAGCTATCACGTGGCCCGCCTTTCACATCAAGAGTTGGTCTGGTTTGATCTCCTTCGTTGATGAAATAAACATGCGATCAGATAACTCTCTGTTATCATCCCCAAGTGACCTAACCCGTAAGTCGTTCACACTAAAACCTTAAGATATTCATCTAGACTCAACCAAATCGCATGAGGTTTATTTCTAAACCTTCATCTACTTGAGACGAACACATTTATATGGTTAATCAAGTATGAAATCTATCCATTACAAATAGAGAATAAAAATAAGCTCAGGCTAGGGTTGAGTTTCAATACCTTTGTCTGAGAGGGGAGGCCTCAATCATATGGTTGTGGTAGCATTGATTGGGTCCAAGGAACCTCTAGATGAAGCCTTGTGCCTTGGTGAATTGTCTAGATATGATTTTGATCAAGGTGGATTTTAGGTGTTGGACTAGAGCTAGGTTAGAGGCTATTTCAGAGGGGGATTTGATGGGGAATTAATTCCTCTTGCTCTAGGGATGGTGTGTGCACAATTAAATTGAGTTTGGTGAACTGTGGAGAGATGTCCCTGGTTTGAGCTGAAAGTTTGAGCTCAAAATTGGGCTCTCATAGTGGGAATCAGAGGGGGAAGATGGTTGGATTAAGCTTAGGGATGCTTGGAAAGTCTCTGGTGAGATTTTGGCAGAGTTTCCCGAAGAATTTTTGAACTCTCCTCTTTATCCATGGAGGAGGTGAGTCTTTATAGAGGGGCTTGGGGTGGAGCTCAGGGCCAATTAGTGGGTGCAATAACCTGCTTATCTTGAGGGCAGAAGAGTTCTAAAGAGCCATTAGGATGAGTTGGCCTCTGGAGTTGAAATTGGGTTTTATTTAGGGGTGGTGGCTCACTATTTTGGCATTTTCCGGCCACTAGGACGGCCGACGGTGCCAGGGGTGGTGGTCAGTTGGTCAGGTGAGCGAGGAGGATGGTTAATTATGGTTAACCCTCAATAACAAGTGATGATGGAGGAGATATTTTGGTTAAGGCCCATCAATGCAATAAAATCCATTAAATTAGGGGACCCTTGGTCCATAGCTCACCAAGCTAGTTTAAGGGGGTTTAGCCTGGTTGATAGGGTGTGTTAAGTGGCTGTGGTGTCATCGATTTGGTGACTTTGGCATGGCTAAATAAATTTTGGGGAAGGGCATGTCATGAAAAGTTCTCAGCATCAATTGGGCTAAGGTTGGGCTAAGTCCAAATTGATGGTCGCAAATGATCTATAGGAATGTCATGAAAAGTTCTCAACATCAATTGGGAGCCAATTTTGGGGTTAGGGCATTCANACATCAATTGGGCTAAGGTTGGGCTAAGTCCAAATTGATGGTCGAAAATGATCTATAGGAATGTCATGAAAAGTTCTCAACATCAATTGGGAGCCAATTTTGGGGTTAGGGCATTCAATTTGGTGGAATTTGGGGATATAGTCAATTTGGGGAAAATTTGGGGTAAATTTGGGGATTTTAAATGTGGGTTGAAGTTGAGTGAAATTGTGGCTTGAAAAAGGCCAATNAGCATTCAATTTGGTGGAATTTGGAGATATAGTCAATTTGGGGTAAATTTGGGGATTTTAAATGTGGGTTGAAGTTGAGTGAAATTGTGGCTTGAAAAAGGCCAATTGAAGGTCCAATTTAATGTGTAGGATTGTTATGAAGAGTTTAAAATTTAAATTGAGGAAAATTGAGTCAATTTGGTGGGGTTATGTCATAGGGCCAAAGTCATGGGTCAAATAGGCTTGGATTTGGTTTGGATTGATCATATAAAAGATAAATTTGAGTTTAGAATTGAAATTGGGGAGGATTGGGGCCAAATTGATGGACATTTGTGATGAATTTGGGGAAATTGGGCCTTTAAAAACAATTTGGGGATTTTGGTCAAAATGGTCAAATTAGCCAAATTGGGTTCAATTGAAGGGTCCAAATTGGTTTTGGAGACANAAAAACAATTTGGGAATTTTGGTCAAAATGGTCAAATTAGCCAAATTGGGTTCAATTGAAGGGTCCAAATTGGTTTTAGAGACATTTGAAGTGATTTTGGATGTCTTGGGAAAGTTTTTGGGCCACCAAGGGTATTTGTAATTTTGGCAAAAGGTCAAGTTGAATTTTTTTGGTAGAATTGGGGTGTCAACCACCATGCATGAGTTATGGACTAATGAAGTCCTCATTTGGGTCCTCTATGTACTGGTCTTAGCTAAACCCTAGCCTAGGGCTAGTGGGTCTAAAGAACCAACTGCACGAGTCTCCCAAAAGATCAAGGGATCAAAGTCAACAAGTTTAGGTTTAGAGTTGCAAGTGAATATAGGTGNCTTGGGAAAGTTTTTGGGCCACCAAGGGTATTTTTGTAATTTTGGCAAAAGGTCAAGTTGAATTTGTTTGGTAGAATTGGGCTGTCAACCACCATGCATGAGTTATGGACTAATGAAGTCCTCATTTGGGTCATCTATGTACTGGTTTTAGCTAAACCCTAGCCTAGGGCTAGTGGGTCTAAAGAACCAACTACACGAGTCTCCCAAAAGATCAAGGGATCAAAGTCAACAAGTTTAGGTTTAGAGTTGCAAGTGAATATAGGTGGTAGTGAGTGTATGTGAGTGAACTAGCTCCAGACTAACACCCAGGGTCAGCCCTAAGGTCAAGAAGTCCTATGGGGACTCTGCTTGAGATCTTTCATACTGATCCCACCTACTAAGTGCTAGAGGTTAGGACCAATATATGGAACTTCAAGTTGAGGAAGGAAGAGTTTAGAATTTCTAATAATGAGGGTTCCTTTTTTAGTTTTCTAGGAATAGTCAACAGGAAAATCCTATGGCTAGACCTTAGGCTACTAAGGAAGAAAAACTAAACCTCAACCAAAAATGAGGTCAATAGGTGTCAAGTTTGACAAATAATTTAGTGTTCAATTGTCCATCAACTATAGCAATCAATCAAACTATCAATTTCTCCAGAATCGCGGTGTCTTTTTAAAATGTTATGCGGTCGGTTTACTGGACCTTCCGGGGACTTACCCTAGTTTTGTCCACTCATGAGGGTCTCTATCCTTCTGTCACCCGCTAGGCATGGACCTTGTAGTCTCCTAAGGGGGTGTTTTATTAGAACTTTTGAGGGATTCATGCTCTCTTACAGATATTCTCGCTAGCAAGTATGAAAGGCTAATATTAGTGCTCAAACTCATTGATATTTTAAGGACGTCTATTTTGGGAGATAACTCAACATTTTTATTGTCTTGCAATCGCTGACCGATCACATTTAGCATTTAGCCACCATGAGTACCCCAAGTTTATCGGGCAAAGCTTAAGAAATAACTGGCTAGGCTCAGTTCCCTGAGTATTGGAAATAGGCCCATTAAATTAACAACTTTTATGGGTAAGGGGTGATTTAAAAGCCTATTTGACTATGACACCTCTTTTCTTTTTTTAGAAATCAATTATTAGACATCCTTTTAATGTGATAAGTTTTCATCATTCGGTGGGTATTTTGCAGGCTTATGCGTGATTTTTGTGCGTTATAAATGTTTTTTAACACCACAACACATAAGATAGCTATACTAAAAAATATGCAGATCAATCACAATAAAATTTACTACAGTATAATAAGTTTTTTATTTTAAATTATTTAAAGCTTCCACTCCTAGTGAACTAAGGTGTACTTTTAATTTCAAATCGTTACCAGGTTGTAAACGCAAGTATATGTATCGCTAAGTAATAAAAGGCTATAATGGAGTCCTAAGTATCGATCACACAGGAAGGTGAAAATTCTTATGATAATCACGCAAAAGTGCAATATTTAAACTACAGAAAACTTAAGTAANCTCATGAGGGTCTCTATCCTTCTGTCACCCGCTAGGCATGGACCTTGTAGTCTCCTAAGGGGGTGTTTTATTAGAACTTTTGAGGGATTCATGCTCTCTTACAGATATTGTCGCTAGCAAGTATGAAAGACTAATATTAGTGCTCCAACTCATTGATATTTTAAGGACGTCTATTTTGCGAGATAACTCAACGTTTTTATTGTCTTGCAATTGCTGACCGATCACATTTAGCATTTAGCCACCGTGAGTACCCCAAGTTTATCGGGCAAGGTTTGAGAAATAACTGGCTAGGCTCAGTTCCTTGAGTATTGGAAATAGGCCCATTAAATTAACAACTTTTATGGGTAAGGGGTGATTTAAGAGCCTATTTGACTATGACACCTCTTTTCTTTTTTTAGAAATCAACTATCATACATCCTTTTAATGTGATAAGTTTTCATCATTCGGTGGGTATTTTGCAGGCTTATGCGTGATTTTTGTGCGTTATAAATGTTTTTTAACACCACAACACATAAGATAGCTATACTAAAAAATATGCAGATCAATCACAATAAAATTTACTACAGTATAATAAGTTTTTTATTTTAAATTATTTAAAGCTTCCACTCCTAGTGAACTAAGGTGTACTTTTAATTTCAAATCGTTACCAGGTTGTAAACGCAAGTATATGTATCGCTAAGTAATAAAAGGCTATAATGGAGTCCTAAGTATCGATCACACAGGAAGGTGAAAATTCTTATGATAATCACACAAAAGTGCAATATTTAAACTACAGAAAACTTAAGTAATAAAATAGGTCAAATTTTATTTAATGCCACCAAGAAAACTACATTTACTACACTAATTATTAAACCTCAAAGCTAAATTTACTAAAACTAAACTAGATTTTGTGATGAAGAATTCAAATTTAAGAAAGTATTATTTCTCTTACAACGAGATTATAGTCACTGAATTATCAATTTGAAGAAAATTGTATTGTGCCAAATAAGATCAATTATATATTTTATTTTTTTTACAAACGACAAAGAACATTGGCTAATCCAGTGTTAAGTCCCTAAATTCGCGGTTACGCTGGGAAGATACTGGCTCTCACTCCAGAGTTCCCATATTCTCCTCGCCTAAGGGCTAATACCTTGCTTTAGTTTCCAAATGTCAAGACCCAATTGGTAATTTTAGTCAGTCACCATAAAATCTTTAATTCTACACCCATCATTGAATATTTTTCTATTTTTTCGCACTCAATCTCATGGACTACTTTCTCATCCATGAAATTGAATGTGATTCTTACTTTGTTGTAGAAAGCACGACCCTCTCGGATCGTGTGTTTCACAACAAATTTTAATAATTCAATTAGTCAAATCAAAAAGTAAATAAATTTCAAAGCTTGAATCATCAAAATTATGAAATTAAAAATAATTGCACAACAATCTTGGTTCTTCACATGACCATATCTCTTTGTAGGGAGAGAGACAAAGAAATCTACTCAAATTTAATGAGAAAGATACAACAAAACATGAATTTTATATATTAAAACAAGTTTACATAACAAGAAAGAAAAGCAAAACAACTTAACTCGATCTCTTCCCCAAGAAAATCTCTTGAAGTTCCTTTGAATCTCTTTCTCTCTTTACAATAACACTCAAATCTCTCTTAGAAATGTAAGGAAGAAATCTCTCACTTTTCCTCTCCTCTTATAACTCTTAGAGACACTCTGCAAACTGTCTCAGACACTTGCCACAGTCACACACACCTTTGATACTCACCCCCCCCCCTCATTCTTATATAAAAACACCCTTTTATAATGTAGGGACAAATTTCCCAAGAGTCACCTTATGCACCTCTTCAAAATCCATCCAAATTCAATGCATTCGTGAAAATAACCATCTCTAGCACTTAGGAGCTGAAATCTGGTGCCTATGCACTGTCTTCTCTGGATTCTAGCGCTTAGGCGCCAATTTAATTTTTTAAAACGCCGCCTTTTGACTCCAAAATTCGTTCTTTTTGCATTCTTTAAGCTTCAAATGCCTAGAATTTGTATACCTGCAATAAAACATGAAAATATCTTTCTTTAAAGTGTAATATCCCCAAATATAAGCCTTTAGAAAAAAGTAAAATTGAATATTTTTTTTGTATTATGTAGACGCGTTAAGATGAAGTAATTCATGGTTACTACTAATGACACCTTAAATAGCTATCGTTATGTAATATTGGAGACCATAAACTATTTAATTAGTTAATAATCTAAGGATCCTAATGCACCTAGGATAACGGAAATTTATGGGCATGTTGACTAGGGGATTTATTCCTAAAATTTAGGTTAGTCCTCCCATTTAGCCTCTTTAATAGCTTAGGCTTATTTTAGGGTTAGGGTTTCACTTTCATCTAGGTGTCCCTCCATCCTATCCTTCCCCTAATAGAGGATCAAATCTTTAAATCCAAACATTAAATCCAAATTTTCAACCAAAAATTTTAAATCCAATCCTCTCATCTCAAAACTCAAATCCAAATCTTCAATCTCATACCTGAAGTCCAAACCTCTTCAAAATCTTAAATTATATTCAACTTGTTATTTCAAAATTCTAAACCATTTGAAACCCTACACCTTTCCAAATCCTTTCAAACCAAATTCCAACCCCTTTTCATAAACCTAAAATTTCCAAAGTGCTTTCAAAACTCTAAAACTTTCCAAACAATCAAAACATTTCTCAAAAGTGAGACAAAAACCCTTTCAAATGCTCAAACACAAACAAAACTTTCAAAAACAATGAAACTCCAAGCACTTAAATTTCAAAATTATTTTCAGAATTTAATATATTTTAAAACCTCCTAAGAATATAAGAAAAAACTTAAGACTTCAAATCTTAAACTTTCAAAACTTTAAAGCCTTTCAAAATTAAAACCTAAAATATTTAAAAGGAATTTCAATAAAATTTAACAAATTTCAACCAAATTTAGCAAAACCTTAATAGATCCTTATAAACTTTAACAACTTTAATTAAATTTAACCAACTTCAACAAACCTTAACCAAATTTAACAAACTTTAATAAACTTTAAACAAGCTCAACAATGTTTAAAACAGATCAAACAATTAGAAAACAAACTTAAAGCACCTTGAACCAACATTAAATAACTTCTAGACAAATTCAAAGAACTTTAAAGCAAAACAAATATATTTGAATAACATTAAGTAAGAATTTTAAATAACCTAAATAAGTTTAAACAATTAATCAAGAATACATAAAATGAACAAACTAAACCACCTTCAAACCAAATCAAGTTTCTTCAAAACAGCTTCAAAACACTTTAAATGCACTTCAAACGAATGAATTCACTTACTTAAGCCAAACCCAACTAACTCTAGTATTCACCTCAAGTGAATCAATTCAAATCAAATTCATAGTTTCAAATCCCTAGGTTATGCTTCCTTTCCAGTGTTAGCTATCCCTTCTCCTGTGTTTTTCTATGACACATCATCATTAGACTATAAGTCCCAATCCTTTGATTCCACGAAAAGTTTTTCAAACTTTGATGCTAACAATATGAATCTCAAGCAACAATCTTCCCAAAGACATTTACTGAATAATCTTATAAGAGAAAAGCCAACAGTTTGATAGAGAGTGTTCTCAGAAGCCACAACACTTAAGATGTAATTAACTATGAGAGCTTCCCATCATAGGAATACTAGATACCCTAGAATAAAATAAATATCTCTTTTACTCATAAGGTAGGGAAAAATGTTGGTTCAGTAGACCTATAAAGCATAAAAATTTTTATCATTCGAGTGATTAGATAAATTCGAAGGTAATATTTTTATCATTCGGGTTAGTATATTAATTTTTAAATTACTCATTCAATCAGTTAAATAAAAATTTTCTGAGATCTGTGGTGGATACAGACTAAAAAAGCCCCACCAACATATATTAGATTTGTTTCTTGTGGTCGTATAGAAGGAAGATTAACCAATCATTTTTCTATTTCATTTGGATTACATCAAAGGTAGGATATAGGCCCCTATTTTTTGCTTTAGTTTTGAATTCTCTTAGTGTACATTTATAAGATGATGTACCTTAGTGTATGTTTTTCACTGATAATATCCTTCTTTTGCATAAGACTAGAGAAAAATTTCATAAAAAAACTTGCATTATAGAGGCATATATTAAAGTCTAAAAGCCTTCATTTGAGTAGATATACAACTCTATGAATGAATAGTAATTTTAATAGTAGTAGATCTAGTGGCAGAATTGTAACAATGGGTGATCAAATCATTAAAATATGTGAATGTTTTAGATGTATTGGGTCTATAGTTCAATGTGATGGTGGAAGATGTGGATGTTATTAGTAGAATTCATTTGCATGGTTGAAGTGGAAGAATGCATTAGGCCTATTGTGTGATAGAAAAGTACTCCTTAGACTTTAAGGCAAATTATATAAGATGGTGGTGAGATTTGCAATGCTTGCGGTGCAGAATATTGACCTTTAAAAGAGAAGCATAAAACAAAATTAGGTATTACTGAGATGAGAATGCATAAGTGGATGAGAGGCTTGAGAATTAGAGACAATGTGTGAAATGAATGTATCTGTGAAAGGGTTAGCTAAACTCCAATGACAGACAAGATTAGAGAGAATCATCAAAGTTGGTTTGGTTACATTAAACGTCGACCAACTGATGATTTGATTAGAAGATTAGATGCTTTAGATTCAACCTATATTAAGAAAGATGGAGGTAGACTTAAAATGACTTGGGCATGCTTTATAAAAAGTTATCTTAATTATTTGAATTAAATGAAAATTTGACACTAATATGACATGATGGAGAAAAAAATTCATGTTGCTGACCCCACTTAGTGGAATAAAAGGTTGTCATCATTGTTGTATTATAAGAATAGCACGGTCTATATCCATAAATTATATGTAAATAGTGAAGTGCAAAGTTAGTTTATACATGCAAGTTTTATGTTCAGTAATACAATTTAAATTGATTTACAACAAAGTCAAAATTGTTGTTGGACTTGGTTCCATTTAATCATTGTCTAATAAAATTATAATGGAAAAAATCTGTGACGTTTATTTTGCGCAAGGTTGTGAAAGTTGAACTAGACAATGAACCAGTAGAAGGAGAAGTTCAATGTTCAAGGTTCAAAGGTTGAACCGGATGACCTAATAAATAATAATTATATTTAAAAATAACAATGCATAAGATTTTCATCACACTCAATTCATATGTATTTAAATAACTAACACCTAAAATTCAATTTTAGCATATGTCATTTTATATATGCATAAAAAAATGTATTTCATTTTTTAAAAATTAAAATAACGATGTCTTATGTGATATGATAATTTTGGTGGCATAAATGTAAAATAAAAAGAGTTTTTGTGTTAGATATATGTAAATAAATAAAATTGATTGGTATGTATGTATATTTGTAATAATGATTTTTTTGATGTGAGATGAGTGATTTGGGTATAAATGTAAAAAAATAGCGTTTTAGGTGTTAGAAATGTAACACACATAAAATTGGGTTGTATGTATGTAAATGCCATAGAATCGAGAAATGAACGATTCGGTTCAGTGGTTGAACCGCCGGTTCAACCCGGTTCTGGGCGATTCTATGCGGAAGGGGTGGTTTTTTATGCGATCCAGAAGCAGACCTATAGCTGGTTTACAATCAAATCAGTCGAACCGGCTGGTCTTCTAAACCTTGATATTAGTGGATT
This sequence comes from Phalaenopsis hybrid cultivar, assembly GCA_002079205.1. NCBI lineage: Eukaryota > Viridiplantae > Streptophyta > Magnoliopsida > Asparagales > Orchidaceae > Phalaenopsis > Phalaenopsis hybrid cultivar. Next base: position 54,156 of record JXCR01141078.1, read on the forward strand.
TGTGTTGCATTGTTGGTTGCTTGTAATAAACTGAAGTAGATTTTTCATTGTGCTGACTTGTAATAAATTAATTAAATTTTTGTTAACTTAAGTAAATTTAAGAGAAATTAATTTAATATTTTGATATTCATATAAAATTATTATGTATTAGACCCTGTCAGTNTCACTGCCTAATATCCATAAATTATATGTAAATAGTGAAGTGCAAAGTTAGTTTATACATGCAAGTTTTATGTTCAGTAATACAATTTAAATTGATTTACAACAAAGTCAAAATTGTTGTTGGACTTGGTTCCATTTAATCATTGTCTAATAAAATTATAATGGAAAAAATCTGTGACGTTTATTTTGCGCAAGGTTGTGAAGGTTGAATTAGACAATGAACCAGTAGAAGGAGAAGTTCAATGTTCAAGGTTCAAAGGTTGAACCGGAGGTTCAACCGCATGACCTAATAAATAATAATTATATTTAAAAATAACAATGCATAAGATTTTCATCAGACTCAATTCATATGTATTTAAATAACTAACACCTAAAATTCAATTTTAGCATATTTCATTTTATATATGCATAAAAAAATGTATTTCATTTTTTAAAAATTAAAATAACGATGTCTTATGTGATATGAATAATTTTGGTAGTATAAATGTAAAATAAAAAGAGTTTTTGTGTTAGATATACGTAAATAAATAAAATTGATTGGTATGTATGTATATTTGTAATAATGATTTTTTTAATGTGAGATGAGTGATTTGGGTATAAATGTAAAAAAATAGCGTTTTAGTTGTTAGATATGTAACACACATAAAATTGGGTTGTATGTATGTAAATGCCGTAGAATCGAGAAATGAACGGTTCGGTTCAGTGGTTGAACCGCCGGTTCAACCCTGTTCTGGGCGATTCTATGCCGAAGGGGTTTTCTATACGATCCAGAAGCAGACCTATAGCTGGTTTACAATCGAACCAGTCGAACCGGCTGGTCTTCTAAACCTTGATATTAGTGGATTTGTGTTGCATTGTTGGTTGCTTCTAATAAACTAAAGTAGATTTTTCATTGTTGCTGACTGGTAATAAATTAATTAAATTTTTGTTAACTTCAGTAAATTTAAGAGAAATTAATTTAATATTTTGATATTCATATAAAATTATTATGTATTAGACCCTATCAGTGAATTATTTTTTAGAAGGAGCGTGTACAGCATACAAATTTAGGTACCTCACACCAAAACTTCTATTCTTACACACCCAATTCTTTCTAATCACATTCAAAATAGCACTAATTATCAATTTTTAATGGTCAAACTCACATTTTCATGCATGAGTAAAATGCTATGCATGTAACTATGTAAGTTTAGATGTGAGACACATAAATCCATAAAAATTGTGTGCTACTTATGTAAATTTTCTTTTTCTTNGTCAGTGAATTATTTTTTAGAAGGAGCGTGCAATTCTTTCTAATCACATTAAAAATAGCATTAATTATCAATTTTTAATGGTCAAACCCACATTTTCATGCATGAGTAAAACGCTATGCATGTAAATATGTAAGTTTAGATGTGAGACACATAAATCCATAAAAATTGTGTGCTACTTATGTAAATTTTCTTTTTCTTTTCTTTTAAACTAATAACTTATTCTTACGGGTTAAGATCGACTGACCAGACCACATTGAAAATAACGATAAATAAGTAATAATTAAAATTTGTGGTTACCTACCAATGAAATCGCCCTTTAGTGAAACAAGAATGAAATGACAACTTCAGTTTCACAGAAAGTTATTGCGAGGCAGTAGGGGTGTAAACGAACCGAACACGAACGAACAGAGCTCGTGTTCGTGTTTGGTTCGTTTGAAATTANGACATTATAAATAACGTTAAATAAGTAATAATTAAAATTTGTGGTTACCTACCAATGAAATCACCATTTACTGAAACAAGAATGAAATGACACCTTCAGTTTCACAGAAAGTTATTGCGTGGCAGTAGGGGTGTAAACGAACCGAACACGAACGAACAGAGCTCGTGTTCGTGTTTGGTTCGTTTGAAATTATTTGTGTTTGAAATAGACTCGTGTTTGAAATTGTTCGTTAAAAGTGTTGTTTGTGTTCAGGTTTGATTTGTTCGAAATAAGTTTGAATTGTTTGAAATGTTTGAATTGTTCGAATTATCTAAATGGTTCAAATTGTTTGAATTGTTCGAATTATTCCAATTGTTTGAATTATCCGAATTATTTGATTTGTTCGAATTTTTCGAAAATATTAAGATTTGCTTGTATATTTGTTGCTAAAATATTATAATATTTATATTAATTAAAATATTTATAATATTTATATTGATACAACTAATACTAATATTTTATTATTATTATTATTATTAATTTATTATATGTTATAATTTATAGGATTTAATTATTTAAAATATGATAAATTTTTATAATAAATAATTATTTTTAAAATATCCTAAAATTTTTATATGTAACTATTTTAAATTATTTTATATTTCGAACAATAACGAATCGAACACGAACGAACACATCACTGTTTGTGTTTGATTTGTTTAACAAACAGAACGAAAAAAACTATTCGTGTTCTCTTCGTTTGCATATCGAACGAATCGAACACGAACTTCCTCGCGAACCGAACACGAACTGTTCGCGAACAACGAACTTTTTTTACAGCTTTACGTGTCAGAAATGTTTACATCTCACAACAAATCAGGTCAATATATACAAGTAAACAATAAACACAAAGAAATCCCAAAGGCGAATAAATACAAAAAAAAAAAAAAAACAAAAAAAATAGAGATGCCGAAACAAATAGGTATTTAAAATAGTGGCATCAAATTGCATAATCATGCTGTCTATACAAAATACATGAAAGAATTTGAGCCTCAAAATTGCAATCCCTCATGTCCCAGTGTAAAAATTCATTGCAATAAATACCTCCAATTTACAAGAACAATAAAAAATAAAATTTACAGGAATCAGAGTGTCNCGCGAATAAATACAAAAAAAAACAAAAGAAAAAAGAGATGCCGAAACATATAGGTATTTAAAATAGTGGCATCAAATTGCATAATCATGCTGTCTATACAAAATACATGAAAAAATTTGAGCCTCAAAATTGCAATCCCTCATGTCCCAGTGTTAAAATTCATTGCAATAAATACCTCCAATTTACAAGAACAATAAAAAATAAAATTTACAGGAATCAGAGTGTCNTAATTATTCAATATCTTCTCCTCAAGAGATGCCCCTCCCACAATGATTTAAATATGAATATTTCTCCATCGATCATTCTTGGTTTTGCCACACACCCATCTCAGCAATCTAGTTTGTGTCAAAATTAACTTGAAAATGAATGGCAATTTTATCAAGTAAACTAAGGGCTCGTTTGAGAGCGCCTATTGGGAGCATCGGCTTCCGTTTGAAAAAAACGTTCGCGTGGGACGTTTTGCGCCCGCTCCTTTCTCTTATCACGATTCCCTTAAGGGGGCGTAATCTGGCCAAAAACTCCGTTCCGCGTATGCTTCTCGCATTTAGGGTTATTTTTCCTGTGCTGTCCTTCCCGTCTCTCCCCCTTGCCCTCGCCCTTCCCGTCTCGCCATTTCTGTCTCGACCTCGCCCGNCTGGGAGCGTCGGCTTCCGTTTGAAAAAAACATTCGCGTGGGACGTTTTGCGCCCGCTCCTTTCTCTTATCACGATTCCCTTAAGGGAGCGTAATCTGGCCAAAAATTCCGTTCCGCGTATGCTTCTCGCGTTTAGGGTTATTTTTCCTGTGTTGTCCTTCCCGTCTCTCCCCCTTGCCCTCGCCCTTCCCATCTCGCCATTTCTGTCTCGACCTCGCCCGAAGCTTACGAGGCTGTGATCCCCGATATGAGGTATATTTTTTTGACCTCACACTCTCGCCCTACCTGATATCCCTCTCCTTTCTTCCCGTGAGGACGTATTCGACCCTCTCATAGTAATTTCTGTTCCTATTGTCGTTAGAAATGAAACGTTGGAATTTTTTGCAGCGGAATGTTTGATTTACTGTGAAATAGTTAGGATCCTTTTCCGTTGTTCAAAAATTTCATGCTTGGGAATTTTTACCATTTTTAATTTCACGTTGGAATGGTATGGATCAATATTCTTCTTTGAATGATGCTTTGAATGATGGGGAAATATTGAATGCAAGAATGCTTGGGAAGATTTTCATTTCCCTGGATCGATTGAAATGAAAAATAGGGAATTTAACCTAACACTGTATGCTTTGTTCTTTATAATGGTGCATTTATATGCATAACACATTTTATATGCTCCTCTTTATTATAATTGGGCATTTACATGCCCAAGCATTCCTGCATATCCAAATTNTAGGGAATTTAACCTAACACTGTATGCTTTGTTCTTTATAATGGTGCATTTATATGCAGAACACATTTTATATGCTCCTCTTTATTATAATTGGGCATTTACATGCCCAAGCATTCCTGCATATCCAAATTTATGCCAACTCTGTTGGATCTGTTGGATGGTTTGTTGTTACGAATGAGAATGGTTATAGAATTGGGGAGCTGAAACATATGAGTGAAATGCAATGTTTATGTTGGAAAATTATTTTGGTTGCCATATTTTCTGTGATTTACTTATTTGAATCACATATTCAATGAAGTGATGATTTGTGACTTCATTCTTGAGCTTTATTATTCTTATTCCTCTCCAAATAAAAGCTGAAAGTTATGTACTGTCTTTATCCATTTGGTGGGCTCGATTTTGGCCCCTAGAGGACTGGATTTCAGTTGTAATTTCTATACTGATTTTGCCCCTTTCCTGGAATTGGTTTGGCCTGAGATTTGGGGCCCGGTTTTGCCTCGAAATGGTTCAGTTTTGTCCCTTGTGTTGGGCCTNCTCCATTTTGTGGGCTCGGTTTTGGCCCCTAGAGGACTGGATTTCAGTTGTAATTTCTATACTGATTTTGCCACTTTCCTGGGATTGGTTTGGCCTGAGATTTGGGGCCCGGTTTTGCCTCGAAATGGTTCAGTTTTGTCCCTTGTGTTGGGCCTGATTTTGTGTCGTGACGGCTATTTTTTTTAGTTACATATTCGGTTAAGCCTTGCTTTTGGGTTGGCCCTGTGTGGAACATATTTAAGGCATGATTTCTGTTGTTTCTTTGAGGCATTCTATGATTGGAGTACATAAACAACTGAAGTTTGATTTCTAAGTCTTTTTGTTGTTGCCTTGAGTCCTGTTTTGCTCCTTACAGTTGCTGACCCTCTTTTCGAATCGTATGCTAGANTTGTTGTTTCTTTGAGGAATTCTATGATTGGAGTACATAAACAACTGAAGTTTGATTTCTAAGACTTTTTGTTGTTGCCTTGAGTCCTGTTTTGCTCCTTACAGTTGCTGACCCTCTTTTCGAATCGTATGCTAGAAGAATTGGTACAACAGGGGCCATTTTTCTAACCATCTAAGCATAAACGGGTTTAAAATCACCTCTATTTCTACAATACAGATAACAGTGAAGGCTTAGGTACTTACAAAATCTGATATTTGATCATTATTACAAGTCATTCATCTCGACATGGCTTCCAGAGTATCTCTTGAAAGTTGGAACTTCACTTTCAATTTGGTTATAGTGCTATGTTAGAATTAAGGTGCAATGTGAGAATTATAGTTCTACTTGTATTTGTACTTNCACCATCTAAGCATAAACTGGTTTAAAATCACCTCTATTTCTACAATACAGATAACAATGAAGGCTTAGGTACTTACAAAATCTGATATTTGATCATTATTACAAGTCATTCATCTCGACATGGCTTCCAAAGTATCTCTTGAAAGTTGGAACTTCACTTTCAATTTGATTATAGTGCTTTGTTAGAATTAAGGTCCAATGTGAGAATTATAGTTCTACTTGTATTTGTACTTTTTTTGGTAGCACATATATGTAATTTTTCCGATTTGGTTAATAAAATTTACGTGGGTTTCCTTCAGTGGACGTAGGTCTCTGACAGAACAACATTAAAATCTCTCGTGTATTTGTATTTTTCTTTATTCATACGTTGCAACGTTGTGGATATTATGTTGGTTGTGGTTGTTTATTTCTAGATTTTTTGTAGTTTAAAAATTGTTTGATTTCGAAAGTGCCTATTTTAATTTGTTCCAAATAGTCTCAAAATGTCTAAGACAACTGAAGGGGGTCCGTCTGCAATGTGGGATAAATAAGTAACAAATATTTTTTGCGACCTATGCATTAAAGNGTTTGTTTCTGGATTTTTTGTAGTTTAAAAGTTGTTTGATTTCGAAAGTGCCTATTTTAATTTGTTCCAAATAGTCTCAAAATGTCTAAGGCAACTGAAGGGGGTCCGTCTGCAATGTGGGATAAATAAGTAACAAATATTTTTTGCGACCTATGCATTAAAGAAACTGAACTGGGGAATAGATCAACCACATATTTTAATAAAGAAGGTTGACAAAATATAGCTCAGAGATTCAAAGAATTGACTGATAGGGATTACGACAGACTTAAATTCAAAAACAAATGAGACCAATTGAAGAAGGAATGAAAAATATGGAAAGANGTATTTTAATAAAGAAGGTTGACAAAATATAGCTCAGAGATTCAAAGAATTGACTGGTAGGGATTACGACAGACTTAAATTCAAAAACAAATGAGACCAATTGAAGAAGGAATGAAAAATATGGAAAGAGTTGAAACGTGGCTCTACCGGGTTGGGATGGGATCCAATTAAAAGGACGATCGATGCTCCAGCTGAATGGTGGGCTGAGAAAATTGAGATAATTTTCTATTTTTTTTCTTCTCAATTATATTACTTCTCAAATTATTTAGAAACTAATCCCCCTAAATAAGCTTGTTACAGACATTACCAGCAGCGAAGAAATATAGACAGTGCGGAATTGGGCCAGAGTTCGAGGCGCAAAACTTGACATTATGTTTAAGGGGGTTGTCGCGACTGGGAAGCACGCATCAAACCCAAGCGAGATGGGATTTATAGAATGTCAAATGACTTGCCACCTGAACAGGTTATAGCTAATAAAGAAATTCCTAGTATTAACCAAAAGGAGATGGATGAGTCTAATTCCATGTCCAAAAGACCCAAACTTGCGAGGAGAAAGAAAGAGAATGACAGTTTTGTTAAAGGCTCATTTGCTGAACTAATTGCAGCTTTTACAGCTCCGACTCCTCCTGACAGTACGATTTGGGAATGCGTGGTCATTTTAGATACTATTCCGGAAGTAGCAGTCAATAAGCGCTTTCAGGCAAAATGTGTTCAAAAGCTCGAGGACCCTACTCGTAGAGAAATGTTCATTCCACTGCAGCCCGAGATGCTCATTGAATATTTACGTGTTATAGTTAAAGAATGAATCCGTTTTGTATTAATCTTTCAGTCACGTATGTATTGTTATTACAACAACTTTTGTCATTTATTTTATGATGCTATGTATTGTCTGATTTTTTTTTCTATNTCATTGAATATTTACGTGTTATAGTTAAAGAATGAGTCCGCTTTGTATTAATCTTTCAGTCACGTATGTATTGTTATTACAACAACTTTTGTCATTTAGTTTATGATGCTATGTATTGTCTGATTTTTTTTTCTATCTTCGTTTATGTATTCATATCACAACATGTTATGTNACAGTGCGGAATTGGGCCAGAGTTCGAGGCAAAACTTGACATTATGTTTAAGAGGGTTGTCGCGACTGGGAAGCACGCAGCGAGATGGGATTTATAGAATGTCAAATGACTTGCCACCTGAACAGATTATAGCTGATAAAGAAATTCCTAGTATTAACCAAAAGGAGATGGATGAGTCTAATTCCATGTCCAAAAGGCCCAAACTTGCGAGGAGAAAGAAAGAGAATGACAGTTTTGTTAAAGGCTCATTTGCTGAACTAATTGCAGCTTTTACAGCTCCGACTCCTCCTGACAGTACGATTTGGGAATGCGTGGTCATTTTAGATACTATTCCGGAAGTAGCAGTCAATAAGCGCTTTCAGGCAAAATGTGTTCAAAAGCTCGAGGACCCTACTCGTAG
>JXCR01141083.1:16343-39155 GCA_002079205.1 Phalaenopsis hybrid cultivar
CCCAACCCTATCCTTTTTCCATTTCTTCCATTTGCAATTAATCCCAATTTATCATTAATCTCCCCTCACCAAACACATCTTGACTTTCCGTGCTCTAATTCTTTCTTTTCTCAATCAGTTAAAATCCATCAAGAAGCCAAGAGCTTTTGATTTCTAACCATAGGCCATTTAAATTTTGGTTGATGGAAGTTTTGCCTTATTAATTAGCAATGATTGCCTTGAAACCCTTACTATGTTCTTTATTGTATCAATTAAGTCTCATAATCGTTGCATTGTATCAATTAAGTCTCATAATCGTTGCTTTTTCTAATAAGCATTTTCATCTGCTACAGATCACTGGTGTTTTGCGCGTGAAATCATCAAAATTAAGAAATAAATTATAACTATTGAATATTCCATTCAGAGAATTATCCAAGGCAAAGATAATGATCTACTTCTCCCTCATTAGTGAGATTATGACTTGTACCAATTTTACGTGATCGCGTATTGTTACTTCAGAAATTCAACAACATTCACTGAATTCTTACCGAGTTTCCAACACTATATTCTCCCTAGAAGCCCTTCACTATTACTAGATGCGTTTATGCACCTTGACCCATCCTAAACTGATTTGGAGCAACTTACACCTGTTTCTTAGTGGAAATATGAGCTCAAACAAGTTTTTTTGTTCATAGTAAACTGTACATAACATTCACATTCAATCAGAATTGTTTCTTTCTTTTGAAGTTCAAGTGTTTCATCACAAAAAAATGTTAACAATAGAGATGGATTGACTATCTTTGTAGGTATAAGTTTTACTTTTAGTTGGATTCATATTTCTTGTTCACTTGTAAGTTTATTAATTTAGCTACGATCCTTATATTGTAAGGCTTCATTAAAAGTAAGCGTGTGCGTTCGCTACAGTCCTACTGGCTATTTGGCCTATATAAGGGAGAAATCCAACAAATATTGGGAGTTTAGGGTGTGTTAAACGTAAACTAGCAATATTGGCTTTGAAAACTCTAGATTAGGTTATCACTTGCATTGTTGTCCAAACTTATAATGTTTTGAAAACTATAGATTAAGTTATCACTTGCATTGTTGTCCAAACTGGCATATATAATTTTCCTTTGCCTGCCTCTTTTGGCTATGCTTATGCATATTATTGGTAACTTAATGGACTAAGTATAAATAATATTTTAATCTTTGATTTTGTAGTAATCTTTTGTTATTAAAAAGTGATTGTTTTTACATTTGCATTTAGTATTTTCATGTCCAGTTGCATTTAGCATATGTTTATTTTATTCCATCATCATTATCATTATTGTTAACCAAAGTTTGCATCATGGATTATCATTAAAGTTCATTTCTCTTAAAGTGATGTCTGAAACTATTCTCTATAGATCATTTGGATCGATTTTATTTATATATAGATCTATCCCTTTTTCTTTTAATCATCTAACATAAATTTTACTTCTCCAACGGACATTTTCTGCCATCTATTGTACATCCTCAAACCATGTAAGTCTATTTTATTTACCTTACCTTTAGTAGATGTTATTCTTACCTCTCCTTAATATAAACATTTGTAATTTAGCCTTCTAGTTTACTACACATACATATCAAAAGAAAAAATTTGCTCAAAAGTTAATATGTACATTCATAACATTGGCTAAAATAGGGTATTACAATATTTTACAAATAAACCCCTAGACTTCTTCAATATTCTCTTTTTACCAATCGACCCTTAATAAGGTCCAATTTTCAACACTCCCTCTCAAGATGGAGAAAAGAATCCACTAAGCCCATCTAGTCACATAACCTAGACAAATCTAATGAACTAAGTTCTTTAATGAGGTAGTCATCCACTTGCTCTTCAGTGGCTACATGACTTAGCTTTAGTAGCTCGTTATTCGGATTTTCCTTGATGAAGAATCTATCAATCTCCATATGTTTGGTTTTGTCGTGTTGCACCGGGTTTGTAGCAATGTTGATTGCTGACTTATTATCGCACCACAATTTTATTTGAGTTCCTTCGTCCACCTTGAGTTCCTTTGCCATCTTACGCCCGACCACTAGAACTCCTATTCCCAGAACTGATATAAGAGTTCCTAGCAAGTTTATCAAACTCACAAACATTATAAACAAGCTTTTGTTTATTTGTCTTTTAATACAAAAAATGATACAATCGACTCAATAAACTAAAATAAGAGTGTCTCCTGCATCTGTGATGTAGCAACTCACTGTCCACACTCCTCCCAGATTTTTGTACTCCATCTCTTTCTACCGTGGATGCCAAAGTTGAGCCCATCCCCTCCCGATCTAAGTACCAGGGTCCATTATGTCATATTCTAGTCCTAGGTGTCAGACCTGTCCCTTTCTCTTCGAAGATCACCTTAAGAATATAAAAAACAAGAAAACAACACATTTTAACTGCAGAACAATGTCTCTAATGGATAAAATTTTCATTGAAAAAAAGGGAGCATGCCAAATATTGGACAAAGTCATATAATTGATTTCCCTTACTATACCCAAGTTGTGTTGTACTATCAATAGTTTGGATGCTCTGCGATTCTGCTAAGAGAGTATAGGAAGAAAACTCTCTAGCATTACCTTTCACATGTCAAGATGCAACAAAATCTACTATCCATTCTGATGATCTTGTGTTGAAAATAGAGGCAAGAGCATTGTCGGTCAACTTTTTGATAGATTTGAAAATATGGTATATGAAAATAATTTTTGAAATTTAATTTAATATAATATATATATTGTTTGAGTTCTAAAAGTAGTATGTTTTAATTTTTAAAAAAATGAGACCAAATAGATCTCATTAGTCTGATAGTTTGCATAATCGTGTCTGATACCGCAAATACTACACCCTCCCGAAAGATAAGTGTAGATCTCGGCGATAGGCCCAATCATGCAAACTAAGATATTTGTGACATCCGTTTGATCTGCGAACCTTTTATGATGACCGACAAGTTCTCCTATCTAATACAAAGATTAAATAAGATTTATTTTACCTGGGTTTCAAGTTCTCTATAGAGGCAAACCTCTATAGTTAATTACATCTCAAATGACTGGGGTCACTTGAGAAAAATCTTGATAACGATCAGTGGTTCTAGTCTTCAAGATTCCAAGGTTTAGGTTTTCACGGCAGGACGTGGAAAAACAAGTGAAAGTGGCTCAAGTAGGAACAGTTCTTTCAGGAGTTCAATGGAAGTAAAGGGTATGAGGCGTCACAGATCTTGAGGAGGAACCTCAGTGACTTCTCAAACTATTCTACTGTACGGCTACATTTTAGAGAAGATTTTATTTGAATGTTTAATCCTGTCAATTTTATTATTTGAGACTTACATTTGCATAATATCTGATTATGCAAATAGCCCGCAGAGATAAGAGGGTTTACGTTGTAACGAACAACAACCTCAGAACCTAAAGCGAATTAGGACTTACACTGAACAATATTTTTGCACAGGTGCTTAAAGAGGGAATGTGGGGATTTACGTCGCGCTAGAGGAGCTACATCAAAGTTCTATGAGTTGTTATTATGCTAGGGAGGGATAATGCTGAAGAAGATCCTCTCGCTGCTCGGTCTGAATTCCTCGCCGTGCTGACCACAAAGTTGACTACAAACTTCTTTCGTCGCGACGACTCTAAGGTTTAAGTGCTTGAGATTAGTAGTTTACGCTTCGCAGTTTTTGTGTCAATGTTTAGTTTTGTTTTTTTTTTCAGTTTTGGTTTTGCATGCAGAATAAACAAATCGCAGGAAAATAAAATATACTTGAAAGTTAAAAATGCAGTAAAGTAAAATATTGTAGATAAACTGTAAAAGCGTACCTGTGCATCTGCTATTGTTGCGTTATTAATGTTGCGAGCATAATATGATTTGCAGCATATTTAAAAATATTTGCAAGAAAAATAAATAAGGCAAGATGACCCGCATGAAAGTCATAAAAAACGAGTAGTAGAAATCACGAGCAAAAGAATCCTGTAACCACATATGACAGCTCAGGACTAGGTATAAGACATTGGTAAAAGTGGGGGCTCAGAGCTGGGCTGTGTGATTCCCGACCTTAAGTAAGAGTTGCCAACTCGACAATCTACAGGAGGTAGTTCTTAACCTCAATCTAAGTGACCAGTTGTTGACCTTTACAAATTTTCATAGAAAAATTCTCATGCAAAAGTTTTGTTCAAGTCCTTTTTATGCAGAGTTCTTTTTATCATGCAAAAAGAAATTTTTTATTTTTATTTTTGTAAATATGTTGTAAAATTATATAGTCCACAGGCTGGTCACTCTAATCGTGCTAGAATTACTGATAACCTAAGAGTGTCGGGGTCAACGATCTCACCAAGCATCGGCGAATAGTATCATTGATCATTCTCCCTTATTGAAGATCCTTGAGGTAGGAGATATTATTCTAATAATTTCACTTTGTATCCCTCATTTAAGCACACATAAGCAATGTCATCATCGCCATCGCCACTTAGATCCTAGACTTATCCTAGTCCGGTGATTCATATGTGGTATTAACAAAGTTCCCCATTTGTCAGAAGGATTTCAGTGTAATATCCAAACTCAAATCCCGGTGCACTGGGTTTTATTGTAAGTTAAGTCATTGTGGAAATTTCACTGTTGATTTAATTAAGGAAGCATGAGTCACGTCTCGGTGCATCATGTCTAGTGTCTTAGTCAGTTTGTGAATTAGGGTCAAGTGTCTAGTTTCACTGTGCATTTGAGGATTAGGTGAATGGATTCTTACCTAAGGTATGCTCCTAAAACCTTAGGAGGTTACACTGCAGAGATTAGGTAGATGGGGCTCTCACCTAGGTTGTGCTTCTAAAGTCTAGGAATCCTATACTGAGGATTAGGTGAATGGGCTCTCACCTAGGGTGTGTTCCTAAAGTCTAGGAAGCCTACACTGAGGGCTAGGTGGATGGGCTCTCACCTAGGGTGTGCACCTAAAGTCTAGGAGGTCTACACTGAGGATTAGGTGGATGAACTCTCACTTAGGGTGTGCTCCTAAAACTTTAGGAAACCTACACTGAGGATTAGGTGGATGAGCTATCACCTAGGGTGTGCTCCTAAAGTCTAGGAAGCCTACACTGAGGGCTAAGTGGATGGACTCTCACTAGGGTATGCTCTTAAAGTTTAGGAGGTCTACACTGAGGACTAGATGGATGGACTCTCACCTAGGGTGTGCTCCTAAAACTCTAGAAAGCCTACTCTTTAACTTATGCTTAAGGTGATTGAAGGTTTTCCATATCTTCCAATTAATTAAATCATTAATCCTCATCTTTATGACTTAACCATTTAACAAAAATGTCAAAACAAACGAAAAGAAAATGTTGATCCACTTTCAAAACTAACAAATCAAAAGAGAAAATAGCAAGTGAATTAACCTAAAAAAATGTTTAAAATCTTTCAACAACTGTAATTAAATAGACTCTCGAGAAGAGTGCTTAAGTTTGTTCCAAGACAGTGCACAAAATCGTCCCGAATTGTCACCTAAAGTGGTTCCAAAACAGTGCATTAAAATCAAACCTTAAACAGTAATTTTTAGAACCCCCAAATAGCTCTCATGTAAACTCAAGCATCAATTTTAAATGTCCCAAAATCAGGTAGAAAATACAGTCCAAAATAGTGTGTAAATTCTCCAAAATCAGTTAACAAGCTGGCTTTAAAATAGTACGTGAATCAGTAGGCAAAACCCTAACAATCACAAGGTTTAAACACACCAAACAACAGGTAAAACAGCTCCCAAGGGAGGTATTTGGAAATAAAAGAACATAGACCTACAAAAAAACATTCAAGCCCTGGAATAACAATCATCTCGAGTCTCGTAGTATTCCCGTTTGAGTGCTCGAAGTACGAAATCTGCAAATGAGTATTTAAGATCGGCAAACAAATGGTCATTGGAACCTCACAATGTTTGCATCTAAGTGCTTGAAACATAGAAACAACAACGAAACATTTAAAATCAGCAAGTAAATGATTATTGGAACCTCACAATATTTGCATTTCAACTAAACATTTAAAATCAGCAATCATATTGTTTATATTTTTCCAAAATCAGTAAAAAAATGTATGGCCAAAACATCATTTATAGTTCTCCATAGATCGATGCAAAACACATGAATATACAATAATGATTCGACGCTTGTCCGATGGAATGCAATAAACATTTGCTATTAGTTGCATTAATATGACTAGAATCATTTTTTATCTATGTTATATTTGTCCAGTTAAAGCAAATCACAAAAGACTCCTTAAATTACATAATTTAGAACAAAGCTTTTTTAGAATGAAGAACCATATTATGCTTCAATAGAAGAGCATATAAAATTGTCTTATGCTGAGAAAGAAAAAGTAATTGATTCAGGGTATACACTCAATAATCAATGACAACAGATTTTTTTTTTTATTGAAGATAAAAAAGATGAAAGGAAAAGGGAGTTCAGGAAACATACCTGCAACTGTGTAGATTTTAGTTCGAAGGCCTTACACAGGGCGATCCCGTGGTCTCTTTCCCGGCTAACTCTAATCGCGAGTGTTTGGCTGGGTTTCGATCGAGGGTGAAGCCTAAACAGGAAAGACGACGAAGGTCTCGTGCACGGGTAGGAGAGCCAACGGGAGAGGCGAAGCAGGTGAGTGGTTCAGTGCAGAGGGGAGTCCGCAAGAGGGGAGGCAAAGCAGGTGAGGAAGAAGATCGCGATTCACGAAGTTGTAGAGGCTAGAGTTAGGTCGCGTGGGGCGAGCGGGATTTGTAGAGCGGAGCTTCTTTAGCGTGAGGAAGAGGGAGGCGACCGAGTCTCGGTCACAAAAGTGTAGACGAGCCGAGCGGCTGGTAATTGAGAGGGAGTGAGCAGGAGAGGCGCTTCGATCCCGAGCGGGAGAGGCACTTCTTCGGTCGAGCAAAGGATTAGGGAGCAGGTTTCGGAACAATGGGGAGAAGTCGAGCGCTCTTGTCGAGCGGGATCGAACACGAGGAAACCAAGCAGGAAACGTCCGAGCCGAGCGGGAGGAGGGAGTCGAGATTGAGCGTGAGGAGGAAGAGAAAGTCGAATCGTGTCTCTCCCCCGAGGAAGAAGCCGACGTTCCTATAGGAGCGGGCCAAATTAATCAAAGGAGCCGTTACCTTGGCGGGGATTTAAAAGACTTCCATTCAGTTAGCTGAGTTCAAATGGAAAGTTTTAACTCTCAATTAAGATAAAATTAAATGACAAATTTGAAATTCAAAAATTTAAAATTCAAAATCGTTTAACCCTTGTTCAACCCGAGTCCAACCCGAATCAAATCTGAGTTGAACCTGGGTTGAGTTTGGGCCCGCGCCCCGCTAATTAAAAAAAGCGTGCATCGATATTCGTGTCATTTGTTTGTGCGTGTAACCCTAACATTATGAGTGTCTTTCCTGGCTAAAATTGACGTCCCAGACGCATCCATGTAATCTGTTTCGTCATCCGGGATCATCCCGGCGAGTTTGCCTATGGTGGGGCCAAAAATGTGTCAAATTCGTGCGTGGTGCATTGAATGCATGAATTGCCACATTCGCGAGTAATCGAGTCACAAATGGTTCACCTAAGGCTGTTTGATCCTATAAGAACTCATTTTCAGGCCCTCTACATGTTCGTCCTTTGCCCTTGCAACTAGAAGTTGAGTGCTTGGAACCACTCATGCGAGTTCTTCACAAAAATGAGTCAAGAAGTGACTTGAAGTTATACACTAGTGCGAGTCTTCACAAAAAATGAGTAAAGAAACGGCTTGAAGTTCTATGGGAGGTGGGCTCCATTACTAGTCCTGCTAAGATGGTCAACAAGGAACTCCTAAGGCTAGATTTTGGGTTATGGGAGTATGAGACTAAAACCTTTATAAAAATGAGGTTAACAAACATGTGTATCATAAATACCTTTTTTAGAGTGAGTATAAGTGACAATGTTATTTTTTGATGACGACTGGTTGGAAGCATCCTCAACCCCTTCTCCTGTTGCGTTCTTGTCGGCCAACTTTTTGATTTCGAAAAGTATTTTTATAGTTTTGAAAAGTAGATGATTTAATTTAAACCTAAAAGGTATATAATTTTATGAAAATAGTGTATTTTAATTTTGAAAAAAATGAGACCAGCTGGATCTCATTTGCCCAATAATTTGTATAATTGTGCCCGGTAGCACAAATGATACACATTCTCGAAAGATAAGTGAACCCCGCGGCGGTGGACCCAATCATACAAACTACGAGATTTGTGACATCCATTTGGTGTGCGAAACTTTTATATGTGACCGAAAAATTTTCCTATTTAATACAAAGATTAAATATGATTTATTTTACTTGGGTTCCAAGTTCCCTATAGAGGCAAGCCCCTATAGTTAATTACATCCCAAGTGACGGGAATACTTGAGAAAACTCTCGATAATGATAAATGGTTCTAGTCTTCAAGAATTCAAGGTTCAGGTTTTTCAATGGTTCTAGTCTTCAAGAATTCAAGGTTCAGGTTTTCAAGGTAGGACGTAGAAGGGCCAGCCCCTATAGTTAATTACATCCCAAATGACGGGAGTCATTTGAGAAAACTCTCGATAATGAAGTAGTTCTAGTATTCAAGAATTCAAAGTTCAGGTTTTCAAGGTAGGACGTGGAAAAACAAGTGAGAATGACTCAAGCAAGAACATTTCTTTCAGGAGTCCAAAGGAAATAAAAGGTAGGAGATGTCACAGATTCTGAGGGGAATCCTCAGTGACCTCCAAAACTATCCTGCTGTGTGGCTGTATTTTAGAGAAGATTTTATTTGAATGTTGAATCCTGTCAATTTTATTATTTGAGACTTACATTTGCATAATAACTGGTTATGCAAATAGCCCGCAGAGGTAAGAGGTTTTACGTCGTTCTGGACGACAACCTCGGAACCTTACGAGTTAAGACTTACGCTACACAACATGGTTGTGCAGGGGCCTAAAAGAGGGTGAGGTTTTACGTCGTTCTAGGCGATCTACCTCAAAATCCTATAAGTTGTTTAAACTAGGAAAATTTAATTAGTGTAGACTCATTTTGCTGTTGTAGAACGACGAACATCTCCATCTGTAGTCCACTCCAAACTCCTTGCCGTGCTGCCTACGAAGTTGCTCATAGTTTCTCATTGAAGTAACAGTCCTAAAGTCTAAAGTTCAAACAGTTTTACCAGGTGTGTCTCAATGTCTCAGTTTGGTTGTCCTTAGGGGGTTCAAGTTGATTAGAGCGACACCGGTTAGGATCCCACGGTTCCCTCGTTCCGGTATCACTATTTTCTTTTGAACTTAGTTTAAACGAGTTGTGAAACTTATTTAAACCGGGGAGATCTCGTTAGCAACCGTGTGTTACCTCCTCTGAGGGACTCCCGTAAGTTCGAAAGAACGTGTTATGTTTTTTTTTTTATTTGATTTGTTTTGAAAATGTTGTTTAATTTTGAAAACAGAGTTTTGTTTTGAAAGCGATATTATATTCAGTACCTACATAATATGTTAGAACAAGAGTAATTACAATAAAGACAACAATAAATAAAATATAACTGCGTACGTGGCGTATCTGCTGCTGTTATTCCTGTTGAATGTTTAACTCACAAAGAACAATATAATTTGCTGAGAATTTAAATAAATTGCAGAGAAAAATAAGAAAACAGTAAACAGTAGAACAAGTTGTAGTAACAGCTAGGAACTCCAAATAGGTGATCTTAAAGTTTTCTACAACTATTGACTGCAACTGGCGAGTTAGTACGGTGATCCTAAGACCTCCTACGGTTCTGGGAAGCATCTAGCAAGTGTGTACGGTGATCCTACGACTCCGGACAACAGTTAAGAATTTCGAACAGCAACTCTACGGCTTCCTACGACACCGAGCAGCGGCTAGGAGCCTCGATTAGTGGTCCTATAGCTTCCTACGACACCGGACAACGACTAGGAACTTCGGACAACAACTCTACTGTTTCCTACGACACCGGGCAGCCGCTAACATGCTTGTACGGTTTCAGATTCTGCATAAAGCTAAGCCAAATCAATTTCCAACTAACATATGGCTTGCAACAAATGCAGTCCAGCTTAATGAGCTTGTAAAGTCCCCACAATGCTCATCCTGCAGCTTCTCGAGTAAGCTTTAAAATGAAGTGGGGTAGGTTTTAGGCGAGTTTTGGGGGTTGTGTAGGCCCTCCAAACAACATTAGAGCTGCCTAAAAACACATTTTGAACTATTCCACACGACACTCTGGTCAATCTCAAATGGATAAGTTTAAAAAAAGCTTAAAACAGTGAAGGCACTAACAAGTTTTGAGGTTTTCCTGGAGCTGTCCAACTACAGGATTCCAACAGCGTTGTGAAGAGGTTCAAGTGGTGATTCATGACTGATTTGACCTATGTTTTGGGTGGTATTGAAGGGTTGTTTAGCGGTCGAACCTCTGCAGTGTTTTAACAAACTTTTGGGTTGTTTGATAGCAGGATTTGAAAAGAATTTGTAAGGATTTGGAACCATTTTGTTACAGGATTTATGAAGGCAAGTTCATCCAATTCAGCCTGACTGGATAGATATACATATATACCACATAATTCTTATACATTTACATATATAACACCTAAAAAAAAACTTTATACATTTGCATAGCCTAAATCATTTGTATCACATAAGAAAGTCCACCAAGTTAATTTTTAAACAGTGAAATATACCAGTTCATGCATAGCTAGTGTGGATTTTCTGTAAAAGAAAATGTAATTTAGGTATTAGATATGTGAATATATAAAAACTGTGTGGTATGTGTGTTCATCCTCTTCTCCGTTCATTTTGCCCTAAATCCGGATTAAGCAAATCGTTGTAAAACATAAATGATTCATAGGACAAGTGCAATAATAAAAACAAAAGGAAATAAAGCTTGTGAGAGGAGAAATGGTCAACTAGTTGAAGATTTCAGACGGGAGCAGAGGAGAAGGAGATGAGAGCTCCGCTGCTGCCTGCAAGATGCAATCTCGTTATTACGTTGTCAATGACCCGAGCTCCTGCGAAGGTTTCAGCAAAGAGGAGGAAGAGGGGTGTGGGATTTTAGTGTGGGTGAGAAAGCGAATTGAGGGAGGGAGGCGAGGCTTCTTGGGTGAGCCAATAAGAGAGGAGGTCGAGCGTTGCAAATGAATAGGAGCAGGGCCGAATGTCTGGCGAGGAAGAGAGAAGCGGCTTCTACTGCGTGAGGAAGAGGAAAGCAGATGCGAGGGTTTCGGTGCGTGAGGGAGTCGCAGAGGGAGGAGCAGGCGAGCGGGTCAAACGGAGGAGCGGGGAGGAGCAGGCGAGTCTTCCTGTTCGCAGAGAAGGAACGTCGAACCTATTCGCAGAAGAGGGGCTGGGGCTTCTGTTCACATGCGAGGGGGAAAACGGGAGTCGAGCGGGGCGTTTCGTTCGATGCAGAGGTAGGAGAGAGGAGCGGGCAGGAGTTTTGCGAGCGAAAGAAGATGAGCAGGAGCTCGGGAAGACGAGCAGGACAGGCGAGAATCTTCGGTGCAGTGAAGGATGCTTCGTCTCTTCCTGTTGAGAGGGATCCGACAGAGAAATCTCGAGAGAGGGAGAAGGCGAGCGGGAGAGAGGAGTTCGGGGGAGGCGAATCAAGCCGACCGTGGGGAAGAAGGCCCGCCTTTTAGAATTCGAGCGGGGTCAGGAGCCGTTATTCAAATCAATTGGCGGGGAATTAAATAGTTTCCAAATACAATGGAGGATTAAATGGAATGTATTAATACCGGAATTAATTTTAATTAAGACAAAAATTTAAATAATTCGTTTGAATTTTAAAATTTGAATTTCAAATTCAGGTGAGCTGGTGTCTAGCCCGTGTTCAGTCCGAGTCCAGCATGAATCAAACTCGAGTTGGACCTGAGTTGTGCCCGGGCCCACTCACCGCTAAAAAAAGTGCATTGATATTCGTGCTAGTCGCTCGTGCGCTAAACTATAGAAATATGGGTGTTCTTCCTAGCTAAAATCGATGTTCCGGACGCGCCGACGCGGTTCGTTTCGTCATGCGGGGTGGTCCGGACGAGTTTGCCGACGGGCGAGTCTATTTAAGCCAAAATTGTGCGGGGTGCGATGCATGTGCAATAATGCAGCGTTATCGAGCGTTCGGGTCGCAAAGGGGGTTCCCTAGGGGTTGTTCCTATTAATGTAGGAACTCAACTCGAGTTTCATGTGTTGATCCTAATCAACTTAACAGAATGTCGAAGATTTGAGATCGCCCATGCGAAACTCGAAGGAGTGACGAGGTGACTCGAATTTTCTAAATGGTGTGAGTTCCGTACTAGTCCTCTAGGATTGTCAAACAAGAGAAGTCTGAAGCTAGACCCTAGGCTCTACGGAGATAAGTGAAGACCTCATCCGAAAATGAGGTCAACAGTTCTACTTCCTCTTCAACACCTCGAGACACTCGTGATCCTCATTGTTAAAAATCACACCCGTCTCTCCCTCCTCGCCTACCATCAAATTTGCCTGGTAGCTCCTTTTTCTACCTTTTCGACCACCACAGTCATGGCCACAGCCTCAACCTTGTTCACGTCCACTTGTCTCTTTTTCCTTGGGTGGCCTAGGACAGATCTTGCTTAGATGTCCGACTTCATGACTGTTGTAGCACTTGCGAGCCTCCTCATGGACACATGTCATACTTGAGCTTGAGGTAGCCAACGCTGATCGTGCACTCGAAAGTTCACTCACTTCAAAATGTAACTTTATGCGACCCTCCTGCTGTATCTTTGCAGCAATGGCTTCATCGTTTAAAGTTGTCCATTTTTTGTATTAAAGTAAAATAAGATCAAGGGATAGTCGCTTGAGCTAGGAGGACTGATCTCTTATGATTAAAGGCCGAGTTCAAATGAACCAGAAACTGCATAGTTCTCATATGTGTAAAGCTCTTCTCTTTCTTGCATTCCAGATCACCACAGCTAGACAACAGTGAGAAACGATCAAAATCTTCCCTCAAGTACTTCAAGTCTTTGCCGTATTTTCTTATTGCATTTTATTAAGTTATAAGGCTTAAATTACAAAGAAAATTCAATGTATATACTCTTAAATTATTACATGTTGGTATCATACAACATTAGGGATTGAACGTTTTCTGAGTTACTCTATTGCTATGAATTTTGGAAATCACACAAATGTTATAAGTGTTAGGAATCACACAAATGTTGGTGATGCTAGACGTGTGTTTTCCTCCGGTACTGTGAAACCACAACATCGACGAAGTGACTTCTGTGATTACGAGAGTGTTGTGCTGCTATTTTCCTTTTGTTTTTAATTTTCTTTCCTTTATTCTCGGTTAGCTTCCATTCTTTCTAGTTTTTTTTAATTTTTCTATTATCTAATTATGCTATTTCCTAGAACCATACTTTTATATGTGTAGGGGTTGTTTGGAATTTCAGTTTGGTTTTTAGTTATTTCGACAGTTGTTCTCTGATTTTCTTACTCTCCGGAGTGTTGTAGCCTCTTTTCTTCGCAAGTGGTGTGCCTGTAGCTTGCCTAGGAATAGGTGGTGGACCCCCCTTGATGTCCTTACCTATTTTCCTTTTGTTTTTAATTTTCTTTCCTTTATTCTCGGTTAGCTTCCTTCCTTTCTAGTTATTTTTTTAATTTTCTTATTATCTAATTATGCTATTTCCTAGAACTATACTTTTATATGTGTAGGGGTTGTTTGGAATTTCAGTTTGGTTTTTAGTTATTTGGACAGTTGTTCTTTGATTTTCTTACTCTCCGGAGTGTTGTAGCCTCTTCTCTTCGCAAGTGGTGTGCCTGTAGCTTGCCCAGGAATAGGTGGTGGACCCCCCTTGATGTCCTTACCTCACCAATTTACCGTTTGCTCTCCGTTTCCCGCTTGATAGCCATCGAACTCGCTTCCAACTTCTAGTTATACCAGAAATTCACAACTTTATCACCTCCGGTTCGCTGATCCGTCTCCATTTGCTCCGTATGTTTGTTGCCATCCATCTGTTCGCTCACAATATCAATTCCACTACATTTCTAACACGATTTTCTGTTATATCACACATTCTAGGAACCCAAGAACCAAGTCATATGGTATCAGAGCCAGTTGAACGATCGGTCGGAAGAACGAGACACCATGACGCCAAGGAGAAACCCTCAGCGAGATGCTTAGGAAATTACCATGAAAGACATGCAGTAGGAAATCATCCAATTGCATTAGAAGATCACTGATTTTGAAAGAAGAAAATATGGAGAAGTCACCCACAACAACAATGGTGAACACTCGGGTGAAGGAGATGAAGAAAACCCTTTTCACCAAAAGCTTATAATGACGAAGAGCCGATGCCATGCCGATTCGACATTGAGTATACGAGGAAAGAATGTGTTTTTGGAGTTAAGGTTGACCTACCAAATTTTGATGGCCACATTGACCTGTACGACTTTATTGAATAGCTTCAGACAGTGGATGGCTGCATGAACTTGCACGACTTTATTTAATAGCTTCGGACAGTGGAACGAGTCTTCAAATATAAGGATATTCCTTTCGACAGAATGGTGAAGCTAGCGCACATTATGTTAAAGAAGTGTGCATATCTTTGGTGGGAGAATTTGAAGCATCGTCGTCAACGAGAAGGAAAAAATAAAATCAACATTTTGTCTAAGATGAAATGAGACATGCGACACAAATACATATACCAGTTCGTTATAGACATGTTATGTTTTTAAGATTTTATCACTTGCAGCAACATGATATCTCATTAGAAGAGTGCACAATTGAGTTTGAGCAGCTTATGTTGAAATGCGGGCTACTAGAGCCCGAGGAGAACACTATAACTTGATATTTGGGGGGTTAAGATTATTTATTTACAACATAGTGCAATTACAATCTTATTGGATATTATAGAATATCCAAATCCTAGTCTTAAAGGTGGAGCAACAACACAACAATATTAGGTCTACACCATCATTCAAACAGAGGTCAACCATTAGATTAGGAAGCAAGAGTATGCTCCGTGGAGCACTCAAGACAATTCAACTAGAGGAACCCATACATAGTGGAGAAAAGGTGGAGAATTCCAATATTCCCGAATCATCCCCGCCAATATTCTCAAGTCCATCCTCGCCAGCAAATGCCTAAAATGTTATGGTTTTGGCCACATGATGTTTGATTGTTCAAACATGATGACGATCTCTTTCAATGAGCAGGGGACAGTTAAAGAAATGTATAGTAATACAGAAGAGAGTGAAGACCCAGAGGTGGAGACTGGATAGTGGTACCAACTACCTGCAGCTAATGGTGAAATGCTTGTGGTTTGATTAGTTCTCCTAAACGGACCTAAGAAGGATTGATAGTGGTTTAGACATAATATCTTCCTTACTCATTGCACTTTAAAGGGGAAGACGTGCAGTGTCATCATATAGTGACGTAGTTGTAAAAAAATGTGATATCTAGCATATGGTGGATGGATTGAGCCTATTTGCACAGAAGGATTCACAACCATACTTGGTTAAAAATGGGAAACATGATTTGTGTTGACAAAAGATGTTTGGTGGAATTTTTAATTAGAGACAAGTTGCAAAATTATGTTTGGTGTGATGTCGTCCTTTTGAATGCATGCCATATTCTGTACTGCCGATCGTGGCAATACAACAGAGGTATATTTCATGACAGTCACAAAAAATATCTACACATTTCCCAAGGATGGGAAATATATTGTACTTCTGCCACTAAAGGAGTTGACAACGATGAGCACTCAGGCAGAGACTAGCATGCCTTGTGCTACCTTTTTACAGGCTAGGAGAGTGGCGTCAGTGGGATTTACCTTGGTAATATTTGAAGGGAGGGAAGCAGAGGAACCAATAGTTGAGGCAATGCGACCATTACTAAAGGAGTTTCAGGATGTGTTGACAGACAATATGCCACCTTTACGAGAGATTCTGCATGCTATATACCTTAACCCAATATTTGTGTTTCCCAATTGACCAATCTATCGGATGCGACCAACAACGAGGCATGAGAGCCACAAAAGCAAGTTGTAGATTTGATGGCCCGAGGGTAGTTGACAAGAGTACCAATCCATGTCTTATGCCAACTTTGATCGTGACACTTGTATAGATGGGGGGTTGTGAATAAGATCACAGTTAAGTATATGTTTAATATTGCAAGATTGCATAATTTGCCTGGTCAGTTGCATGAAGCCACTGTTTTCTCCAAAATTGATTTGCGCAGTGGCTACCACTGGATTATAATCAGACTGGAGGATGAGTGGAAGTCAATCTTTAAGACGAGATTGACGGTACGAGCTAACAATCATGTCTTTTGGGTTGTCTAACACCCCAAGTACTTTCATGTGGTCGATGAACTGGGTTTTTTGAGCCTTCATTGAAAAATTTGTGGTTGTGTACTTTGATGACATTTTAGTGTAGAACAATTTAGAGGAGCAATGACAATATTTGCGTTAAGTTTTAGAGGTTCTTCAGATGTAACAACTATATGACCAATTGCCATTTTCTTACACCACAAATTTTTTTTTTTGCGATTCATCATTTTAGTTGTTGACATTGAGATGAACACAACAAAGATTCAGGCTATTGTAGTCTAGCCTAGACCTCAGTCATTTACTCAAGTACGCTAATTATATGGCCTACCTTGTTTTGATAGGAATGTCATTGTGGGGGAATGACGGGACATTTTAGGAGAGACATGGTCATCTCCTTATCGAAAGAGAACTTTTACTAGCCTAGATTGATACGTCCGACAGTGTAGGGTATGCTTGTTAGAAGTTATATTAGGAAAGAATTTATTTTTCTTAAAAAGTTATGAGAATTAAATTTATTTTCTTTGATTTTATTTATTTATTTTTGCTATTTTATGCTTTATGTTGTTTTCTTTATCTCAAAATAATTAATATGAATTGATTAATTGAAGATATATGTGTTATATCTTTTCTTTCATGTTATTTATTTTTTATTGTCTTTTCTAGCTTAGGATTCATGTAAGGGTTATTTACACTCCCGTTTGATATCAATAATATTATACCACATTATTCTGAATTTCAACAATGCCACTTGACCAAGACTCTTAGGTAAAACACATGTCTGTATACTCCCCTTTTTGTTCGAGAGGCCACCTAGTTGGATGTGAGCTTCGATTTTGTGGTGGGTTACCTCAGACACAACTGAGTAAGGATTTTTTCATGATCATGATAGATATTTTCTCCAAAATAATATGTTTTGTTCTTTGCCATAAGACGATGGATGTGTCACATATTGCAAACTTATATTTCAGGGCGTTAGTTCATGTTCATGGTATGCCTAGTTGCATTACTTTAGACAGAGATGTGAAATTTCTCGAATACTTTTGGAGAACTATATGGGATAAGTTAGGTACAAAACTTCAATTTCATTTAGCGGCTCACCCTTAGATAGATGGGTTGTCATAGGCTGTAAACCACACTTTAGGAAACCTTTTTAGGTGCTTTGTGGGAAAGAATATGAAGCAGTGGGACTTGGTCCTTCATTAGGTGGAGTTTGCCTATAATCATTCTATTAATTAGTCCACAGGTCACAACTCATTTGAGATTATGTACGGACGTAATCCTCATGTGCCTTTGAAGTTAGTCACTTACTTCGCACTTTGAGCTTATGATAGATTTCGAGGTTCGAGTCAAGGATATTCAAACCCTATATGAACATGTCAGGAAGGAAATCGTTAAGCAGAACACTGAACATAAGAAACAGGGCAACATGTATAGCAAAGTTATGGTTTTCAAGAAAGGGGACCTGGTATGGGGAATGAGCGATTTCCTGCGGTTCATTTCAGAAAGCTCAAGCTTAGAGCTGATAGTTAATTCAAAATTGCTAAGAAGATTAATGACAATACTTATAAGATTGACCTATCGGGAGACTAAAATATTTTTGCTACATTTAATATTGCTAACTGGTTGTAGTACTAAGAGGACCTAAATTTCTTCGGAGGTGAGGGCGAAGCCCCTCCTACCCAAGGAGAGTGACACGGGACGTGGGATTTCCCATGATATCGGCGGCTTCTCTTATCGTGAGAGTCTTGTGCTGCTATTTTCTTTAGTTTTTAGTTTTCTTTATTTTATTCTCATTTAACTTCTTTTTTTGCTTGCTTGCTTTTTTAGTTCTTTTCCATATTTCTATTATCTAATCAGGCTATTTCCTACTAGGCGACTTTTATATATATGTATAGTGGGCTGTTTGGAATTTCAGTTTGATTTTTTAGTATTTCGCGAGTTATATACGATTTTCTTGCTCGCTGGAGTGTTGTAGCCTCTTCCTTTCGCAATTGGTATGCATGCAGCTTGCCCAAGAATAGACGGTGGATTCCCCTCGTCATCCTCACCTCACCAATCCGTGGTTTGCTTGTTTTCCACTGGAGTAATCAAGTGTGCTTCGAACTGCTGGTTATAGCAGGAATTCACAACTTTACTGCCTCCAGTGAGCTGTCCCGTCACTGTTCGCACCAATTATCAGCCTCATTTCATCTTCCCACTCATATTATCAATCTTACAACGTCACTAACACAATGTTGTGCTCCATCACACCTACAAGGAACCATAGAACTGTGTCAGTTGCTCCCCTCACTTCATCCATGGAACCTGCTATCACTCTTATTCTGGATTCCTTTTCCTTAGCTTTAGCTTGACTAATTCAACCGTCTACATTATACTTTTTGTGCTATTTTTGTTAAACCTTTACAAGTCGGTGATACAACTGTTTGTCTTTCAAGTTCTTTGTGGAAAGGATTTCGGTGAAAAGGGACATTATAATTCCTATTGAAAAAGCTTTTTAAATTGATGTTTTTAAGTGGTTATCAGCAGAAGATTGTGTTTGACATCATTCCTTTATGTTGTATCTTTTGGAAAATATTTGAACATAATACCCTGATTGCTTTAAAGTTTATTTATAATTGAGGAAACCATCTACTAGTAATACTAGTAGTTAGGAACAATAGGAACATGCAAATGATCCAAATCTATTTCCATTGGTTGTGAATGCAATTCTATCCTCATTAGCTCAAGAGTGCACAGAAATTTTAGTACAAATTTTAGATGGTAATATGAAATTAGAGCTTTTGGAGCCGCCCCTTATTAAACTAAGCACTGAGAATGATGTCAGGATCCCATTGATCAAGAACATTGCTATAGGCCTTTAAGATGTGTCAACCCTTCATTTCATCACTATTATTATTGAAGTCAATGTCATGGACTTGGATTAACCTTGCGTTTCATATGTTTTAATCAGTATTGACGACCAAGTTGATGGGAGATTCCATATAATGTCATCTAAGATAGTAGGTAGACTTGAGAAAAAAAAAATTGTTGTTTTCCATTATTCACAAGGCTACTTGTCATAAATGAGAGCAATCCAAGGATGTTTTTACCTATTAATTTTCTCATTTTGTCTGATCATTTATTTTAAACAACGCTGAAAATTATGGAAACTTTTGTAAGAGCTAGTTTGTTGTTTGAGAATGAGTAGTTCCTGCTGCTAATGAGTTTTTTTTTTCTCCCTTAAATTTACTTTCAGCAAGGCGTACAAAAGGTTCTTGATGTCAGATTTCACCCAGAAGGGCTGCCTCAACTTATTTGTAGCTCTAACGAGGTTGGTGAGGTGTACAACGGGACCTTTTTTTTAAAAAAAACACTGTTTGGTTTTTATATGCAATTACAATTTTTTTTTTGGTAATTCTCACTTCTTGAATAAAAATTTTATTTCCCCGGATTTAATAAGAATAAGTTAACAATTACATATATACATAGCACACAATTCTAATTTATTTAAATATCTCACACCCTAACATTCACATTTACACACACAACACTCAAATATTTAATATCACATAAAAAATAGCATTATTTTCACTTTTTAAAGGTGAAATACACCTTTTCATGCATAGTTTTAAAGCACTGAAGTGTCAAGTATGTAAATATGATAGTTTAGGTGTAAGATATTCAATACATAAGAACGAATGTAAATTTCCCTTCATTTGATTATTGATAAGGGCTTCGTTTTGAATGCAGGGGCCAAATGAGTTGCTTTTGTACAATCTTCTCTCTGGGAGAGCAATCCAACTTACTGGTCACGGTTGTCAGGTATTTGAAATCTTGGTGGCGTTTCATTTCCATGCTTCTAACTTATTGAGGTTGTAGGGGGGATCACTTTTATTTTTTATTTCTATTTTATTTTGTTTATGTTTTACTCTGAAATAAAACATGATTTATTAGTAATGATTGTTTTTGAAAATATTCAAAACATATAAATGTTATTTTGAGTGTTTTAAAACTGAATTAATTTGTTTTTTAAAACAAAATATAAAAATAAAAAAGAAAAAAAGCACCAAACAAACATATTCTTAAAAATAAAAGCAAAAATAAAACAAAAATGAACATAAAAAAATGATCCGAAACAAGCCCTTAGCAGTATTTAAATTGGTGCGAAAACTAAAGTGACCAAGTCATCTTGTATTATTCAATGTGGATTGCTGGTTTTATCTGTTTGTCCTTGTTGTATTTTGATTGATCTGTTCAACCATTTTGCCAACGCAGGAACAAACATAGTGAAGAAATCTGTTCTTAAACCATTTTGGAGAATGTTGTTTCACCATTAATTATAGTCTGTGGACTTATTTCATCCTGAAAATTCAGTTTTTTTTGGGGGATTTACATACATACCACCCAACTCCTATTCTTTCACACATCTAACACGTAAAATTTACTTTCTACATTTATGCCACTCAAAATTTTATATTACATAAAAAATATCACCATTTTAACATTAAAAAAATGAATTACACCTTTCATGCATAGGTGGAGTGGCATATATGTAAAAATTGAAGTTTAAGGGTCCGTTTTGGGCAGCTTATTTGGTGCGGTGACATTTTGAAAACGCATTTGGACTGTTTGGGTAAACTGAGTTTTGAAAACGCTGAAAGCAGCGTTTTCACACCGCACCTATCTAGGTGTAGGTGCGGTGATATCTTTCTGGCAGCGGTCTGGCTTTTCCAAAAAAAATAAATTTTTTTAATAGCCACCGCACCTAGCTTATCAGCAGATTATTTTTAATCAGCTTATCAGCATATTATTCAATAAGCTGCAGCTGCCCCAAACAGATCCTAAATGTTATATATGTAAATTTTTTTTACAATTTTTTTTAATGTTTGATTCATATGTCAAGATTAATTTTGCTTATTTTTATGTTAATCTCTTTTGAATGTTAAGGGCAATTGCTCTATGGAATAATTTGCCATGAGGATTATTGTTCATCAGTTTATATCTTGGAATTCATAACTATTACCCTATGAATTCATCTTAATTATTCATTTTTTTGAAAAGTTTCTTGTAATATAATAAAGGGGATTTTTATATTTACGCCACAAAAAAAATTATTATCTCATTAAGAATACCACCATTTTAAATTTTTAAAAGTGAGATACACCTTTTCGTGAAAATGAAATACACCTCTTCATGCATAAGTAAGTTGATATGTATGTAAAAATAAAAGATTAGGTGTTAGATATGTAAATACAAATGGTATGCATATAAATCTTCCTATTATAAAAAAAAAAGTGTTAGATAATGCAACTGCTGAGTAGATGTTTTTGTTACTCTAACAGATCCAAGCTGTTGAATTCGCAGTGAGGGGTGCCAGCATAGTTTCATGTGGGTCAAATCTGATGAAGGTAATATTTTACTGACCTTCAAGAATGCAAACTTAAAGTTTTCAAATTACAGAATTTTTTTTTCTTCATTAAATAGGTTTGGGACTGTACGACTGGTTCTTGTCTCTTCACATTGGGCTCTACTGTAAATGACCAAGCAGTTGTTGGGCACACTCAAAAAATCAATACTATGACAGTTAACAAGTGGCAATCATGTATGCTATTCATTAGTTGTCCGTTCTAACTTAGTGATATTTTGAGCACTTTATTTTTTTAATTTTTTTTCTTTCTTGAGAATTGAATTTCTTGGTTTCTTTTCACATTTCTTTTTGCAGTTTATTTTTTTATTTGTTTTTTTGCTTGAGAATTGAATTTCTTGGTTTCTTTTCATATTTCTTCACACACGCGCGCGCACATACATTCTTTTAAAAATGACACTCTGTATAGATTTCTTTCCATACTTCTTTGGAAACAATTTTTCCGGTAAAATTCCTAATTCAAAGCTCCAACAATCCTTCTAATGTTCTGTATGAGCTGTGCGAAAGTCTGAAGTTCATTTAAGCATTCTGAGTCCAATTTTATGCGAATCAATTTTTAAGCAGATAGATTATAATGGGGCAATTGTTAGTGGTAATCATTAAATTTTGTAGAGTTGGGCTGTTAAGTTGTATTGGTTAAATTTTAGTTCAACATAGGTGTGATACCTCGCGTGAAATATCTAGAAACGTGCTTATATTTTTTGGGCTACTATTATTGTTAAAATCTTGCAGTACTCGTGTCTGCTGATTTATTTTTCCTATGGGCTTCACAGTTGGGTCACATTGAGGGGCTATTTCATTGTGAAGTTGGGTTATCCTTTTTACCATGATCATATTAAAAGACCAAAATTTTGTGTAAGCTCAGGACTTAACTCCATTTGAGGGTGGGCTTATAGCAATTGTTAGGTTGCCTTTATTGTATTTGGAGGTCTTAAGTTCAAATCTTAGGGGTTGTTTGGTGATGGATTTAGTAAATTATGTAAACCCAATTTACTTTTGACAACACCAGGATTTAGTAAATCAGGGATCTATGTCTAAGAACAATATCAATAACAAGCCTTTATCCCAGTAAGTGGGGTGGGCTACTTGAATCCTTTTTCTTCATTGTGTTCTATTAGTGTCATATTTTTATTTGATTTTAATAAATTAAG
>JXCR01141083.1:60108-76196 GCA_002079205.1 Phalaenopsis hybrid cultivar
ATATATATATATATATATATATATATATATATTCTTTTTTTTTATAATGTGGAGATTCGGTCTACAGAAATTTAATTAGTTTCCTAATTAAGAATCTCACCTACCGTTCACCTACCACATTCTACCTATCGCTCTCATGGTTTCTATAAGTAGACTCTTTTGATTTAAAGGAGAAGGCTAAGCCAAGTCTTCTTGAGAGCTAAGAGAAAGAGAGGAAGAGAGAGAGAGAGGAAGGGAAAAAAGAAAATAGATATTTTCTTGTAAACGTCGAGACGCTCGACGGTGTAATTCCTCGAAAAAATAAAATCCTCCGCAGCTCCGTGGATGTAGGCAATTTGCCGAACCATGTAAATTTGCCTGTCGCTCTGATGTTTTTCTATGTTAAATTTTTCTGATTCCATTTTTCACTTTATTGTCATCGTTTTTCACAACAATTAGTATCAAAATTTTTGTTCGGATCTAAGGAAGAACGATGGACAGAGACGAAGTGATGACATTGGAGATCGAGAAGTTCAATGCCACAGATTTTGCTTACTGGAGGATGCAGATAGAGGACTACCTCTACGGGAAGAAACTTTATCTTCCGTTATTGGGAAAGCGACCAGAAGAGATGGACGAGGCAGAATGGAATATGTTGGATCAACGTGTCATATGATTAACTCTATCGAGATCAGTTGCCCACAACGTCATCAATGAGATGACTACTGTAGATCTCATGGCGGCTTTATCAGGTATGTATGAAAAGTCATCGACGAATAACATGGTACATCTGATGAAAAAGTTATTCAACTTGAAGATAGCAGAATGTGTGTTTGTTGCTTAACATCTAAATGATTTCAACACTATCACAAGTCAGTTGTCGTTTGTTGAAATTGATTTTGATGATGAGATACGTGCGCTGATATTGTTGGTTTCATTGCCAAATAGCTGAGAATATATGATGATGACAGTCAACAGTTCTGCAGGTAAATCTAAGCTGAAATATGATGATTTTCGTAATTTGATTTTGGCTGAGGAGGTGCACAGGAAAGATTCTGGCGAGACATCGGGTTCGAGTTTGACACTGATTGTTGCTTCGAGAGGGTGATGACAAGATAAGAACTCAAATAGAGGAAGATCAAAGTCAAGGTCTAGTCAGCAGACAACGTGCTGGAATTGTGGCAAAGCTGGTCACATAAAAATGAACTGCAAGAATCCTAAGAAGAAGGAGAATGATGACGTTAATGTTATAACTGAAGAAATACATGATGCACTATTTCTAGCAGTTCACAGTTCTGTTGATAACTAGATACTGGATTCAGGGGTTTCTTTTCATACATCTTCCCGTCGAGAGTTAATACGAAATTATGTTGCAGGTAACTTTGGGAAAGTATATCTGGCTAATGGAAAAGCTTTGGACGTGGTGGGGATGGATGACATTGAAATTGCACTCCCTAACAAGACCATATGGACTTTGCAAATGGTCAAACACGTTCCTGAGTTGAAGAAAAACCTCATCTCTATTGGGCAGCTCAATAATGGTGGTCATTCGGTAGTGTTCTTAGATAGCACCTGGAAGGTTACTAAAGGTGCATTAGTACTGGCTCGGGGTAAGAAAACTAACACACTATATATGACTACAGGTTTACTCAGGCGATAACACATGAGTCAGAGATGCATTATGGGGAAGTAGAAGAATGTCAGTTTCTTGAAAAGTGGCAGAGCGCTAAAGGCAAAAAAATCGGACATTGTACCGACAAATGGTGGAGAACCACAAAACTATGAAGAAATATTGTAAGATGAGAATTCAAGCAAGTGAGAGCTGACCAAGAAAGATGAAACGAATTCCTTACCAGGGAATCAAACTTTGGAGTTGACAAAACTTCTACCAAGGAAAAAGACATTGCACAATAAGTGGGTGTACCGGGTGAAGACTGCGCTTGGTAGCAGTAAGAGGTACAAGGCTGGACTTGTTGAAAAGGGTTTCAGCGGGGGCAGGATATTACTAATACAATGAAAGTTGTAAGCAGATACAAGAGTAACTCAGGAAAGTGCTTGGTGATACAAGACTACGTTGACAGTAATATGTCAATTGAGTGTGTTACGCGTAAGAAGCTGAAGTTGTCTTCAACTTCAACTGGTCTTCTGACATGAAAACATAGGTTTTGAATTGCAGAGGTGGAGGATATCATATTTGAGGAAAATGTTGGTACAACTAATAGATGATGCAGTCAGTAGGTGATGCAGTCAGTGTCACAGTCTCCAAGTGGGAGAATTGTTGGGTAATGTGGAGACCGGGTCCACCGAAATTTAATTAGTTTCTTAATTAAGAATCTCACCTACCGCTCACATACTTTCCCACATATTGCTCACCTATCACATCTCATCTATCGCTCACCTACCTCTCACTTACCGCTCTTATGGTTTCTATAAATAATCTCTTTTGGCTTAAAGGAGAAGGCCAAACAAAGTCCTCTTGAGAGCTAAGAGAAAGAGAGGAAGAGAGAGAGAGGAATGGAGAGAAGAAAATATAGATTTTCTTGCAAACGTCGAGCATCTCGACAGTGTAATTCCTCAAAAAAATAAAATTCTCTGCAGCTCCGTGGATGCAGACAAATTTGTCGAATCACGTAAATCTGTGTCGCTCTGATGTTTTTCTGCGTGCAATTTTTCTCATTACATTTTTCACTTTATTGTCGTTATTTTTGATAACACAAATATATATATATATATATATATATATATAAACTCGTGGTTTCTTACGCTTTAATACTAAAAAATGTTACAAAATATGAGAGGGATAGTGAATCCCCAACTAAAAACAAAAAATACATTATAAACCTAGGGGTTCCAAAATCCACAGTACAACGCCACGCAAAAAAGTAAGCAGTGAAAACGGTACATCAAACCCAAAATATAAATGACCCAACAAAAAGATAAGTTTCGAGCAGCTCCAACCAATTCTTCCTAAAATGATAAAAAATTAAGAGCGAGGTACGACAAGGAAACCTTCAAAACCGTTAAAGAAAATAGTGCCCTGCAGAAAAGTTAGTCCAAAGAGGCAAACAAGTAAAATAGGAGTCATCCTCGCGAGAAACGATCCAAAATGTCCCAAAGCTAGCAGCAAAAACATAGTTAAGAGCTGATCCAATAAAGTCCTCCTCTAATGCGTTAGAAAGGATAGTGCAATTAATAAATGTCCAAAAAATTCCACTGCAGTTATAGAAGATCAAACAAAACCAAAAGGATATAGAGAGGGATAAAGTGACCCTTATGCATTGAAAACATATCATAATCTCTACACCAGAAGGAAAGAAAGATTAGCAAAATGTGTAAGTGGTAGCAGCTTAAGGTTGAAGAATAATAGCAATAAACCAAACAGTAGATTCCGAAATCTCCAAAAACACCCTTGCATTTCAGCATAACCAAAATTATGCATCCAGCTAGTACCGAAATACATGTGCTTAAGAAACCCCAACAGCAACCAACACCGTAAAAGGGGTCTCGCAAAGCATAAGAGAAATTAAAATCTAATGTAAGGCGAAACAAGAGAGTAGCTCAATAAAAGGCACTTTAAATGAGGCATAGGTGTAACACCCACCAAAGGATTAGCATTACCCTTAGCCATCTTTGCGAGCCAATCCGCTGGAGAATTCCCTTCGCCAAAATAAGACGTGTGAAAATTAAAATTAAATTTTTCTATAACCTCCTTAATTTTGTTCCAAGTGTAAAGTACATTCCATTTGGGTAAAGAAAGGGCACCAAAATTCTTGAGCAGCGATAAAGAGTCAGTCTCAAGAATGTTATTGAAGAAATTGCATGAGATAGCAACCAGAAGAGAAAGCAGAAAAGCCCAACTTTCATCTTCTAAAGCAGATGAAGCATTAATAGGAGAAGCAAAAAAGCAAAGGCATTGACCCAAGTGATTTCTGAAAACCCCACCCGCAACCGTGGAAGTCTAGGTTCCGTCGATATTAATCTTGATCCAACCCGGAGGGGTGGTTGCCACTTAATCAAAGTGGTCATTCTACTCACCCGAGATTGAGAGCAAGAAATATCCAAACCAAAGATTCGATTTAGGCGATAGTAATAAGCTAGAATGTAAGAAACAGTATTAGGAGTCAAAACCGAATGCTGATGTTTAAAGCTATTTCTAGCCATCCAAATAAACCAAACGACCACCAAAGGAAAGCAAAATAATTTTTTGTTAACCAAGGCCCCAACTTTTTAGGAATGTAAGTAATTAATCATGTAAGAGCTATGCGACCAATTTAACTGAAAATGCATTCCTTATAACGACCAAACCTCTCTAGAATAAGCACATTGAAAGAAAAGGTGCATCTCGGATTCTTCTTCTTTCATACATATATAACATTGAGAAGCAATCTTAAGCCCTTTAAGCTTAAGACTATCATCAAGAGGGAGCATTTTAAGTAAAAATTTCCAAAGAAAAAAAGATATAGAAGGTGTGAAAATAACATTCCATATAAGCTTTCCAAACGCCAATTACTAAAATTATAGATGCTAGAGTATAAAAATTTTGTAGGAGAAATAGCAGTAGAAATTTTCCAAATGGGTGTGTCTTTCAAACTCCTAGCAACTTTAATGTAGTTATCCCCGATAATGTCCTTTAATTTATTAACATCCCAATGACCATCCGTCCAACAATCAGAGAGAATCAAGTTATTATTTAAAATTTGAGAAAGAAATATTACCATCACCAATAATCCAAAAATATAAACTTATTAGCAACCGAGCGAGCAGTAATGATGGCTTTCCAAATTTTAGAATCTCCCACTTTCCAATTAACAAAAGTCGGATTTATGCTACCACAATATTTATGATGCATGAAACGAGCCTATAAGGAGTTATTGGCACTGAATTTGAACCAAAGCTTGCACATATTAATCTCAGAGATTTGCCCGCAGTATAAGGTTTAGAAATTTTATCAGAAGTGGCCCAATGCTTTCTAGTATTAGTGCCAAACCATATAAAGCGGTTAAATAACTTCTCTAAAGTGTTTTGGGTACTCTTCTTAAGGTTCACAACTTGTAAAGCATAACATACTCATCAAGATACTTTTAAGCATATATATATATATATATATATATATATATACTCAGAGTTTAAACACAATGAAAATAACTCATTTTATTTCAAAAAGAAACAAAATTAGTTTATTTTCATTGTATTTAAAGTCTGAGATTACCTTTTGAGTCATGATCTTCTTTCTGGCAACGCTTAAATAGTTCAACATAAACGACCAAAATAAAATTTTAAAACCCATTAAGTGATAAAGAAGCTTAATTTTAACTATTAGGAAAATTATCTACACTGTACAAAGTTTAATTTTATTCATATCAGTAAATCATAACGGTGACCCACTTATATTAACTTCAAATAGAAATTGGGAAATTTACATTCAAATTACATAATTTCTTTGTATTTATATATCGGGTACTTAAAGTTTAATATTTACATTTATAAGGCTTTGGTGTTATAAATCTATCCATGAAATGGTTTATTTCATTTTTAAAGCTTAAATAATGAGGGGTATATCTGATGTGGCATTAAGGATTTGAATGTTATGTATGTCAAGTATTGGGGTTAAATATCTAAATATATAAAATTTGAAAGTTATTGCGTGTGGATAGTTGATGCAAATTTGCGTCAGGTGTCCGATCTAGATCGTCAAAAAAATTTGAGGTACCACTTTAATAACAAAAAAAACAAAACGGTATATTTCAGACCCAAATTGGACACCTGATGTAAATTTGAGTCAGGTGTCCGCACGCAATAATCACTCTTAAAAATGACTTTTGGGAGTTATATAGAGAAGTATTGCTTGAAATCTATTTCTGACAATTGTCAAAATAAAATCTATTCTTTCCCCCTTTTTAATTTAAACTTTTTTTTATTATTAAATAATGTGCAATGTGAAGCATCGGCGCATTCCTTCCAAAATGAAATTTCCTCCTTTATGATTGAAAAATGAAAGAAAATAATTTTTTGTTTTGAGAGAGAGAGAGAGAGAGAGAACAAAGTAAAATATTTAACAAGCACAGAATAAAAAATAAAAAATAAAAGTATGAAAATAAAAAAGAAACGGCTCTCATCCATCCCCAAATTCCCTTCCAGGACTAAAAGCTTTTCTCTGATATTGTCGTATGTCATTCTTGTCTCTCAGGTTCTCCCCACAACCTATAATATATATATATATATATATATATATATATATATATATATATATATATATATATATATATATNTATTTTTTATTTTTAACATAAGTTCATTTAAATTTGTTCATTATATTATTTATTATAAGAATATTATTTCAATACAATATATTTTATGTATGAAACTAAGGATTGTGTAATTGAGCTTAAATTATAATCTATGTGAAAATGGGATTTATCAGCAAAATTATAATATAACTTCTACGAATGGTAGAGGGTTTTTGTAAGTTTGTTCAAGATCTTAAATTATATTTTAATTCTTTTAACATGCTATGAAATTTTTTTTGTTAATCTTATTGTTTACTAGTCATTTTTTGTAGTAAAAGTAACTCACATTCATATATATTATGTTTATTTATAATCTAAAAACTTTTTAAAAAATAACTATTAATATATTCTATGTATGTGTGTGTGGTACCATCAAGTTTGATTAAAGATAAACAAATAAGAGTTTAAATTTATTTTGAATTTTATTAGTTAATTAATTAAAAATTTGATGAAAGAAAATAAGATGATTCTTGATACGCCACCAAATTCTTTTTATCATTTGGTTGGATCTTGAGGAGTGACTTAAATCTCGAGATAATTTTTTTATTAAGGAAAATATTCAAACTCACATTAAAGATCATCTAGAATTCTGATTTCAACAAACTTACAGTCAAACTACCAACTCAATAAGATGGAGTCAATGCCACCAGACTTGATCCAATCCAAGTCAGATCAAGCTTAGATGAATCCGTTAAACCACTTTTGAGAATTTTTAGTGGTTAATTGAATGGTAAAACATATTCTAAATCTAATAAGGTTATAACCAACTCGAGATGTCTCCACAAGAAAAATCTAGTGAGCCCAAGATCACTTAGTTTTGACAGCGTAAAGACACGTAAATATTCACAAAATATTGTTTGATCGAGGGAATCTCTCAGAATCATCGAATGAAGTGGCCTTGATTTCTTCTCTTATCTTCAGGAAAGCATCTACTAGACTATATAAGTAGTCACCCCCTTCCAATCGTCTCCTCTCTCATGAAAAGAGAGCTAACACTCAAACCGAATGAATCCCATGACTTGGAGGAGAAGGAACTGAGGTCTAGTGTTCCACAACAAAGGTCCAATGTATGCCACCCGCTCCTGCAAGTATTGGTCGTCGTCAACAACTATTGATTTCTCTTGCTCATTACAAAGAAGCCCCTTGCGGAACAACAACATGCACTGCAGAATCTCGACTTACTTTGTCGAATAACAACCATCCTTGCAGAGTAGTGAGGTATCTTATGGAACAGCACACACCGAGGATGGTGTAATAACGCATCACAAAGACAGTGTAACATCGCTCCGAAGATGGTGCAATGCATACCATGCATACAGTGCAACAATGCACCTTGATGACGATGTAACGACACACCATGAAGACGACATAGCGACATACCTTGAAAATATTGTAACGATGCATCTTAAAGACGGTGCAGCGACGTGCCCCGAAGACGGTGCAGCGACACACCCCGAAGATGGTGCAGCAACACGTCATGATTACAATACAACGACACACATCGCATACGGTGCAATGATGCATCCCAATGACATTGTAACAACACAACCCACAATAATTGCTTACAATTGTCGCACTCAGAATACAATAACTTTCTCTCATGAAGCTCTCTCTCTCTCTGTGCAACCCACCAATACGGCCTACGTGACCAACTACAACCTACATGGTCCATAGCTTATGTAGCTCCCAATTCCGATCTTTGTGGCCTATGAATGTTATCGTAGCTCATACAACCTCCAACTTCGCCCTCTATGGCCTACATTTGTTATAGAATTCACGCATCTCCCAATTTTGACCTCTGCGACTTAAAAATATTTTCACAACTTGACTCCCAAATCCTGACCACCGCGGCCTACGAACATTATCATAGCTCAAGCAACTCCTCTCTCTGGCCTTTGGGCCACCTTTGCAATCTTTTTTCGCTTTTGATGATTTTTCACATAAAGACTGCTTGTGAATTTTCAAGTAGCGCTAAGGCGTGTCGTCGTGAATCTTACGACCCATATCAATTATATGAAAAGGCAAAATTTGAACAGTGACATGCACAAATGCACCAAAATAAATGGAAATTTACATACATATACAACCCAATGTNGCGGCCTACGGACGTTATCATAGCTCAAGCAACTCCTCTCTTTGGCCTCTGGGCCACCTCTGCAATCTTTTTTCGCTTTTGATGATTTTTCACATAAAAACTTCTTATGTGCTGAATTTTCAAGTAGCGCTAAGGCGCGTCGTCGTGAATCTTACGACCCATATCAATTTTATGAAAAGACAAAATTTGAACAGTGACATGCACAAATGCACCAAAATAAATGGAAATTTACATACATATACAACCCAATGTTTATGTATTTTCATTTCTAGTACCTAAAGTTTTATAAGAAGTTAGATTTGATTAGTGTGCATGTAAATATGAATCTTTGCGTATTAGATATGTAAATACATAAGAATTGTGTGGTATGTTTACTACTTATTTCATATAAAGGTGGATACTCANATTTTTCTAGTACCTAAAGTTTTATAAGAAGTTAGATTTGATTAGTGTGCATGTAAATATGCATGTTTGGGTATTAGATATGTAAATACATAAGAATTGTGTGGTATGTTTACTACTTATTTCATATAAAGGTGGATACTCAGTCGAAATAATAATAATAAAAGCTCTAATTAATTCCAATCACACATTTTTATTTAAATTTTGGTAAAGCTAAATTTTATTATCATTAGATTATTCAAAATAGTATAAAAGTATATCCTGCCTTGACCATTTGTTTCGTTTTCCAAGGGTATCTGCAATTTATATATTTACAACTGTAACACCTAAATTTTGCTTTTTATATTTATAATATTCAAATTTTTTATGTCGCATAGAAATATAACTATTATTAAATTATAAAAAATAAAACCTATTTTTTAGGATAGATGTAGAAAATAAAATTCTAAGTATTAGACATAAATAAGAAAATGTGTGGTATATANCTATTATTAAATTATAAAAAAAAAACCTATTTTTTAGGATAGATGTACAAAATAAAATTCTAAGTATTAGACATAAATTAGAAAATGTGTGGTATATATACAAATTTTTCATAAATAAAGTAATAAATAAGTAGTAGATAGATTTAAATAAAAACAATAACTTAAACAAAAGAATCAATCCATTTAAAAGTCATTTTTTTTGTTTCTCCACAGGCTGGCGGACTTAAACCAATTAAATAAAAATTATAATACTTCCTCTCTTTCTGAATTACTATAAATAAATTGCCTCCGTAGATTTCGTAAGAAGTGAGAAAGTACTGAAGATGGACCCGGCAGGGCAGCTCCGCGTACGGCTCGCGCTGGTGGTGACGGCGGTGGAAGCCTTTGCCGGAGCCGCCACCGCTGTTGGAGTTGGGGCAAAGTTCGCCGGAATTCAGCCTCTATCGACTATCGCAATTCACGCGGCGTCGCTGGAGCTTGACAGTTCAGCCATCATCACAGCATCGCCCAGTGTGCTTGGCCTCCAGGTATGAGATCCATCATCCATCTTTCTCTTGATGTTTTTAGATTCATGCTTACTCGCCCCTTTTTGCTTTGTTTTTTTGTGATATTTGTTTTGATTAACATATAAATACTTAAATTTATGTATCATGCATGTAAGTTTCTCATTTGTCTTTGATGATTTAGTGTTAAGAGTCAGCGTATAAATAATAATATTTTTGTAAGGAAAAAAAGTTGAACGTTTATTTTGTGTATGGCCGTGTAAAATTGATTATTATATTTATAGATGAATCGGAAATTTCAATTTAAATTTAAGATAATGTTTATTTATCTAATTTAAAGCTAATTTTAGATTGTTAAAATTTCTTCAACGTGTAGTATATTTTTGTAATCCTATAATCCCTTTTACTTGATGTATTCAACGTACTCTCCAAAAGTTGTTACTTGTATACCAATTAGGGATCTTCGGTGATATAGTAATTGGAATTTTTTTTGAATAGTTATTAATTACTATTTCAGACACTAGTCCATTATTTTATAAAAAATTTATTGTTTCACATAATAATAAATTTAAAATCATTCCATATAAAAAATTATTTAAACATAGAAAGACAGACGGCAAAAAAATTGTCAAAAAATTTTGTCACAGTGGAAGATCTAAGCTTTTGATTTTGAGGGACAGAATGGAATAAGAAAATATTTTTAAAATATTGATGAGCAGAAATTTAAATAAATTTAATATTTAAAAACTTTGATTTCAGAATAAAGATACTGAATGGATAAATATAGAGCTTCAGAGTCCAAACCCCGCCTCTGATNGAATATCAAAGTGCATGTTTTAGTTGACTAAAGCATATGGGTGTAAACGAACCGAACACGAGCAAGCTTGGGCTCAACTGGTGTTCGGCTCGTTTATATTTCGAACAAAAAAAAAATGTTCGTGTTCAACTCATTTACTTAGCGAGCCGAACACGAGTTGTTCAAGTATAAAGAGCCGTTTTGACAACCCTAGTCACGTATGCAGTCGTTAGAGGTGTAAACGAGTCGAGCTTGAGCCAGCCCAGGCTCGACTTGTTAAAAAATATCATTGTTCGTGTNCGTGTTTGGCTCGTTTATATTTCGAACAAAAAAAATTTGTTCGTGTTCAACTCATTTACTTAGCGAGCTGAACACGAGTTGTTCAAGAAGAAAGAACCGTTTTGACAACTCTAGTCACGTATGCAGCCGTTAGAGGTGTAAACGAGTCGAGCTTGAGCAAGCCCAGACCCGACTTGTTAAAAAATATCATTGTTCGTGTTTGACTCATTTATATAGAACTCAAAAAATTTATTCATGTTTGGCTTGTTTGTAGCTTATCAAGCTGAACACGAACTGTTTACGAACAATGAGTTATTTTGACAACCCTAGTCACACAGTTGTAGAATGTTTAGGGTAGGCAAGATTTAAATAGAATTTAATAAAGTTTTAATTTTATTTTTAATTAGTAATTTTAATTGATTATAAATTTTTGTTGTCTTGTAGTCAATTTAATTATTTTGAGTCAAAAGAGCCAAACATGAACGAACAAAGCTTTGTTTGTGTTTGACTCGTTTATATATCGAGCAAAAAAAAAAAATGTTCGTGCTCGGCTAGTTTGCTTACCGAACGTATCAAACACAAGCCGTTCACAAACAACGAGCCGTTTTGACGGTCCTACTAAAACATAGATATCATAAGAAATATTACGTATCTGAAATAATTTTTTATATTTTACATCAACTATTAAGGATAAAAATTATTGTCAACCAGTTAAAAATTTAAAAATTAGATGCAAGAGATGTTTTATGGGTGCCTTCATGGACTCAAATAGAAAATATTCTGTCTAAAGAAATACCGAAATGTCAATCAAATCTCCATTTTTTTTCTTTTTTCATTTACTCTTCTCATTTACAAGATATAATTAATTATTCCTTTCAAGGAGTAATGCTTTGCTTTGTATNGTCAAAACTAGCCAAACATGAACGAACAAAACTTTGTTCGTATTTGGCTCGTTTATATATCGAGCACAAAAAAAATTGTTCGTGCTCGGCTAGTTTGCTTACCGAACGTATCAAACACGAGCCGTTTACAAACAACGAGCCGTTTTGACGGCCCTACTAAAACATATATATCATAAGAAATATTACGTATCTGAAATAATTTTTGATATTTTACATCAACTATTAAGGATAAAAACTATTGTCAACCAGTTAAAAATTTAAAAATTAGATGCAAGAGATGTTTTATGGGTGCCTTCATGGGCTCAAATAGAAAATATTCTGTCTAAAGAAATACCGAAATGTCAATCAAATCTTCATTTTTTTTCTTTTTTTATTTACTCTTCTCATTTACAAGATATAATTAATTATTCCTTTCAAGGAGTAATGCTTTGCTTTGTATTTTTCTGAATTGCAGCCAAAACTCATTGCAGTTTCAAATACTGTTTCATTTGCAAATCCAAAGGCACCACTCTATCCTAGGCTGGCACAAGGAAAATTTTGGAATGAGGTATGNAAGGCTGGCACATGGAAAATTTTGGAATGAAGTATGATTGTTGATATCTAACAACTAAAATTCACTTTTTGACATTTATACCACCTAATTCTATGTATTTACATATCTATACCCTTAATTTTACTTTTAGATATATGCCACTCAAGTTTCATATCACAAAATATGCATCTGTTTAACTTTTAAAAAGTGAAATACACCTTTCCACGAGCAGGTAAGGCGATACATAGGTAAAAATTGAAGTGTAGTTGTTAGATCTTGTACAAGTAAATACTTAAGAATTAAGTTGTATATATGTAAATCTTCCATTTTACTTTCTACTTTCTATTTTTGCAACTTTTTTGTTAAGATTTATATTCATCTTCATATTGTCCTCATCTTCTTCTTTCATGTATCAGTACATTGGGTTCAACCATTGAGATCTAATATTCTACTCTCCTAACAACTATCAAATTTGATGATTCTATTGAGATTGTTTCTTTTGTTTTTGAGATTATTTCTTAGTCGAGCAAAATTTAAGATTGGTTTACTTTTCACAAAGGCTCCAAATGATTGTTTATGCTTTAATGATGATATTCTATTATTTCTTTTTCCTTTTATTTGAAAGATTAGTAATGATTGATATAAACGATTTTCACGTGATGAGAAGATTGCTAAGTCGCATATGAGAATGAAATAGTCTTATATCGAAATTAAAATAAAAGTTTTGCTTCTACTGTTTTAGCAGTGGCTCTTTAATTGTAGCATAGTTTTCTGATTACTTAGCGTTCATCCAAAGTTAAGCAAATAATGAAAACGGGTCTTAAGACTGCTTTAAGTGTGTAAATTTTAGTTCCAAACCATTCTAGTGTTCTATTGAATCCTGAAATTTATCAAATTCTACTTTGATCCGCCCCACATCTAACTTATCTTGAATCAACAAAAAATTATCTCGGTCGTTCTTAGCATATGCTAATTTTGACTTTTTATGCTGAGGAATTAAGGCTAAATAGCCTCCCAAACCACATCTACACAAGCATAGATACCATTAATACTCTCAACATTTGCTTCCCGCTACTCGCTTCCATCTATTGCACACTTGTTAGATTTCAAAATGACTAAAAAAATTTGGAAGATTTACATAAATACCACTCTATTCCGATGTTTTTGCATGTCTAATGCCTAAACTTCAATAATTACAAACATGCTACCTAACCTATGCATGAAAAGATGTTTCTCACATTTTAAAAGTTAAAATGGC
The DNA here is from genome assembly GCA_002079205.1 of Phalaenopsis hybrid cultivar. Taxonomy (NCBI): domain Eukaryota; kingdom Viridiplantae; phylum Streptophyta; class Magnoliopsida; order Asparagales; family Orchidaceae; genus Phalaenopsis; species Phalaenopsis hybrid cultivar. The sequence continues at coordinate 73,627 of JXCR01141083.1, forward strand.
ACTATTTTTGAAGTGATATGAAAGATTTTGGTGTTGTAAAATGTAAAATATTTTAGCTGTTAAATATGTAAATACATAGGAATTGGCTGGTATTTATGTAAATGCCCCAACAACTTTTCTAGTTTGAAAAGTTGAGCACTAAACTAGACTAGAAAATAAGTCTAAAGTTAGAATAGATACATCTCAATAGTCTACGAAAATTGTAAGTGCATAAATCATTAAATTAAAAATAACAATACAATCTCACACTCAACCTCTCCTTTGGTTTTCTAGATGAGTATAACATGGACTAGTGGGTATAATATAGATGATGCCGTGCCCTTCGTTCAATGGGGTCCAAAGGGTGGCCTTCAGACAAGATCCCCAGCTGGAACATTAACATTCAGTCGCAACGACATGTGTGGTATGGTGTAATTATTTTTTCTCACTCCCTTTGATTTATGTAACAGAAAAAACACAAATATATACAATCTGTTTGGCTATATATGCAGGTTCTCCAGCAAGATCATTTGGATGGAGAAATCCTGGTTACATCCACACTAGTTTTCTGAAAGAATTATGGCCAAACACAATGTATAAATGATTGATTCTTTAAACTAAATGGATAATTATATATATATCTCATATTTTTAATAAATGTTAATTAGGATGCCTTTGATGTTTCAGGTATAGTTACAAGCTTGGCCATCAACTATTCAACGGAAGTTATGTATGGAGCAAGGTTTATTCATTCCAAGCATCGCCTTATCCTGGGCAGGATTCTTTGCAACGTGTCATCATTTTCGGCGATATGGGAAAGGTTTGATTTAATTGTAGAGATTAAGGGTGTAAATAAGCTGAGTTAGAGAGAGCCTAACCATTGTTTTCAGCTCTATTTGTTGAGTAAATGGATCAAAATTTTATGTTTCTGCTTGGTTTATTTACTTATCAAATCATGAACCACTCTCGAATATAAATTCTATTTGAAAGCCATAATTATCGAATAAGTCTGTTGCTATGTATATTTTTATTTATACTTATAAATACATGTGTATGAACATAGGCACTCAGTTTATTTATCTAAACACATACAAGAATAATAATCTGATGCTTCAACCAAACACAATTCGGCAAGGCCATTTTCATAGTCAAGTGGTTGTAATTAACTCTAGAAGCTTGCCCCTTCAGAAAACACGGAATACTATAAACACTGCCGTACCCAATAGGGCAGAGAAAACACTTCTGGCAACATAGAGCCAATGACTTGATACCATCATTTTGTGATTAGATCTGTCATTGGGTAGTGTGTTTATCTTTTGAGGTGAAATATTATTTTGATGTCAAATCTGTCACAAAATGAATAACTTCCAAACGCCTGCATGGTCTACGTATTCCATCTCCAATAGAATGTAATCCATCTTTAGGAACGGACACTTTTTTAGAAAATGAACTTGTAAAAATAAACTGAAGTTTAGCTATATTTTCAGCTAAATATGACCGGATACGAACAATGAGTTTTTTTAACATTTTTCGCCGATCTTTTGCAGGCAGAGCGAGATGGTTCTAATGAGTTTAACAATTACCAGCCAGGCTCATTGAACACCACCGACCAACTAATCAATGATTTGAATAATATTGATATTGTCTTCCACATTGGAGACATAACATACGCAAATGGATATTTATCTCAGTGGGATCAGTTTACTTCACAAATAGAGCCCATAGCATCTACAGTTCCTTATATGATTGCAAGGTTTGTTTATAATTTTATGGTTTTTGTTTCATGACCTCAGAAATTACAAAATTTCATTAATGTTGATTTTATTGTGTTTTATTGCAGTGGTAATCATGAACGTGATTGGCCAAATACAGGTTCATTTTATAATAGCATGGATTCTGGAGGAGAGTGTGGTGTTTTGGCTGAAACCATGTTCTATGTTCCATCTGATAATAGAGCCAAGTTCTGGTATGTAAAATTGTTGAGATTTATATCATATTTTGAGGGTCTAATTATAAATAGAAAATATAGAAGAAGTCTAGGGGTTATTTGTAAAAAAATTATAAGACTCCATAGAAGCCCAACTCATGAATGATAGAAATATACTTTTTACCAAAGTAATCATTTCTTCATAGTATCAACGCCCTAGCATTGTCGTTGCGGTTCGATCGGAACTGAATGAGTCGGGATTGGCAATCTGGAGACTTGAGCGGCGTATGCAGGATGGATCTCAGTTGCCTTGTCATGTTGACCGCATGCTAGTTGAGAAGGCAAGGACAAGATTGCGGCATGTGTTTTCGTTTATTTTTTCTCTTTTTTTATTTTAAAAGGGAGTCGCCAGCTTGTCGATCGTCGTATAATTCCCCCATTCGAATAAATCTCCCTCCGAATCATATAAATGATTTGAGGAGGAGAGGAACCGAATAAGAAGGGACATACGACAAAGTCACAAACAAGAGAAAANGAGAATGGTGACACGAGTTAGATCTATTAGATCTTTAACACAGTCATACTCATGTAAATCCCGATGACTTAACTCGCATTGCTCACTGGGATCAACCCAGCAAGCAATGCTCGTTAAGGCATCGCGACC
>JXCR01141083.1:98830-109677 GCA_002079205.1 Phalaenopsis hybrid cultivar
TTTTCCTAAGGCTTGAAGTCCTATTTGGAACATTTTCCTTGAATCTTCACAAAATAGCCCATAACCGCTCGTTTATAAGACGATGGTCTTGTGCCAAAGATGCTAGACATCAAAGGAAAACAGGAATCGGCTGGAGCTTCTAGAAGGGTGAGTCTCAATTCTAGTTTTCTAAGATGGTCCATAGGGATTTCTAGAGCTAGAACCTAGACTCTAAGGAAGAGAAGAAAAGAACTCACAAAAATGAGGTCAACACCAACATTTGAGGAAAAAAACCTTCCGTGAAAAACCATTAATAGATATTTCAAAACAACAGAATCCCAAATGAGAGAGAAAATACAAGGACTCCGAGTTGACTAACTCAATAGGAAAATGGTAAGGATTAGTGTATACAAAGAGAATGGCACATGAAAGCCACACACATGGCAATCAAGGACAAATAAAAATTAAGAAACAAAGATTAAAACCAATGTCTACTGGGAAGAAAATGGCCATGTCAGCAATGCCATTGGAACTGTATAACATTAGAAAAGCAAATGGGAGGTACATTTGTTGTCCTGTTGTAGAACCCACCAAATTTATACCTCCACTAATCATCCTGTTGAACTTTTCAACATGAGATTGATAACATGGTACATAAAATTGGAAGTGCTTGTAAGACAATGAATAAATAATATGTTCACAGAGAATTAAAAGAAATATAAAACAACTGATAAAGATAATAAATTTAAAAAGATGTGCAATAATCTTTCCAAATATGNTCCTGAAAGTACGATCGATCTTAGTGATCTTAATATCGTTAACAATAATAAAACGTTTCATTTTTACCATCGCATTAATAAAAAAAAAGTTGAGAAGGCTTCAAAGAAAACCAATGGTGGAAAGTATGTAAGATCTGATATCTCAATCGAAATGTGAAAATATTTAAGAGATTTGAGAGTTTTTTTGCTTACTAAACTCTTTAATATTATTTTAAAAACTAAAAAAATGCCTGAGGAAGGGAGGAAGAGTATTTTGGTCCCCATTTTTAAGAAAAAAGGGGATGCACAAGAGTATGCCAATTATAGAGGAATTAAGTTGATGTGTCATACTTTAAAATTATGGGAGAGGGTAATTGAACATTTACAAAGATTTATCATAATCAATTTGGATTTATGTCGGGCAGATCTACTATGAAAGCTATACATTTATTGAAAGGTTTGATGGAGAAGTTCAGAGATAATAAGGAGGCTCTACATTTGATTTTAACTAATTTAGAAAAAGCTTACAATAAGTTTCCAAGAGATATCCTTTGGAAAGTTCTTGAGAATAAAGGTGTTGATATAACTTATATTCATGTTATTAAAGATATGTATGCTGGTTGTTACTTCTGTTTGAACTGAAGGAGGATTGACCAAATATTTTCCTATCAGCTTTAAGCCCATATCGTTTTGCTTTAGTTATTGATGGTCTAACTGGACATTTACAGGAGGATGTACCTTGGTATATGTTTTTGTTGATGATATCTTTCTCGTGGATAAGACGAGAGAAAAAGCCCAGGAAAAACTTGAATTATGGAGGTCTACATTGGAGTCTAAAGGCCTTCATTTGAGTAGAACTAAAACTGAATACATGGAATGCATTTTAGTAGTGGCCTAAAGGCCTTCATTTAAGTAGAGCTAAAACTGGATACATGGAATGTAATTTTAGTAGTAGTAGTTCTAGTGACAGAAGTGTAACTTTGGGTGATCCAATTATTAAAAGGTGTGAACGATTTAGATATCTCGGCTCTATTGTTCAAAGTGATGGTGATATAGATGAGGATGTTAATAGTAGAATTCAAGTTGATATAGATGGGGATGTTAATATCTCAACTCCTCATTGATTTGGGCACCATTTTGAGATTTTTGGGTCGGTTGATTTGAAGTAGCCGACAAATGGTTTCAAGGCCTTCTATTGTGTTCTTTTAGAGCTTAAAAAAAATGCTTTGAGGGTCGATTCACCCTTCATTTCTTTGCCCTTTCGGGTGGATTAGTCCCTCCTCTCTCTCACCCTCTTTTTCTTCTCTTTTTTTCTTACTGCTTGGTCTGATTTAGGTGTTTATGTCTGAGGCATAAGCAAACATATATAGCCCTGGTTATATATGAACCATCAAGCAAGGCTGTTAGTAGGACGATTTTGGGGTTTAAGGACAATGATGAAAAAGGCATCTAGGTATGTGTGAGAAGTTCTAGCACAATCTTGACTCGGTGACTTTGAGAGAACGAGAAATTAGCCGTCTCTCTTCTTTTAAGTGCCTTATAAATTAATCTCTTCTTTTAAGTGTATGACAAATCAAAAATCTCTTTCGAAAAATGAAATACTTTCAAAATATTTTATAAAAAATTTACGAGGCAGTAATATGAATCGGGTTAGGAATTGTCATTTTCTATGATTGCTAGGCCGGAAACCATTTACTTAGTATTGGATCACACATACATGATGTTGACTATTTTATTAAGGTCCTATGGTCTTGATTTTGACCCAAGGTCCTGATTCTAAGTCCACCCCGTCCCGAATGCTTACGGTTTTATTCGGTGTTTCAAGCATTTCCTGTGATTTTTATTGAGTTTTTGTGGGTCATTCCCAGTTTTTTCTCGAGTCTTTCATGAGATGTATTCCCATTTGTTCTTTTATATATAAATGTTTGTTGGCCCTGCTAGTTAAACTCCCCACTATACTTGTTTACATCTACCTGCAACGCTAATCCCATTCACAGGAGCAGCAGACCCGTTAAGTACACAGGTTTATTTTATATTTACAGCATTTATTCCTTTACTGTACATTACACTGCTCTTCTTAACTGTATTTTTACTATATTTTCTTTACTACTGTTTTTCTTACTACACTAGTTATGGCTTTCCTTTACAGCACCTCCTACTATTTCCTTTATGTGTATTATACGTTTTAGAATAAAAGGACAGTAGTCTGATTTTATAGGAGGTACCCAGCAGCAGACCACCGACCCAAAAAATTACATGTACATTTAAACTTAACATTAAAACTGAAACTGTTATGACATGGAGCTTGGAGCTAATACCACGTGCAGCACGGCGAGGATGTACAGAAGAATTTTGAAAGAGCAAACATATCTATAACAACAAACCTTTCCTTATATTAAATAACAAGTCATAAGACTTCGAGGTAGTCCTCCTAGCGCGACATAAATCCTCACTTTATCTTTTAGGCCTTTGCATAGCAATGTTGTGTAATTTAAGCTCTAACTCGCTTTAGGTTTCGAGGTCGTCGTCCGATACGACGTAAACTCTTCTATCTTCCAGGTCATTTGTATGACCGTGTCACGCAAATATAAGTCCTAAATAATAAAATTGACAGGATGAAAGGTCAAATAACATTTTCTCAAAATTGAAGCCAAAAAATAGAATAGTTTGGGAAATCATCGAGATTCTCCTCAGGATCATTGACATTCACTAATTTTCTTTCCTTTGACTCCAGTAATAAATATTCTCATTTGGTGTTTTTTCCCCCACTTGACTTTTCTATGTCCAACCTTAGAAACCCTAAACTTTGAATTCATGAAGATTGATACCTCTGATCATCATCAAGAGTTCTCTTAAGTGACTTCAGTTATTTGAGAGGTAATTAATTATAGGAACTTGCTTCTATAGGAAGTTTTAAAAACCCAAGTAATATAAAATCTATCTAATTTTTCATATTAGATAGGGGAACTTGTTGCAGATCAGGCAGATGTCATAAATTCTGTAGTTTATTTGATCGAGTCTCACTATCAAGTAATGTGCATATTCCTCGGGATAGGTGTGTTACTTGCGGTATTGTGTTCGATTACTTAAACTATTAAATGAATGAGATCCATCCAGTCTTATTTTTCAAAAATAAAAAATATTATTTTAAAAAAAAATCAATATACATATATTAAATTAAGTTAAAACTACATTTTATATTTTTCAAGAGAATGAAAGGAATTTTAACGGCCGACATGCATTTGTGTCAAAAAAATTCATATGAAAACCTATAGAAGATTATTTATCTTAAATTAGCATAAGATTATTTCATCTGATTTGATGAAGCAGCCCTATGAAGAGTGCCCACACGTTCATCTTGAGCTCGTCGTCTCGTATGGACAACCTGAGGCTAGTAAACAAAATAGCATTTCATAAATTTTAGCTCATAACATGCATTTAATTTTCAACACATACCTCAAATAGACTTCTCAGCATAATCGGTTCATCCAACCACACCTCTCCTACATTGATTTCGTGCTAGAAACCTTACCAAAACTCGCAAAAGACTTTCGTTGCTTCCGGCACACAATAGATGCCTTTAACTGCTATCGAAAATGATATTTGCACCTAAAACGAGGTAAAAGTCAAAACGGAAGTGTGAGAAAGAAAATGAAAGTCTCAAATGACGTGAGAGAGAGACTTGTGCTTACAGAAATCATGTTGGAGCCCTAAAATCCATAGATACAGCTTCCCTGTGCCACCCAATTCACTGCTACTCACGCCCTTGCACAGTAGCAAGGGCTGCAATTCTACCAACGTGAAAGGAATAGGGAGTGGGATTGTAAGAGAGAGAGAATGAGAGAGGAGGAGCAAGAATTTGGGAGGAGAAAATTGAAGCTCAGAGCTCCCATTTCGATCGACACTAGCAGTACTTATCTCCTAATAGGTCGGTTAGCTACAGTGTGCATGCGAGAGATAGAACCACTTCTATTGCTAGTATTGTTCCACACATTAGTATCATATTTGCTAGCAAGAAATCTGCGTAGCAGATTTGAGATAGAAAATTCCAAGCAAGTTTGGCCCTAAGCAAGCCCTTTCCAATTATTAACCGCGTGGTCTGAACGGTTTGGACAAATCCTTCCAAGAAATGTACTGAAGACCCTTCATTCCATTACCTTTGCTCCAAAAAAATTTTCTTCCATGAGTTTTGAGCTACTTGGAGACGCCCTTGGGAATCTCAATATAAGTAAGCAAGTACATAGTCAGCACTACATATGATGCCTTAAGGAGGGCTATACGCCCAGTCAATGAGATGTAACGAACCCCCTAAGAACTGACTTTACTGACAATATTTATAAGGAGGAGCTTACTGTAATCAGATTTGACAAGCTTCCCTTGAGCTTATGTAATGCCCAGATATGTGATTTCATCAACTTTACAAAAACGAAGCAGCTCCACAAGTTCTCTTTCTTCCAATTAGGTGTGTTCTCCTACTGAAAAGAATCATGGATTTGTCCAAATTTATACGTTGACCAGTCCACTCACAATAATTTTCAAGTAATCCGAGATATGAATTTGGTCACCGAAATAGAGGCTTCTGAGAAGAGAAGAAAGTCATCAGCATATAGAAGATGGGAGATTCAAGGACCGCCTCTACCAATTTGGATCCTAAAATTTTGACCTTGTTGAGAGAGGGGAAGCAGGAGAAGTTCCGAGCAAAGGATAAATAAATAATAGGATGATAACGAGCACCCTTGATGAAAACCACACTCTGCCTGAATCCATTCCGTTCATTGTACATTGACCATGATAGCAAACTTGGGGCGATGAACATGTTGCGGATCCCAATTAATAAAAGTAGAGTGAAATCCAATGTGATTCATTTTCTCAAACAAAGAGGACCAGCTCATTTTCTCATAAGCTTGTTCTATATCAATTTTAAGCGCCATAAGCCTAGAAACAGCATTAGAATATTTGAATATATTCAAAATCTCTTAAAATTAGCAGAAAATTGGTAGAAATGGATAGCGAGGAAATCAAAAGCCTCTTGTTTCTCAGATATAATACTCGGCAAAACTCCTTTGAGTCCATTAACAAAAATCTTGGCAACAAATTTGTAGATAGTTTGGCAAAAGCTAATAGGACAAAACAGCGCCAAGGATATGACACTGGTCGTTTTAGGAATTAACACAATAAGAGTCTCTCTCCATTGCTCCAGCACACATCCGGACATAAAGCATTTCTCAAACGCATTAATAACCTCTTTACAAATAATCTTCCAAAAGTGCTTAAAGAAAGAAGTATGATACCGTCAATCCTCGGGACATTCATCTTACTAACCGTGAACCAAATTTCTTCCTTTGTCACTTCCTTTGAAAGCATTTCAATATTCAACATAATTTTAAGGGGAAATTCCTCCACGTTCGGCCACCTCTGAAACACAAGCATCTTGCACTTCGATTTGGAGTTGAAAAACTCTCAAAGGCCTTTAAAATACCTGCATTCTCATTGGGACAATCCCCATTGGCATCCATGATTTTGGTAATACGGTTCGATCGGTGCTGGGTTGTAGCAACAGAGAGAAAATAAGAAGTGTTGTGGTCCCCATCATTAAGCCATCTAACCTTAGCTCTTTGCTTCCACCAAACAGCCAACCCAGCTAAGGTAACATTAAGATCATGCATTTTACTCCTCATTTTGGCTTCAATTTCTTCATCCTACCATCGATCTAAACTTTCATCCAAGTGAAGCATAGCGCTGTCACCTTCTAGCTGAGTTTTAGGATTACTCAACTCTCTTAGATTATTTTTACTCCAAATGTAAATAGCACGTAATCATTTCCTATGCAAGATAGTTGCCTCCTCTCCGTCTGTCATTTCCTTAGCACAATATGCCAAGCTTCTGAATATGAAGTCCAAGTATTCTCAAAACAAATCCACTCATTCTTGTTGGATGTATTTTGTGCCTCCCAGTAAAGAGTCATCAGACAGTGAACAAAAGTGATATGAAGCAAATGTTCCACACGAGCAAAAGGCGCAATCCTCATGGAATTGAACATACACGGTCAAGCTGAACCCAAATTTTATTGTTTCAAATTTTGTTGTGAGACTACGTGAAGCATGGACCTGAGAAACCAAGATTATTTTCAGCAATGAAGTTCGACATCTCTTGAACTCTAGTAGAGAATTTAAACAGTTTACCCCCTTTCTTCTTTTCTTTAGATAAAATGCAGTTAAAATCTCCTCCAATAAGGAGCGGGGTGTCAACATCACCGGTCTCCACAATGAGACATCGTAGAGCCCTCCGAGTAGAGTAATCATTGCTAGCTTAAACCACAGCGATATTCTAAGAACAGAAGTCTTAGATTTTCACAGTCCCCATGATACATTGGTCACTATGCATGGTCACAATGAAGTTCATATAGTTAATACACTAGAGAACAAGAATACCCCCATATTTACCACAGGTCAGTTAATGAAAATAATTCCAATTTCTACCAACCAACCAGCTTATCGTTCTCCAGTCTGCTAATGTCCTCAATTTTAGTCTCCAAGAGACCCATTTACCCAATGTGTTTTTTCCACAACAAGAGTCCCAAGGTAGTTTCTAACCTTCTTTTTCTAGGCATCCCGACAATTCCATAATAGGATATTATTTATTGATCATCCACGGGGAACGCATCCCCGCTGTCCGTAACAATTTCTACCCTCTTCTTCTGTTTCCTCTGTTGTTCTAGAGCCGGCCTCAAGCCCTGCAATTAATTTCCATAACTGGCTTTAGAAACCATTTCTTTGGGAGTTTTGGGCTTGCTACCACGAATCAACAAGAAATCAATATTAGTTGAGGGCAAACCCACATGAAATTTTAGAGAACCTAGGTAAGGGTAGGCTCATTGCCCCCAGCTAGACTGGAACCGAAGTTAAAACTTGTTGCGGTATATAATCAACAGATTGAGGTGGGAGATATGCCTTCTGCTTTGTGGGCTCACTGCCCTTTGTGTCGAAAGTGTCCTTTGTTTGACCGAATCACCGGACTTGCCTGGTTTTGGTGGTTTTTTCCAATTCATGGTAACTAGTGTCCATGGCCAAACATGCTACCAATCCTCCTCCTTGGAAGCAGTGCACCTAGAGGGTTGACTTGGTGTGACTGTTTCTTGTTTATCATACCTGCTATTACCATCTCCCATAGTGGAAGCCTATCGAGTTGACATGTAGAGGTGCTACCCTTTGAAGGATTTAAAAGATCAACCTGCACCACACCACTAGCTCCAGCCTATCGAGTTGACAAGTTAGAGGTGCTACCAATCTAAATTAGCTAGATTCCTCTGAGATCCTCGTACTTCCCACATTTAACAGAATGAAAGCTTCCAGACATGGGAACATTTTGTGGCCCACTTTCGCGCACTTAAATCAAAGATGTGAAATATCTTCATATTCAAATTTCTAGAAAAATTCTCATTTATCCCATGAATCCAAGTGCCAATTGCCAATTTCTTTAAGAGATAAACTCGAAAACATACCCGAGTAAAATTATTCTGACCCCAAGAGTCTGTTCACACATTGATCCACAATGGTTGGCCTACCAACCTTGCAATACAGAGAATGTTCATAATATCCGGTAAATGAGGTAACTGAATCCAAATTGGTGTCGAAAAACCAACAAAAGATTCCGACGAAAAGGAAGGCCTTCACACATCCAATACGATAATTGTACCCATAACGAACAATGATCCTCCCAAAAGGACAACATCCCTTGCTTGAACACTCTCAAAGATGCTTATAAAGCAATTAATCGTAACCAAATTTGAAAAAGCCAAAATGCGTCCATTTCCTACTCAATTCCACGTTAAGGACAACATATAAAAGATGTCTTCCAAGTAATTTCCCAAGAATTGCATTTTCAAGTTTGGATATGTTTAAATCGTGCTTTCTCCATATTAAGATTGACCATTCCTTCTTCATCAAAATAGTCCTTCACATTCTCCACTTGAGTGACTTGAATGTGAGCCGATTTTGCCCAGGCATTTTACCTACCAATCGGAAAATTGTGATTAGCATTGTAGAAAACACAACCACTGGCTGATCGGTTTTGAGGATTTGGGGCCCTAGAGGGTTGTGCAGCCTCCAATCTCTCCTTGGTAGAACCATCATTATTGCCAAGCGGCGCACTATTCTTGCAGCTTTGTAAAGTCAGCAATTACTCGCAAGCTGCTAGACAGCTGGTTGTTGGATGCATTTTCATAGACATTTGGGGGGCATTGTAGCAAACCATTCGCCTCTTGCATACTTGTATCCCTATTTTCCACACCTGCAGAAAAACCAGATTCACAAATCTCCAAATCATTATGCATAGCTTCCCAATGAGCTTCACTAGCCATGTAGTCAATCATATTATCATCCTCCCTAATCGCCGCCTCCGACATAACCTCCATAGTCATCGCTCCATCACCAAGGTGATAGTACAACCTGGAATCAGTCTTTTCTTGTTGATCAACCACCACATCTTCATTCTATGACTTTCCATTTTTATTGGTGTTATTCTTCCCCAACACCACCATGCCTCTATTGGCCAACACATCAGAGCCTGAGGAGTCTTCCAACACTACATACATCTTGGCACAAAACTTTGAAATGAGATCGCCTAAATTCTTTAGCACAAGAAGAGCCAAATTGGAAAGCCACTCCTTAGCTTTCCTCAAGATATGATCCTCAATATCCCTTGGGGTTGCATTGTCCACCGAGATTCTCCCATGTCTTACCGTAACTTCCACCAAGCTTTGCTTGGATTCACCACTATAGCCCAAGCGACTCCCCTGCCAAGCTGCATCCACCTTATCCACACAAGAACCACCATTACTGGAGGCAAGACCAGCCAATCCCACCCCAATCTCCTTACCATCACCAACACGAGAACCACCACTACTCTTTTGACCACCTCCCTAAAGCTTCAGATGAGGGGATGACTGTCGGCCACCCCCTTTCCCCAGAGTACCTCTCTCCATAACACTCTAGTGAGAGAAAGAAAAGAAGACTCGGGATCACTTCCTCTAAATCCAAAAATCCTAAGGAGCAAAGAAAATGTATTTTCACTTCTATGTCACTTTGTTGGCCACTTTATATGTTGTATTGTACCTTTTGAGTATTCCTTTAGCCAAAAATCCCTTTAGGGCTGATATGTCATTTTACTAAGACTATATTTTGAAATCCTTTTTTTGCATCGAATATGATGCATGAACCAATATCTTTAATCAATAGCATTCTTGAATGTTGTGCAATGGAGATTTAATGAAGTGCCTTCTCTCTAGGGCAATCATTCACCGCACTCTTTAAAGAGTGGTCGACAAGGGGTACATTGCCTGCATGGCATTGAATCTTCCTCTAGTCACCCCTCGCAATTGTATAAGGTCATCCACCTCTAACACCTATTGGATCCTAGCGCATAAATCCACAGCATCATCCAATTGGTGTGCTAGTGAGGTCCCATCAATGATTATCAAATGAAAGAGACGATTATCACCACAATAATATAGGCTATGATGCACGGACACTTCTGAATGGCATATGTGTCCATGTCGAACATATGTTAGACACGAACACAACTCCGACACGTCCTAACACGTGTTTGACACACCAAAAACTATGTCAGGATTTTTTTTTTAAAAATTTTGGGCTTCAATACAGCGTAGACATGGCAAGTACAAGGCAAGACATAAAAAAGGACACATGCGAGGACATGATCAAGACATATTGAGACAAATAAATGATTGTGCAATAAAATAATTGTTATTACTAATCCTAATTAGTTCTTTTCATATTTAGAATGTTTCTTTTATGAAAGTATATTTCATCCCATGATGCCTTCATTAAAGAATAACATAAAATTATATTATTCATATTAATAATATATTAAATATAAAAATATATCCATGAATTGTCATATCCTACTTTTTACAATTATGTCTTATCATCATGTTTATGTAATTTCATAAACATTGAGCCTGTGTCCGTACTCATATTTATGTGATTCATAGGTCCACTAACAAGATTCTTACAAAGCAATAATCAAATAATCATTTGAGGGTTCAACTCACCACCTTGGACGTCGACCCTACGTTCCACCAAAGGGTTC
>JXCR01141083.1:110040-123188 GCA_002079205.1 Phalaenopsis hybrid cultivar
CCCCCCCCCCCCCCCCCCCCTCCTCCCCCCAAAACAAATATTGTGAAAGGTGAGTTAGTAATATCTTCTACCACTCATATAAATACCCATGGCACTCGACCTATAAATAGTTCTTGTAGGTCTATGAAGGGCGAGTTAGTTTCATTATCTCCTCCAAATCAGCAATCAAATCATGATAAGTGCATGGACACCACTCATGTACAATCAATATATCCCCACTTGTAGATATTCTAAGAGAATTTTGGTTTTAGTATAGATCCCATCAATGATAGCAGGTAGTTACAGGGTCTCAAAAGTTGAGTACAAAGTTCCTTGAGCCTCAAACCCAAGTTAAAAGAGATGTTTGAAAGATGTTCCTTATTGTAGTAGATCAATGCGTGGATTGCCTACCTATCAATATCTATAGCCTGTTGATCCAAGAGATCATCCCCTAAGCTTTAACAGGAGCCAAAAGTCAATCATAATATTCAATAAAATTTGAATTAGATCTAAAACTAAAAAGGACCTGGCAAATTAGATCTCCATTCATTATATTCAATAAAATTTAAATTAGATTGAATCACAGAAGATTCTATACATGTTTATAGAGTCATCAGATGTAAAATCAGATGTAAAAAACCTCATTTGAGTTTGACAGTACTGATTGAGACTAATTTCCAACCACGCATGTTCTAATATAAGATATAAATCCCTTAAGAAAAAGGCAGACATGGTTAACAAACTGATGCATGAATCGGACATATTGAACCAAAAATCCAGGGAACAAAATGAAGGAGAAATTCATACAACATAAATTTGCATTTTCGGAAAAAAAATTACACGAATCTCATAGTAAACAGATGAATAAGATTTGAAAACATAAATTCTTACCACATTCTCGGTTCTTCGCCTTCTTACTCTTGGACTGCAGTTGATACCAAGCAGTCCCAAGAGAATGATTCTCTGCATCCAAGACCATAGACAACGGTAATTTAACTTGTCCAATAAAATCTCCATTGAAGCACTTGTCCTCATCCATTAATGAAACAGTCAGTTCTTCCCCAAGGTCTCCAACCTGGAAGAAGAACTCTTCACCCCACCATGGCTTGGAGCTCTTCTTCACAACCTTAGTCTTTGCTCGCTGCTTCCCAAGCTTTAATCTCACATAGGGATCACTCAACCTATTAAGATCCAGCGCAACGAGACCTCGGGCTTCAATGACTTGCAAAAAAAGCTTCATGAGGAAGGCAGATGAACAAAACCAATTCAATAAGAGAAAAGCTGACGAAAAATCTAGCTTTTTTTAAACAAAACAGCAAATAGGTAAATCAAAAGGCTACATGAGACAGAAATTTCAGAAATTGGAAATTGCAGAGGAAATGAAGAGAGATTGCAAATGAGAAGAATAATGGCAGGATATAGATCCCATGGATAATATTGTAGATTGTAAATGGATAAAGAACATTGAAAGTCAAAAGTATGGGTGAGATTTTGCAGTAGAACTCGAGTCTGAACGTCGCGGAAGAAGGAATGTGCAGAAAAGACTGCAATTTTTTTTTTGTTTACTTCTGGGGGGGAGTAGAACTTAGAAAAATAAGAAATTGATGACTTCATCGAGCGAGTAGACGGACAGGAAGTGGGGGAGAAAGAGAAGAACAATTCAACCAGAAACCCTAATTTAACCCCGAAACTCTCTCCTCCCAATGCGCTCAGCAGAACAATTCAACCAGAATACCTAATTCAACCACGAAGCGAATAAAAAATGTAACAGAAGCGAGAAGATTAACAAATAATTGAAGAAAATAGCATGAAGTCTGCACATATCAATTTTTTTTTTTTAAAATCAGATGTTTACTTTTTTGGAAAATTTAGGTGAATGACGCATAATTCTTATGTATTTATGTATCTATTACATACAGTTTGATATTTATATTTATAATATTTTCATGAATATTTTTATTTTACTTTTAAAATATTAAAATGGATGGTTTTCTTGATGGGATATTATAATTTTAAATATGAAAATTTGGTTATTAGATATGTAAATACATAAGAAGTGTGCCATATGTATGTAAATGCCCCAAATTGTATATGTTTTTTTTTTCATATAATAATCTATTTTTTATTCTTTGAATAAAAAAATCATTAATATTAATTTATATAAAATAAAACAAATTTTCATGCAATTAAATATCTTTTGAGTTAAATATTTTACTTTTTATTCTTGTAAAATAATCTAAAAAAATAACTAAGTATTTATCTACTTTGAATAAAAATGCCAAAGAATTTTATTTCAGATTAAAATACTCAACGTTGTGCCCGAAGTAGTTATTTAAATTTTATGATGGCTAGTACTGCTTTGAACAAGGTTCAAATCATATTGTAGCAAGGTTGGGTTCACATCAAAACATATTCAAGTTTTTTTAACATAGATTATACATGAATCAAAAATCTTTCAAACAAAATTCAAATAAAAGAAAATTAAAGAAAATAACATTTGAATAGAGTTGGGGTTAATTCAAAGAGATTTGACCAAGCTTTAAACAAATATATTAATAATTCAAGCACAATTCAAAAATAGTTCAAATATATGTTCAAACATGACAAATTGACTTGACATAATACAACTAAAGAGATATTACAAACAATAATAACACAATAGTGTAGTTCAAATGATATAACAAATATGTATAACATAACATAAGTAATTCAAGAGATGATACAACATTCAAAAGACAATAAAGTGAAATTTAAATGATAACATAACATTCATTATACAACTAGTATAGGTTGTGAAGTTGATAATAATTTTTTTTTTTCTTTTTTGTGGAAATGTGTAATCAAGTGTAACTTCAAGAAGATATTGCCAATGTGCTCAATTGATATTTGGCATTATGATTAAAGATGATAAATTTTAAATTATAGTTTAACTAAGTTCCAAAAAAGATGTTGCTTACTAACATTTCACATAGCTTACATATAGAAAAGTGTCCCCAATATTAATCATAATTATATCATTACTCGAAATGCCTAATAATTGTTTTCATGATAGCGTTCTACACGTTAATGAGAAATATAATACATCTTTATTTATATGATTATGGTAGATATTATATATACAACATAATAACTCAAATAATTTAATTTCAAAATGAATGATGAGGTTAAAATAATAAAGTTTGATAAAATATTTTATTTTAAGAAATTTGAGCAAATCGTGTATGATTTAGATAGAATACTTTAAACATAAAAAATTTTTTTAGAACCATATCAAATAGCTCATATTAAGAATTCAAGAGAAATAATAAAATAGTTAAGTTATTTAAAATTAGAGTGATGTTATTTATTTTAAATATTTAAAAAATTTAAAGGGTCACCATTATAGGGTATGGATGAATTTTTAAGAAACGATTTTAGTTTATATACTAAGGATTCTCTCTCATTGCTACCCCAGTTCATGTAATACATACACTCTCCTTAATTTAAAACAAATTTAATCTTTTTCTTTTATAAAAAATTATGTTTACAAGAAGTTGGTGCTGCTAAAATTTGAATTTATTTATAAAAAAATCACATTTAAGGTTCTAAAACTTTGACATATCTTTTTGCTCTTTTTTTTAATATTTTCATCTTTATAACCTTTTTATTTTTTTTGTATTAGTTAATTTCTCAATAAAATTGAGCCTTACTCTTCCAAAATCTTAAATCTTGCTATCTACTTATTTTGAATATTTTAATTAGAAATTCTATAGCATCCTATTCATATGTCCAACTGACCTAAAGTTATCACAATAGTTAGCTAACATCTAAAACCTCTTATATGCTAGATCATAACAAAGAAAAGGTAGTCATCTACTAAAAAAAAATCCCATTCATATGCATATCCTAGAATATTAAGATAAATAACTTTTTCCAGCAGCATTCCACTAATCTTAGCCTTTGACCACCACTCCAAAAAAGCTCTTGAATTTTTAAAATTATTAGTATTAAAGATATTTGAATTTACTAATATATTATTTTATCAAAATATTTTGTGTATATTTTCTTAGTTAATAATAATGAACAATGTTATATGGGTGTTCTCACTTTGACTTTGTAAATCTTTCTATGCTATGCCTAAAAAATTCTTTCTAAGATAGGTTAAACGATTATCATTGAAAACTAAATTTTCATGTAGAATATTATCTATTTACATGGAAAAAAAATTTAAATGCCTCTTGGAAGAATGAAAGAAGGATAAAATAAAGAACAAGAAAAATTTTAATGGGAAAAAGAATGATTACCTACACAAGAGCCTTGTGGTCATTGTACATTAAAACTAAAAAGCAAAAAACATAAAATGAAGATTGACATCACTAATTCTTTAGTTTTTATAAATCTAGAAAAACAATAATTTAGTAAAATTTCTTCAGAGAAAAAATATGTATATTTAAGCAAAACTTATTTTCCTTAAATGAAAATAATGAGGAGTTTGGATACATAGCACTTAATTCTTATGTATTTATACATCTAACAACTATATATTACTTTTTAAATTTATACAACTCAAATCTTTCATATCACATAAAAAAATCACTAGATTAACTTTAAAAAAAGTGAAATAGACCTTTTCATTCTAGCTTAAGATGGCATATATTTAAAAATTACATTTTATGTGTTAGATAGATAAATACATAGGAACTAAGTGATATGTATATAAATGCCCCAAAACTAATTTCATGATATTATCTCTTGAATTAAATTAAAAAGTTTAAAATTGACTACAATGCCTTACACATTTGTAATTTATGTTCACTACGAATATATCACCTCTTTAAGAAGTGAGCTGTCATTCATACAATCCTTTATTAAGCATTATTTATAATGTATTTGTTAAATATTTTAATCATAATTTAAATTCTATCCCCCCACAAAAAATGAACGTAATGATTACTAGCACTTTCATGCATAATTGTTAATGTGTGAAGATTTATATGTTGGAAAAATAACAATTCTAAATAAATAATGTTTATATAATGATCAAAATACTCATGTTTTATATTTTAAGATTGATAGTTTAAGTGATGCAAATACTATCTTAAAGTTTTTTTTTATGATTTATTCCATAGTTATACTAGTGTTTAAGATTGTTCTTATACCTTTACTACTAATAGTTAATATTACCAATCTCATACATATACTCAATTTAATTATGTAAGAAAATATATTTAGAGCTATAAATTATTTATATAATCTTTGTCTAGCATTACTTGTATAAAAAATGTCATATTACATAGGTGAGCCCAAATAAGAAATTCATTTAGTTATAACTTTATTTACATTTATCTTGATTTCTAAATGCACTAATATATATTGAAAGTTTGTTATCTATAAATGTATTTATTTATGAATTGATAATGTTATTGGATTCAAACTTAATAGGATATCAAAATCTAAGAAATGAGCATGTGTTATATGTATTATTTCATATAAATCATGGTGCATATAAATCAAATACGTGCACATAAAAAGTTTATCTAAGATTATTTGTTAAAAAATATATGATATATAATAAAAAATATTATATAATTTCAAACTCATTTGTTACTTATATGTTTATATAAATTTATGCTAATTTATTATCATTGTTAAATTAATTTTACTTAAAATTGTAATGAGCTACTTTTATAATGTATGAATATGTGCTCTATAATATGATTGATTTTAAATCATGTATATCTTACAAACTCATATTTTAAACATCAATGNCCGCTCAAAAAAAAAACACGAGATTGTAGGTGAGTGTAAAACATGACGCATGAAAGTCGTGTGTGAGGGCGAACTGCCCTGAGTGCAAGAGAGACGGGCATCTAGGTGGTCCGTTCAACTTGGGATAGCATTAATGTTTCCAAGGTTATTAGGTAACCAACTCTAGTTTTAATATCACTCTCCCAAGAAAATTGGGTATATGTATATGTCAGGGTATTAAAAAGCGCTAGGATAATATGATTTTACGAACTGTTACTATTATTATTTAAAAAAAGGGCAAACTGATAAAATTAAAAGAAATAAAAAAATTAATAAGCCAATTAAGAGAGCCCCTATTAATACTCTAAAATTTCTTCGTACATAATAAAATATGGTTTTTCCACAATATTCATAATTACAGTTTCAGAAAGACTGACCATTCAAACTTTAAAAAATGTAAATGCAGAGACTAATTAGTTACTCATAATTTTAGTCCGTTTTTCCTTTTTTCTTTTCAAGACAGGATGTGAAGCCCATTGGGATTATTCACTTTCTTCCCAATCAATGTGTTGAGGGTTTGAGTATCTAATAAATTTAGTTTCTTGCATAATTATTTTATTGCATTATTTATAGCCTATTTGAAAGTAAATCTATTTATGTTTAAATAAAATTTATTTCAAAAATATCCGATAAAAATTGTTTTGGGATGAACTTTAAAACTACTAGGTTTTTTTTAGGTCAGCGCTGATATAAACTCTTCATAAATAACTACACTTAGAGCAAATCTAATGATTTTCAAGCCCATTATGATACAGATTATATTAGGATATCCTAACAGATCTTTTTTGTTTTATGTTTCTAACAAGAAGCCAACACTAGTAAATTTATCTTGCAACATAAATATAGCTCCTTTAGTACTATGTTCTATCCAAAAACCTCAGAATTTGGGAAGTATGGTCACTACAGCTCCTTTAGCTATTAATTCCCAATACACCATCTTTCTATAATGGACGAGCTGCAGTTTTCCCCTCCTTAGTAGCCTAGGATCTAACCGTAGGACCTTTCTGTCGACTACTCCTAGAAAACTAGTGAAGGAGCCGTCCCCGTTAACAATTCTGAACTTTTCTTCGCTCGACTTGACATTCCATATAGTAGTTTTGACCGCTATTACTCAGCAGGTAAGACTACTCTGAAGGAACTCAAGGAGTATTCCTATAGAACTGTCGCCCTTAGGATTGACTGTACTCGTTGATTTGGCGCCGCCGCGCTCTTCGCCGTCCTATTTAATCAAATTCGAGCCGAGTTTTTGACGTGATTCAGATCGCGACGAGTTTTTGTCCCGATCATCGACGAGATTGTCTAAACGACTCCGGATGACAAAACGGACTGCGCCGACGCGTCCGAAACGTCAATTTTGCCTAAAGGGGACATTCGTTTCACCGGACGACACGTCTGGGGGAAAAATACACATTTAAGTGTTAATTATAATAATAAATAATATTTTATTATTATTATTAGTATTATTATTATTATAATTAATACCTTATATTAAAACATAATCTAATTTCATTATCTCCCCCTCCCCTCTGCTGAGTCTCGACCCCGCGGACCTCTGCCCTAGCTTCGGCTCGCTTGGTTCCACATGGCCCGCTCCTTCGTGCCGTTGGAGTCTCGTTCTCGCGACGATCCTACGACCCATCACTTATCGTATCTCATCCTCTGCGAGGATCTCATCGTCTGCTCCTCTCGATCCTTCGATTGGTATGCGATCCCCTAATCATTCCCTCTCATTCTCTCTGGTTTATATGATACTCTGTTTGGTGATTTCCTCGTACGGGTCATTTAATGTTCTTTCCCGAGTTTTCTGGGTGACGTTTCTTTGCTTTTGTTTATATAAAGCATTTCAGTCTTATTCCTCAAGTTTTGTTGCTTGTACCTGTTGCATCAATTACATCTAAGGAACAGCGGATCTCCAAGGTATACAGGTTTGTTTTATGTTTACAGCATATTATTCTTTTATAATCACTTCCCTGCTGTGCCTTTTACTTTTCTTTATACCGATGTTGTACCGTTCTCTCTACTGCTTGTCCTGTACTACATATTCTACTATTATGTTATACACTGTACAACTTCAACATGTTCCCTATAAAATATTTAAAGGACTGCAACCATAGAGCCGCTGGATTTGACATTATAACCTGACACCCTATAAAACTTAAACTCGTCACGACAAGGAGCTTGGAGCTAGCGTTGTGGGCAACACGGTCATCTTCAACAGCAGAACATGTCTTCCCCAACTAAACTATTCCTTTCCTAGAAATTAAAACAACAATCCATAGGATTTCGATGTCGTTCGCGTGGTGCGACATAAATCCTCAACTTTTCTTTTATGCATTTGTACAGCTCTACTGTGCAATCTAAGCCCTAACTCGTTTTAGGATTCCGAGGTTGTCGTCCGTCACGACCTAAATCATCACATCTTCCAGGTTATTTGTGTGATTATTTCATACAAGTGTAAGCCCTAAATAAATAAAATTGACAGGATAAAACACTTGAATAATTTTTCCTCGAAACTGAAGTCAAACCATATAGTAGACTAGGAAGTCATCGAGGATCTCCTCTGAACCTGTGGCATCCCCTAGTTCCTCTTACTTTGGATTCTGTAATAAATGTTTCAAATTTGAGTCATTCCCCTTTCACACCTCTTTGTCCGATTTCGTTGAAAAGTCTCATCCTTTTGAAGTCCTTAAAGATAATTTTTCCTGATTTTTATCGAAAGTATTCTTAAGTGACTTCGGTCATTTAAAATGTAATTAACTATAAAGGTTTGCCCTTATAGGAAGCTTTTCTAAACTCAGCTTAAAATAAACCCTATTTAATTTTTCATATTAAATAGGAAAATTTGTCGGCAAATAAAACGGTTTCGTAGACCAAACGGACGTCATATATTTCTTAGTCTATTTGATCGAGTCTCATCATCAAGTCTTTTGTTTATCCCTCGGGATAGATACAGGATTTGAGGTTGGGCGCTCTTTCATTTAAATTATGAAAATAATGGAGTCAGTTTGATTTCAATTTTTTCTAAACTTAAATTTATATGTAAATTAAAGCGTCCTTCCGAAGCGGGCGACGGGATTTCGATTCCGGTGACCGACAGTTTTTACGGGCAACTCCCCTAACTTTTTATCTCCGACATGGTCGTAAGATGCCATAAAAAAGTTCGGCAAAATATATAATGGGGCAGATGAATGATGATGAGAAGCTTGTTGATTTTCTTAATTGTTGAGACCCTCCAATTTAATGTGGAGTTCATGCTTAAAAAACACAAAAAATCACCAATTTTTCAACTGGGTAGTGAGAACTATGGTCACTATTTTATCATATAAATGAATCCTTCTGCTACTCCAATCATAATCACTTTATGACATCACCGCTACACTCGCTCTCCAATCGCCAAGATTTAGCCATTTGGCACTAGAAATGATCATTTGAATAAGGTGGGCTGGGTCTAATCAATAGGGATACAAGAGCTGGGAAAGACTCAAATATTGGATGAAATTGGGACAGAACAAGCAAGAAAAATAAAGAGGGGGAGAGACTTGTAGAGATAGGAGTTAACTTGAATTTGGTAATATTGATAGTTTGAGGAAGGCAGGTTGGTCTAAACTCTACAAATCAAAGAGGGGGAAAAGGCTATTGTACTAGATGAATTTGAGAGGGAGAGGGAGAGAGAGGGAGATAATTAAAAACCAAAAACAATTTGAAGAAAGTCAAATGCACCCAAATTACTTCAAAACTATATAAAGCAACAAATTGATAATCAACAATCAATCACACGGAACACCATCTATGATAATATAGATGGATAAAATGCTACAATTTCTGTTAGGCTGATAATTAAACTCCTAGAGTTTTAAGCCGATACTCCTTTTTAAATCAACGCTTTCACTCTATAAGTTAAATGCATAAATAAAGTATATTAATGTTCATATTAAATATGTAATTAGTAATATTTCAAGTCCATAAAGACTTACAGAATATGCAAACAAAATAAAAAATTAGAACCCCAAGGTCTATGTTTCACACATAAGGTTACCACCTTGGGTTTGCATTGGATCCATGTGCATCTACAAACACCACAAGAGCCGCTTTAGCATATAACAATTTTTTCCTTTGAAGTTCAAACATGCAAAAACATATTTTCATGGTCCTCTAAAGAATAATTTTGTTTAAATAATAGAAAGAAAAGGCTCAAAAAGTTCATCTCTCTGCTATCACTGCACGTTACTTTTATTCTAACGTTGAATCGGTACCATGATGCTGATGATTCAATGTCTTTTATTTTTCACAATGCTTCTAATCTGAATATTCTATCCCAAAATTTACTGAAAGTAAGAAATATTACTAGAAACCAAACATGTCAAGTAAGAGGATAAACAAGCATGGCATAGTACAACAATGTTTTGCAAAATTAGAGAAAGGTGGCAGCAGGAATTGAAAATTGTAACCAACGCACAAATTCTTTAATAAAAAGAAAATCAGCTTTTAAAAGAAGATAAAAGATTGCAACATACCCTGCCCACCATTGCTAGAAGAAGTACCGGTGTTGGCTCTTTTGGTTGAAGGTTTGCCATCCAATGGTCTTGAAGCAGATCTGGAAAGCATAGAAAGGCAGCAAAGTAGAATTTCATTAAAAAAGGAAATTCCACTTTTAATTATTGCCAAACATCGAGAGCGGAAGATGAAGATGATCAATGCAGCTTGAAAGCAATCTATCTTAGTGATAAGTAAAGAGTTTAAGAAGTACAAATACAATATTCTATCTAAAAATAAGGCGCATTACAGAAAATAAGACCATATTACTGTATCAATTCATCGACAGCTCTACTAATATTATTTTTGAGTGCTGTGCTCAGTTATCTAACAAATCAGTTAAAATGTTTTCCGAACCTCAAGATTTTTCTCAAAAGGTTTACAAGTGCCACCAAAAAAATAATGAATTACAGATCTTGCCCTTAAATATAGAGGGGTAAGATTGTTACTAAATATATCACATGATTGCAAAACCTCAGCAAGTGATGTATATATAACTCTCAGAAGAATATGTGGTGAACTTCTCATCTGAAACATCAAATACCAAATGGCTTCGGATTTTTTAGCTTGATCCATTGAGATTAGAGTTGACAAAGCTCATTCCATAACAATCATAACGTAAAAATAAAAATAAGCATGTTTTGCCTCAATTTGGGTGTCAACTTATATTGCAAATTATAAGATATTATAAGCCTAAGAATCTCACGCATGCTTTCAAAGCGCCTAACCAGGTAACTAGTTTGATTACTACATATCATGACCATAAAGGTTCTCAAACAAAATAAGCGACCTCCCAATCATACAAAACAAGCACCTCAAGTCGTGTATGTATGTGACGGGTACAGTTATCCCTAGTGATAATCTGAGAGGATCCTGTTAAAAAATTCTCAAATTCAAAGATAAAATATATTTAAGCTTCTCATAGTAAAAAAATTGTAACTAGAGTCAAATGAACACCCTTAAAAAAGCGAGCCCGTCAAAAGTACAAAAGTGTGTGTATAAGCCAAAAGTTCGAGAAATAATTGATCTGTTCAGGCTCATTCATCTGCCCTCCATACTAGTTTGCCAAAAATGTCAAATTCAAATTAGATTACAGCTCATGAAAGAATCAATGTGACATGTGCCCCCTGACCAATAGAGTAGATTGATTGTTGCAGCATCACGATATTGCGGTTATAAACCAAGCCTGAAAATTCCCAAATGGCTAAGCCTACGAGTTTTAAGTCATAAAATGCAATTGATAGGGCATAAGAACTTCTATTAGCCAAGGTAGGCTTAAAAGCAGCCCCATTTGGCAAGATTTTCCCCGTTAAGTATGTGAGATCCATTGGGATGATGCAAGTCATTGTTATTAACAATAATACTTTGAATAGGTTAGGTTGATTACCTCAGTTGACTAAGAAAACTAAGGTCGATAATAATTTGAAAAGATAGAACCGTAGACTATTGATCGGATATGTCATGATTTTCCCACTATTCAATTGGAGCTAATGGTGTTACATCCATTCCCAAATCCATATTGTTGCTTATGAATCATAGCATCGTAGAGCTTATAGACTAACCTTAATCAAAAGTTCTTTTTAATGTTTAAGAAGAAAATTAAACATAATGGCTTATGCCAATGGGAAATTTCAAAATTACTAGCTAAATTGCAAAATCTTTCATTTGTGATTTATCGAAAGACCAATTTAACATTGGAAGATGTGATCGAGACTTACAAGAATATGATTGAAGCAAAAGGGAATTTTCAAGACACATGATTCACGCTGCCATCTATACAACTCCAAACGTTGAAGATATTCTCATCGCATAATTACTTTAAGACGTCTTCCCATTTTACAACTTTGACTAGGACAATCATATGCTTATCTAAACCCTTTTTTTTTATAATTGATCAAAAACATCCAAACTGATTACACCAAAGTACAAGTTTATCCTCAAACATCATTGACTAGCATATATTATCTTCATATCCACCGAAACTGACAAGCATTGCACATATTTGGATACAATAATCTTAGTCTCTTGTTTTCAAAGTTCATTGTTGGTGACATTCGTTTAGCTTAAATTCAATCTAAGCTGTCAGAACTATGTTATGCTCAAAAAAATACAGACCAAGTTACCTCATTGGAGCATCTGTAGCACGCACATGTGAGCAAAAATAAATAAATAAAGTCTACTACTTCACAGATTTATCTGAATCTTAAAATGGCATAGCATAAGAAATTTAATTATGACATTGTTACTATAATATGCTTAAGACATCAGAGCAAACTAACTCTAGTTCATCTTATTAGTAGCGAGAACTAAGGAAACAGTAGAATGAAAAAAGCCAAAAACTTTTTGGCAATTAACAAATAAAAATAGAACTTCGAAAAAACCAAAGGCCAGTATAATTTTACCCAGTCTATACCAATCTAATATTGAACATTTAAGAAACAGTTTATAAAAAGAAAGTAGCACAAGTTATGCCCATACTAAATTAGAAATACAAGCTGAATTTTACCACCAAAAGTAGAAACTCAGCACACTAACCAAAATGTACAACATGATATCATTAATAGTGACGTGTTAAGCTCCTTAATCAGCAGTGATACACAAATAACAAAACGCAAGACAGCAGATTCATCAGAGGTCCATTTTTGGGATTATAAATCAGTTACTGCATATCTAAATAATGGCGTGAATTAATCATAAAATTAATACCTTTTGCCTTTAGTGATCTCCACTGAAGCTTTGGCATCCTTGGCATCGGTCCTTAGTTTGTTAATTTGAAGTGATCTAATCAATATGTTTGTGGAATTTGTTTTAATCAGCTGCTCCTCTGCATAAATAAAAGTTATCATGAA
>JXCR01141083.1:123613-138105 GCA_002079205.1 Phalaenopsis hybrid cultivar
GCGTAAGTCCCTCGGGTCGGGAGTTCAAATCCCGTGGTGCGGGTTCTTCGAATCAGAAGCAAGCACACCAGGGTTTTCAACCCTTTAAGGGAATCAATATTTAGTGCCCACTGGACCAAATATCGATTTCACCTTTATATATATATTTAGAAATCAATATTTAGAAAGCCCGAGGGCAAATATATTAATATAAAAAAGATACAGAAATGTTGTATGAGATGCCTAAAAGAAAGCCCAACTCATACAATACAAGACACACCAAATCCAGATAAAGCAAAGATACAAACAGGTAAAAAACCAAAAAGCACAAAAGGGCACAAAAGTGCTAGGGACGTCCCACTTTAGTTCTCCTTCCTCTAGTATTCGGAAGTGAGCCGGCTAACAAATTGGTAAGGTGCGTACCATTGCCCGTAGTAAACAAAGTATCAGCCATCAGATTCCTGAGCTCAAGTAGATCTTCATTCTTCTTCTTCCTCTTAGATGTGTAGACTTGTCATTCCTCATCCAATGATTGACTCATCTGATCAGTAGATTCCAAAGGTGGTCGGATAGGTGTAGGTCGTTGCACGTCTTGATCCNGCAAAGATACAAAAAGGTTGAAAACCAAAAAGCCACAAAAGGGAACAAAAGTGCTAAAGACATCCCACTTTAGTTCTCCTGCCTCTAGTTCTCGGAGGTGAGTCGACTAACAAATTGGTAAGGTGTGTACCATTGCCCGTAATAACCAAAGTACCATCCATCAGATTCCTGAGCTCAAGTAGAACTTCATTCATCTTCTTCCTTCTCGAAGAGTAGACCTGTCATTCCTCATCTAATGATTGACTCATCTGATCAGTAGATTCCAAAGGTGGTCGGATAGGTGTAGGTCGTTGCACGTCTTGATCCCCATGAGCCTGAGTAATATTAATATCTTTCTGGACCTGATGAGGCGGTTGTGAGGCAGTAGAAGTATTTTCACCTATATTATCAATGATAGGTTCTAGGGCAGGCGAGGTCTGAAGAAAATTTCTCTCCCCCACGATAAGAGGTTCAAAAGACGAGGAAGCTACAACTGGGGATTAAATGGTTGTTATTTTGCCTGTCTGATCAGGAGGAGATGAAATCACAGCATCTAGCGGAGCAGTTTGCTTTTTTGGTCTGAGTTGGAAGTGTAGATGGTGACATTGAGAACTGGAGTGTCCGAACATATGACAGTTCGAACAATACGACGAAAAATGTTCAATCTCTAACTTCTGCCAATATTCATGGTGTTGTCTGCCCAACCAAATTTCCTCATAAGCGGGTGAAGTGATGTCTCTTTCAACAAGTACTCTGGCTTAAGAAGAACGAGACAGATTAAAAATATGAATGTCCGTCTTAAGTGACTTCCCATAAGCTGAGGCAATAGAGTACAATACTTTTTGAGAAAATAATAAAATATCATACCAGATAGACGAATCCAAACCGGAATGATTGGTGGTTCCGTCTGTGGGTCAAAATCCACATACCATTTCAGAATCTTCATTGCTCTGTTATCAATCAATATTATCCTTCTACCAAATAAGCGCATGTAATCTTCTTCGTTACTAATTTAAATAAGAATGTGTCTCCATCTAAGAATCCAATTTTCCATTCTCCAACAAGGTGCAGAAGTTCAAATTCTTTGCGAATGAGCTCCATTTTGAGATGACCATATAGAAATTTCTCAACAAAATTCAGATGACAGGAAGAAGCAAGTTGAATACATTCAGCTTCTTTAAAAAAAGATAGCAGACTTCCTATTATTCCTATCAGGTTTCTGGATGTCCCCCGCCCACTCAACAAAAGAGGAAAAGATGATAATTTCGGTGTGTCTGAAGCGTGGACATCGGTAAGGGCAACTGCATACGATTTGTCTGAAGCCATTCTCAAGGATAGGTGCGACGTTTGGAGAAGAAGGCCGACAGAGGAAAGAAAAACGCGTCGAAATAGTCGAACGACGCGGTGAAACCGAGCGCAAAGAACAGTCGCGATCGCGAGTTGAGCCGCAGAATAAGCGAGCGGCGAGACGGGCCGTAGAGGAGCAGAAACGAGCGCAGAAACCGCGAGCGGGAGACGAGCCTNACAAAGATACAAAAAGGTTGAAAACCAAAAAGCCACAAAAGGGAATAAAAGTGCTAAAAACGTCACACTTTAGTCCTCTTGCCTCTAGTTCTCGGAAGTGAGTCGGCTAACAAATTGGTAAGGTGTGTACCATTGCCCGTAGTAACCAAAGTATCATCCATCAGATTCTTGAGCTCAAGTAGAACTTCATTCATCTTCTTCCTCTCGAAGTATAGACCTGTCATTCCTCATTCAATGATTAACTCATTTGATCAGTAGATTCCAAAGGTGGTCGGATAGGTGTAGGCCGTTGCACGTCTTGATCCCCATGAGCCTGAGTAATATTAATATCTTTATGGACCTGATGAGGCGGTTGTGAGGCAGTAGAAGTATTTCCACCTATATTATCAGTGATAGGTTCTAGGGCAGGCGGGGTCTGAAGAAAATCTCTCCCACGATAAGAGGTTCAAAAGACGAGGAAGCTACAATTGGGGATTAAATGGTTGTTATTTTGCCTGCCTGATCAGAAGGAGATGAAATCACAGCCTCTAGCGGAGCAGTTTGTTTTTTTGGTCTGAGTTGGGGTGTAGATGATGACACTGAGAACTGGAGTGTCCGAACATACGACGGTTCAAACAATACGACGAAAAATGTTCAATCTCTAACTTCTGCCAATATTCATGGTGTTGTGTGCCCAACCAAATTTCCTCATAAGCGGGTGAAGTGATGTCTCTTTCAACAAGTACTCTGGCTTAAGAAGAACGAGACAGATTAAAACTATGAATGATCGTCTTAAGTGGCTTCCCATAAGCTGAGACAATAGAGTACAATATTTTTTGAGAAAATAATGAAATATCAGACTAGAGAGACGAATCCAAACCGGAATGATTGGCGGTTCTGTCTGTGGATCAAAATCTACAGACAATTTCAGAATCATCATTGCTCTGTTATCAATCCATATTATCCTTCTACCAAATAAGCGCATGTAATCTTCTACGTTATTAATTTGAATAAGACTGTGTCTCCCATCTAAGAATTCAATTTTTCATTCTTCAATAAGGTGCAGAAGTTCAAATTTTTTGCGAATGAGCTCCATTTTGAGATGACCATATAGAAATTTCTCAACCAAATTCAGACGACAGGAGGAAGCAAGTTCAATACCTTCAGCTTCTGTAAAAAAGATGGCAGGCTTCCTATTCTTCCTATCAGGTTTCTTGATGTCCCCCGCCCACTCAACGAAAGAGGGAAAGATGATAATTTTGGTGTGTCTGAAGCGTGGACATCGGCAAGGGCAGCTGCATACGATTTGTCTGAAGCCATTCTCAAGGATAGGTGTGACGTTTAGAGAAGAAAGCCGACAGAGGAAAGAAAAACGCGTCGAAATAGTCGAACGACAAGGTGAAACCGAGCACAAAAACAGTCGTGATCGCGAGTTGAGCCGCAGAATAAGCGAGCGGCGAGACGGGCCGCAAAGAAGCAGAAACGAGGCGCAGAAACCGCGAGCGGGAGACGAGCCTTGTCTCAGAGGAAGGGGGAGACGAAGAGAGCGAAAACGCCGAAAGGAAACACGCGAGTGAGAGAGAGAGAGAGAGCGAAGCCGTAAACTGTTGCTAGGGTTCGCCATCAGGCGAAACCCTAGCAGAGCCGAGCGAGGAAGATGACGCCATGTTGAGCATATATATATATATATATATNGCTAATATATTAAATAGAAAGAAAGATGCACATACAACGTGTGGGAGGGCCCAAGCATGACACCCTGCCCACACAAAAAACCACAAAAGGTTTCAAAACTAGAAAAAGCATAACACATTTGATACTAAAATAAAAAGCCTAACAGTGTCGAAATACATAGTATCAGGTGGCTAGAGAGCGACCCAATTTGGTCTTGCATCTGCCTCTAGTTCTAAAAAAGAAGCAAGCTAATAAATTGGTAAGATTATTGTCATTGCCAGTAGTAACCAATGTATCATCCAATATGTTCCCGAGTTGGAGTTGACCTCCATTCTTCTTCTTCCTCTTGGAACAGACCTGTCATTTCTCATCCGAAGAATCAGTCTGATGGGGTGGTAGAGCTGAGCAGAAGGAATATCAACCGTAGTACCCACAATAGGTTCTGGTATATGTGAAGTATGAGTTGCCTCTACACCGGATACTTCATAAAGAAGTGGAGCTACGAGGCTCTCCTGATTATTAGTCTGAACGCTATCATTTGTAGGTAATAGTCCATTAGTATTGTTTTCTATGGGGTTTGAAGGTGTCGGCATNTACAGATCCAATGTGTGGGAGGGCCCAAGCATGACACCCTGCCCACACAAAAAAAAACCACAAAAGGTTTCAAAACTAGAAAAAGCAGAAAATGCATTTGATACTAAAATAAAAAGCCTAACAATGTCGAAATACATAGTATCAGGTAGCTAGAGAGCGACCCAATTTGGTCTTGCATCTGCCTCTAGTTCTAAAAAAGAAGCAAGCTAATAAATTGGTAAGATTATTGTCATTGCCAGTAGTAACCAATGTATCATCCAATATGTTCCCGAGTTGGAGTTGACCTCCATTCTTCTTCTTCCTCCTGGAATAGACCTGTCATTCCTCATCAGAAGAATCAGTATGATGGGGTGGTAGAGCTGAGCAAAAGGAATATCAACTGTAGTACCCACAATAGGTTCTGGTATATGTGAAGTATGAGTTGTCTCTACATTGGATACTTCATAAAGAAGTGAAGCTACGAGGCTCTCCTGATTATCAGTCTGAACGCTATCATTTGTAGGTAATAGTCCATTAGTATTGTTTTCTATGGGGTTTGAAGGTGTTAGCATCACATCACTCGCAGTAACAGCAAGGGCAATAGAATCAGACACCAAAATCTGTCATGTGATAATTTTCTCTCCAGGTGGTACAGATATATCCTTAGATCCATCCTTATCCACTTGATCTTCAGACTTCAAATTAGGGTGAAACTTATAACATTTATCAAGAGTATGCTCAAACATCTTACAATGAAAACAATAAGAAGGTCTATGCTTCATGACGAATTGTTGTCACTATCCATTATGTGTTGTGCCCAACCAGACATCAGTAACATCAGACAAAATAATATCTCTTTCCATAAGTATTCTGGCCACAGAAGATCTGGTAAGGTTGAAAGTGGGTAGATCTAGTTTCATAGGGTCCCCAAGTATGACACCAGTAGAGTAAAGAACCTGATGATGAAAAAAATGCAGCTTAAGACCAATTAGACTGAACCATACCGGTACAGTACGAGGTTCACGATTGGGAACAAAATCAGGACACAACTTGAGTAGCTTCATTAGTTTACAAGCAATGTTAAGATATTTTTGGAGAAAATACAAGTGTAGTCTTCAGGCGCAGTTAACTGAATCAATACATGTTTGTCATTCATGAGCCCCACTTTCCACTTTCCTGCTAATTTGAGGTCATCACAACTTTTCCTGATAACTTTCATAATTGGGTGTCCCCACTGAAATTTTCCAATGAGAGCAAATTTGAATTTGTCAGTCATGGTTGAAATTTATAACTCAGAGAAAAAGAGTGATGTCTTCTCACTCTTTCTGCTTGCATTCTTAATGAAAAGACAGTCGCATGTACCATCATGAATCTCCTTGTAACATGAGGGGAATACAATCTTCGTCTCCCTCTGAGGATTACCAACAACGTAGGCAAAAGAGGTTTTGTCGGGTTCAACCAAAGAAAGAGGAAGCTCCATCACATCAAGTCATAACAAAGAGAAGAGCTGCAAGTCGGACAGAAGAGGTCGGGGGCGAAGCTGCACAGAAGAGAGGAACCGCAGACAGTATCCGCAGATGACGATTGCGCAGAACAAAATCACAGCTCGATAGAGTCTAAACCGCAACACGACCACGCACATAAAGGAACTGCGGCGTGAAGACGCCGCAGA
This sequence comes from Phalaenopsis hybrid cultivar, assembly GCA_002079205.1. Lineage (NCBI taxonomy): Eukaryota > Viridiplantae > Streptophyta > Magnoliopsida > Asparagales > Orchidaceae > Phalaenopsis > Phalaenopsis hybrid cultivar. Next base: position 129,594 of record JXCR01141083.1, read on the forward strand.
AGCGAAGGTCCAAATGTTGTTCACCGTCTTCGTCATCGAGTGCAAAGGCAAAGTCCATCGTCGTCGTCGAGTGCGAAAACAGCATCTTCGAAGAGAATGGATTGAAAGCCGAAGGAATCAAACTATATATATATATATATATACATATATATATATATACATATATATATATATATACATATATATATATATATATATATGATACGTCACCAACAAATTTTCATCAGTCCGCACGAATCTCGGTGCAATTTTTTAAACAAGAAACATTCAAACTTTGATTAAGAGCCACCCAGAGCTCTGATTTCAGCAAACTTATAGTCAAACTGATCGGCTTGATGTGACAGACCTAATGATATAAAAATCAGTCCAATCCGAGTCAAATCAAGCCCATATCAAATCATTAAATCACACTTGAAAGATTTTCGAAGACATTTGAAAGGTCAAACGGATGTCGAATCTAACGAGTTCATAGTTGAATCGAGCGTCTCGACAATACGAATCCAACGAGCCTAATATTACTCAATTTCGACATCATTAAGGCACTCAAATGTCTATCAAACGTCATCTTATCAAGAGAAGCTCTCCAGACCGTCCGATCAAAATGGTTCATATTTCTGCATTAATTGCACTCAAAACACTATAAATAGAGTCTCGCCCCTCACATGAGAAGAGGAAAGTTTAAGAGAGAACTTGAGGCTTTAAGAAGGAGCTTAAGTCCAAGATCATCCTCGCCATCGTCGATCCTCGTCGACCACCACTGACCTCCGTCGAACACCGCTGACCTTCGTCGACCACCGCCGACCGTCATCGACTATCGTCAACTACCGTCGATCACCGCCGACCTTCGTCAACTACCGCTACCTAGACGTCGTCAGTCGACGTTGCAACTTGGAAAGCTAGTAATTTTTTCCCGTCTGTGGGATAAGGGGCATATGTAATCATCAACTTATAGTAGATTTTTATAACTGGGTCAGGCCCCAAGGTTTTTCCCTTTTACTGGTTTTCCACATAAAAACTTCTGGTGTTATCACAACTTGATTCATTTTCATCTGAGTGTGTATTGAATCCTCGAGCAACGCTAAGACGATAATCTTAGATAGATGTATATTTATATCCATATGTATATATGTATATGTATATGTATATCTATATCCATGTGTATATATATATATATATGTATATATGTCGAATGGGTCTTCGTTTTTGCCCCGCTAGGGTTTCCGCTCATGGCGAACCCTAGCTCGAAACAGGCGACTGTTTTTTCGTTCATTTTGTTCCTTTTGTCTCTGATCGGCTCTAGCTGGCGGAGGAGCTCGCACTGCTTCAAGCTTGCTCGTCTGTTGCGTCGTCTGCGGCGGAGGAGACGCGTCGTCGTCTGCTGCATCGTCTTATACATCTGTGTCGTCTGCTTCTAGCATCTTGCGCTTCGTCGTTTCATCGTCTGCGGTGGAGACTGCTCGTCTGCAGCGCTTCGCTCGACTGCTCTGCCAGAGTTTCTGCTCGACTTGCTAGAATACTAGCATCCAGTTCATAGGCAACAATCACTGAAGTGCTTGTGTGAAGCAAGTTAATGGCCTCAAGGCTTTCCTACGCTTTCGCCCTCACCGGTGATAACCCCCCCAAAACCCTCATATTCTACAATGGTTCACAAACGCAACTCCCTTTTTCCACCTCGCAGATAGTCTAATATTCCCGCAGATGTACCATGATTCTGTTGCAAGACCTGGAGATTGTAATTTCATCAAAAAAATAGAGAAAAAGACGGGCAAACCAATAATATTCTTCTCTGATGCTGAAATTTCAACTTGTGCAAAAAAATAAAAATTTATAATAGTTGAAAAGTTCCAATTAGGTTGCCCTAAGATGAAGATTATCAAGAAGGTTTTTTTAAGATTTCAAACTGGTCGAAGATTGACAATTGGGTCATTTCGATGAAAGACATGTTATGATACAACTAAGCATAGAAAAAGATTACACAAGGATTTTCTCAAAAAAATTCAACACAATCGAGTGCAAATATATGAAATTACTCAAATGGACCCCTAATTTCAATCCCAGTCAAGAACCCTCAATTCCGTCTATCTGGTTCTCATTACATGAACTCAAGCTTAAATTCTTTGACCTACTTATCTTATATGCAATTGAGACTATCCTTAAAAAATATTTGCGGGTGGACTTACCTGTAATTCATTTCTCAATTCTCTTTATTGCAAGAATTTTGATCAAAAGAGATATTACACTACTGGATATAGAAGAAGTCTGATTTGACTTTGTTCACAATGGTTATTAGCAAAAAATCATTACGAAAAAAACCTTACTACTGCTTGGACACCCCAAGAGAAATGTTTCAGATTGCACCCACAGTTGAGAACCAATAGTCAAAAGCAGGAATATGCTATTAGTGCACGGATCCCTGCTCCTGACCATACTACAACGGATAATGTTCGAACCAAAAATCAGGATAGCCTCACAGCTCCTATTCAGAAAGCATCAGGTGCAGAGGTGACAATTCACACTCCACATAGACTAGAACATATCGTTGTCACAACGACTGTCTTTCCTTCTATTGCGGCTCTAATATCTAATCAGACCAAGGGTCATATGAGCCAGTTTTTAGATGACGAATTGCAAGTTTACACTTCTCGACGGAAGAAAAAGGCTGAGGGGACACTCCAACTTGGAAACTTAATGGATGATACTTTGGTTACTCCTGGCAATGACACGACTCTTCAAAATCGGTTATCTGGCTCGGCTCCTAAAATTAGAAGAGGCAGAACTAAAATGACTCGTCCCTAGCTACTTGTTTTCTGCATGTTTTAATTTTATTTTAAATTTTTATTGAGTCTATTTGTATCATTTTGTTAGGGTATTATTGTACTTGATATCGTATGGGTATGGTGACTTTATTGGGCCCTAATACAGTCTTTATGTATCATTTCTATTTCAATAAAATGAGTCTTTGGACTTTTCAAAAAAAATATATATGTATATGTATATATATATATATATATATATATATATATATATATAGGGGAGCACTTTGGCGTCGGCGTCGACATCGGTGTCCTAGAGTTCCACCGCACCGATGTCGTTTGATTCTCCCTTCGACTTCAGCATCGACTTCTTCAATCCAAAGCAGCATCGACTTCAGCCTCTTCGGCGATCTGATCGTTGTCTTCCTCGATTCGTGGTTTTCGCACGTTTCTTTCGTCACTACCGCGACTCCCTGTCTGAGCGTAGACAGGGCCTCAACTTCCTCTCGTTCTGCTTGATTGCTACGGATTGAGCGTTGCACTCGCGTCCTCCTTGCACGCATATGATCTCGTCCTCCCTGCACAAACGTGAGCTATGATCGTAGTCCATACTCAATCCCTGCAGCTTGCCGCTATTTCAACTCCCTGTCCATGGCTTCTGCTACTTCTCAACCACCGACCACTTCAGTTTTAAACTTTGAGAAGGCTTCTTTTGTTGATATGGTTGGTTCTATGGGATCAGATCAAGTTTTCCCGCAGGTTTATCACGAATCATTCGAAGGCCGAGAGGATTGCAACCTCATCAAGAAGACGAGTATGAAGAGTGAAAAATTAGCTCTAGTCGTCTCTGATGTTGAAGTTCCAACTTGGTTGATAAGTGCAAATTCACTCTCATTGGGAAGTTTCAATCGGGATACCCTAAAATGGAAATCGTTCGAAAGACTTTTGAAGACTATTGGGACTTTGGAAGGTTGATCTCTTTGATGTGAGACATGTGATGGTACAATTATCTAAAGTGAAATACTATGCAAAAATATTTTCCAAGAAATTTATGACAATTGATGGGAAATATATGAAACTGCTCAAGTGGTCTCCTGAATTTGACCCTAGCCAAGAATCACCTATGGTTCCAATCTGGTTTAAACTACATGGCCTAAAGTTGCACTACTTCAATCACAATGTCCTCTATTCTAATGGAGCTGCACTAGGAAGACCTATGAAATTGGATACACCTACCTTCAATCTATCTAGGCTTTCAGTTGCAAGAATCCTTGTTGAAAGGGATATCACCCTCCCTGATGTGGATTAAATATGGCTTGTTGTTGCCCACAATGGGTATTGACAGCCAATTGTTGCAGAACAAAGACCCTACTACTGCAATCACTGTAAATTTGGGCACACCCTTGTTAAATGCTTCAAGCTTCACCCACATTTGAGATCGGCATGTCCTAACAACACCATCCATGTGGACTAAAATATAGCAAACACTGTAAATCTTCCAGAAATGTTGAATGAGAATTTGACTCATCAGGCTACTTCTCACCAACCAAATCAGCAGCTTTCTCCAATTTTTGTTGAGGCAGTTCTTCCTTAGATCACTAGTACTATATAATTTGTTGTAGCAGAAGTTAGTCGAAGTATCTTGGAACCACCTATTGCGAGAGAAGAGATTACTCAAGTTTTAGAGGAACGTCAGGATCAAGGTGTGTTGCATGAGTCAGATCAGCAGCATACGGATCAAAATACCCCCTTGGGTGAGCTCTTCATCGAAGATCCACCTATTGATCAAACGGGACTACCTCTGGCAGAAGATTGACAGGTTTACAAATATAGGAAAAATAAAAAAGGAATGTTAGAACCTAGTATTTCTCAGGATGACTATCTCATAGTTTCAGGCGGAAGCCCATATCTTAGTATGTTATTGGACTCTCTCCCTAGATTCAAGGGAAGGGGAAGCGGTAAATCCACCGGCTACACCCACTATGATTATAAGTTTTTCTTCTTTTTTATACTTTTGGAGATTACGGGTGTCTGTAATCCCTGTGAGTGGGCTTTTGGTACCCACTCACTAAAACCTTTGTATCCTCTCTTTTTATCAATGAATGTGTGTGTGTTATATACATTCATATATATAGTATATTGCTTGTATAATTAAATATCAAATATGATATTTTAAATTTTCAATGNACCCCCTTGCAGCCCAGACCGCGCCATTTCGCCATTTGCTCACAGCTACTGCTGCTTGACAGCAGAAAGCTGTTATAATACAGTGGAAAACAGCAGATTTCCACTTCCGATTCGCTGTCCCTATGCCATTCACGCCATAATTCAACCACCATCATTATTCCTGCTTTCCTTACCCCTCCTACAAACCAACCCCTTTCTTATATTCCNATCCTTATTTTTAATCCCTAAACCAAACTCACGTTTCACGCCTCACGCACGCAACCCCCGTTTTCTCNCCCTAAAATTGTCTAGTGCACAATTTGCACCTTTGGGCGGACAAACTTCGCAATTTAGGTTCGAAACGTTCGATCACTACAATTTGCATAGCTTGCGTTGTTATTTATCGAANTCCTAAAATTGTCTTGTGCACAATTTGCACCTTTGGGCGCACAAACTTCGCAATTTAGGTTCGAAACGTTCGATCACTACAATTTGCATAGCTTGCGTTGTTATTTATCGAAAACTTCAATAAAATTTTTGAAACGATCGATCATGAGCCAAAATTTTGATGAAAACCGAATTCTACACGTTCTTTTCGCCCGATCGTCGGCGAGGTTACCCGAACGACCTCAGATGATGAAATGGACCGCGTCGGCACGTCCGGAACATCGATTTTAGCTAAGAAAGACACATTTTGCTAGGACGCCACACACGAATAAATTGCACGAAATTTGACGTTTTTAAATAAAAAAAGAGAAAAAATCCTTATTTTTAATCCCTAAACCAAACTCACGTTTCACGCCTCACGCACGCAACCCCCGTTTTCTCCCGTTCGTGACTCAGACACAAGATGCGACTTGCCTCTGCTTCCCGGAAGGAACCCTAGCACGATCAAATTCTTCTCCTTCGCAACGGTTCACCCGAGGGCCGCTCCTCGTACACTCGCCTTGCCTAAAAGCTCGTCATTGTCGCCACGCTTCTGTCTTCACCTNTCCTTATTTTTAATCCCTAAACCAAACTCACGTTTCACGCCTCACGCACGCAACCCCCGTTTTCTCCCGTTCGTGACTCAGACACAAGATGCGACTTGCCTCTGCTTCCCGGAAGGAACCCTAGCACGATCAAATTCTTCTCCTTCGCAACGGTTCGCCCGAGGGCCGCTCCTCGTACACTCGCCTTGCCTAAAAGCTCGTCATTGTCGCCACGCTTCTGTCTTCACTTACTCCTTGCCGCGCTCCAGCCTTCCACCCGCCACGCTCCTTGCCCTGCGATTCTTGTCACCACTCGCCCGTCCTTCTGACATTTGGCTCATTGTCCAGGTAAGTGCAGGTAAGGCTTCTCCTCTTTCTTTTGCTATAAATACCCCTCTTGTGGGAGGGTTTTGGGGTTGGCCGAAATTTTGGTGTGAGGGGGAGGTGCTACCGGAATTCCGAGTGGTCGGTGATTTCTGGAAGGTGGTGTGTCGTGGCTAAGGCTTTGACGTTCGACTCTCCCCAGTCTGAGGCCCTTCTTCTTCCATTTTTTTTCTTCTTCTTTCTACGAGCATTCAGAGGTAACCATGTTACTTTCTTAAGCATTCGATACTCTGGTTTGCTTTTTCTTCATGTGTTCGAATCTTTTAGAGCTCTATTGCATATTCCAAATAAACCTCGGGCAAGTTAAGTTGGTTGGTCGATATATCTTGTTAATTGGACAATCTAAATTTCTTTGGTCTGTTCTCTAAATTTTCGTCATCTAAAGATGGTTGAGAATCATACACTTAAGTTGGCGGGTCACTTTTTGTTCAGTTTTGTTATTTTCTTTTAATATGGAAATGCCTAACCGAGAATCAAAACTTCAAATCTTAACTTGATTTCATGGCTTAGTAATTTTACTAGTTGAGAACCGAAATACGAAATGTTCCATGCTAAAGATTGCCTTTGTATAGCCTTTGGAAGTTTCTTATGATTGCTATAGTATGAATCCTTTGAATCCACGTGAGATAGTAAATAATGCATGAGTGGGTTGTTGTGACCTTCACATTTGAGTGCTGTTGGAGGGTTATTTGTTTTCCCGTTGCTTAGTTTGCTTTTCTTTTTGAATATTGGGGTTTAAAGCTTTGAAGCCTCTGGAAGATTGAAGGGCAATACTAAATGTTAGCAATAAAAGAACCTTCGTCGGTCACCGTTGACTAGACACTGTCAGCCGACGTTGTAACTTGGAAAGCTAGTAACCATTTCTAGTCTATGGGACAAGGGATCTCTGTAATCATCAACCTATAGTGGATTTTTACAACTGGGTCAGGTCCCGTAGTTTTTTCTCTTTACGGGTTTTCCACGTAAAAACTTCTGGTGTCATCACAGATTATTTCCCCTTTTATCTGAGTGTGTGCTCGTGTAATGCTAAGACGATAATCTATTACTCTACCGCCGCGAATTTTCTAGCACGCATCAATGATTTATAAGTTATAAACTTTGAAGAGGAAGGAATGACGTGATAATTTTATTTATAGATGTAGTGGGGAATTCAAAATCATTATAAACTGATCCAGATACAGTAATCCTCCATGATGTGTATAAGAAAAGGGATTATATATCAAAATAAGGGATTAAAAGAAATAATCCTAAAGAAAAAGGGAATGGAAAAGAAAAAGAATGAGAAAAATATGAATGTAACATCGAGGAGAAACTTTAGGTGATGGCTCTCTCAAAAATTGGTTCTGCCATCCACTCTAAAGAATTAAAAGTATAATCATGGATATTCCCTTCTAATCTAAGATTTTTGCTTGCTTACAGACTACTAATTGAGTAATTTGAATTAATAAGAGATCAAACTTTTCAAAGATGATATTTCCAATTGATTTAATGATGCTGAATAAATAATATTTAAAATAAATATATAGATTGTATTAGTTTTTGTGTGGAGTTTGTTATAAGGGAAAACTTTGAAAGGAAGATCTAAAGAAGTGAATGTTATTTGTTTATGTATATTTTCAAGTTCTATATGGAAAAAGACTGAACAACGGGATGCACCAGTTATAATTTTTTGGAAAAATTAAAATTAAGTTTTGAATTTACTTGAGGGCAAGTAAAATATAAGTTTGAGAGATTTTAACATGTGTGTATAATGTGCTTATTTATCATCTTTAAATTGTCTTCTTGTATGTTTATGTTATGTTTTTTGAAGGTATTCTGTGTTGAAATGCAGGTAGCAGGTGCAAGAAGCAAATCAAGATTCAAAATAAGCAAATAGAGCAAAGTGGTGTTTTGGCGCCTAAGCGTCAGATCCAATCTTTTGAAGTGAAAATACAAAGTGGTCAGAAAGTAGTTGTTGGACATGGAGCATTGGGGCATTGTCTTGCAGCGCCCAGGCACTTGAATTGGGGATGCACTGAATCCCAGCGACATAATTGTAGCGTTGGGGTGCTAGGAGTGCAGTTCATAGGCGCTATAGAACAATGATATACTGTCAGCATTGTCAATTCCATTAGTTACGAATAGAGGATAGAGCAAGGAAGGTTGGAAAGGCTAAGAGCCTTTGTAAACTCTATAAGCTCATATGCAAGTGATTGAACCTTAAAATGAATTCATATATCCGTCCATCCATCTACCTAT
>JXCR01141083.1:141576-194407 GCA_002079205.1 Phalaenopsis hybrid cultivar
GCTAGAGAGCGACCCAATTTGGTCTTGCATCTGCCTCTAGTTCTAAAAAAGAAGCAAGCTAATAAATTGGTAAGATTATTGTCATTGCCAGTAGTAACCAATGTATCATCCAATATGTTCCCGAGTTGGAGTTGACCTCCATTCTTCTTCTTCCTCTTGGAACAGACCTGTCATTTCTCATCCGAAGAATCAGTCTGATGGGGTGGTAGAGCTGAGCAGAAGGAATATCAACCGTAGTACCCACAATAGGTTCTGGTATATGTGAAGTATGAGTTGCCTCTACACCGGATACTTCATAAAGAAGTGGAGCTACGAGGCTCTCCTGATTATTAGTCTGAACGCTATCATTTGTAGGTAATAGTCCATTAGTATTGTTTTCTATGGGGTTTGAAGGTGTCGGCATCACATTACTCGCAGTAACAATAACAGCAAGGGCAATAGAATCAGACATCAAAATCTGTCATGTGATAGTTTTCTCTCCAGGTGGTACAGATATATCCTTAGATTCATCCTTATTCACTTGATCTTTAGATTTCAAATTAGGGTGAAACTTATGACATTTATCAAGAGTATGCTCAGACATCTTACAATGAGAACAATAAGGTCTATGTTTCATGACGAATTGTTGTCACTATCCATTATGTGTTGTGCCCAACCAGACATCAGTAACATCAGACAAAGTAATATCTCTTTCCATAAGTATTCTGGCCACAGAAGATCTGATAAGGTTGAAAGTGGGTAGATATAGTTCATAGGGTCCCTAAGTATGACACCAGAAGAGTAAAGAACCTGATGATGAAAAAAATGCAGCTTGAGACCAAGTAGACTGAACCATACCGGTACAGTAGGAGGTTCATGATTGGGGTCAAAATCAGAAGACAACTTGAGTAGCTTCATTAGTTTACCAGCAATGTTAAGATATTCTTGGAGAAAATACAAGTGTAGTCTTCAGGCGCGGTTAACTGAATCAATACATGTTTGTCATTCATGAGCCCAACTTTCCACTTTCCTGCTAATTTGAGGTCATCAAAACTTTTCCTGAAAACTTTCATAACTGGGTGTCCCCACTGAAATTTTCCAATGAGCAAATTTGAATTTGTCAGTCATGGTTGAAATTTATGACTCAGAGAAAAAGAGTGATGTCTTCCCACTCTTTCTGCTTGCATTCTTAATAAAAGGACAGTCACATGTGTCATCACGATTCTCCTTGTAACATGAAGGGAATACAATCTTCATCTCCCTCTGAGGATTACCAACAACGTGGGCAAAAGAGGTTTTGTTGGGTTCAACCAAAGAAGGAGGAAGCTCCATCACATCAAGTCATAACAAAGAGAAGAGCTGCAAGTCGGACAGAAGAAGTCGAAGGCGAAGCTGCACAGAAGAGAGGAATCGCAGACAGTATCCGCAGATGACGATTGAGCAGAACAAAATCGCAGCTCGACAGAGTCTAAACCGCAACACGACCACGCACATAAAGGAACTGCGGCGCGAAGACGCCGCAGAAGCGAAGGTCCAAATGTTGTTCACCGTCGTCGTCATCGAGTGCAAAGGCAAAGACGAGGAGCAAAAAAGTACAAAAGACGACGAATGCAAAGGCAAAGTCCATCGTCGTCGTCGTCGAGTGCGAAAACGTCTTCGAAGAGAATGGATTGAAAGCTGAAGGAATCAAACCATATATATATATATATATATATATATATATATATATATATATGATACGTCACCAAAAAATTTTCATCAACCAGCACGAATCTTGGTGCAATTTTTTAAACAAGAAACATTCAAACTTTGATTAAGAGCCATCCAGAGCTTTGATTTCAGCAAACTTATAATCAAACTGATCGGCTTGATGCGACGAACCTAATGATATAAAAATCAGTCCAATCCGAGTCAAATCAAGCCCAGATCAAATCATTAAATCACACTTGAAAGATTTTCGGAGGCATTTGAAAGGTCAAACGAATGTCGAATCTAACGAGTTCATAGTCGAATCGAGCATCTCGACAAGACGAATCCAACAGCTCAATATTACTCAATTGCGACATCATTAAGGCACTCAAATGTCTATCAAACGCATTTTATCAAGAGAAGCTCTCCGGACCGTCCGATCAAAATGATTCATATTTCTGCATTAATTGCACTCAAAACACTATAAATAGAGTCTCACCCCTCACATGAGAAGAGGGAAGTTTAAGAGAGAACTTGAGGCTATGAGAAGGAGCTCAAGTCCAAGATCATCCTCGCCATCGTCGATTCTCGTCGACCACCACTGACCTCCGTCGATCACCGCTGACCTTTATCGACCACCGTCAACCGTCATCGACTATCGTCAACTACCGCCGACCTCCGTCAACTACCGCTAACTAGACGTCGTCAGTCGACGTTGCAACTTGGAAAGCTAGTAACTCTTTCATGTCTGTGGGACAAGGGACATCTGTAATCAACTTATAGTAGATTTTTACAACTGGGTCAGGCCCCAAGGTTTTTCCCCTTTACGGGTTTTCTACATAAAAACTTCTGGTGTTATCACAACTTGATTCATTTTCATCTGAGTGTGTACTGAATCCTCGAGCAACGCTAAGACGATAATCTTAGATAGATATATATCTATATCCATATGTATATATATACCTATATCTATATCCATATGTATATATGTATACACATATATGTATATGTATATATGTCGCATGGGTCTTCGTTTTTGCTCCGCTAGGGTTTCCGCTCATGGCAAACCCTAGCTCGAAACAGGCGACTGTTTTTTCGTTCATTTTGTTCCTTTTTATCTCTGATCGGCTCTAGCTGGCGGAGGAGCTCGCGCTGCTTCGAGCTTGCTCGTCTGTTGCGTCGTCTGCGACAAAGGAGACGCGTCATCGTCTGCTGCATCGTCTTATACATCTGTGTCGCCTGCTTCGAGCATCTTGCGCTTCGTCGTTTCATCGTCTGCGGTGGAGATTGCTCGTCTGCAGCGCTTCGCTCGACTGCTCTGCCAGAGTTTCTGCTCGACTTGCTAGACTACTAGCGTCCAGTTCGTAGGCAACAGTCACTGCAGTGCTTGTCTGAAGCAAGCTAATGGCCTTAAGGCTTTCCTACGCTTTCGCCCTCACCGGTGATAACCCCCCCCCAAAACCCTCGTATTCTACAATGGTTCACAAACACAGCTCCCCTTTCCACCTCGCAGATAGTCTAATATTCCCGCAGATGTACCATGATTCTGTTGCAAGACCTGGATATTGTAATTTCATCAAAAAAAATAGAGAAAAAGACGAGCAAACCAATAATATTCTTCTCTGATGCTGAAATTTCAACTTGTGCAGGAAAATAAAAATTTATAATAGTTGAAAAGTTCTAATTAGGTTGCCCTAAAATGAAGATTATCAAGAAGGTTTTTTAAGATTTCAAATTGGTTGAAGATTGAAAAGTGTGTCATTTCGATGAAAGACATGTTATGATACAGCTGAACATGGAAAAAGATTATACAATGATTTTCTAAAAAAAATTCATCACAATCGAGTGCAAATATATGAAATTACTTAAATGGACCCCTAGTTTCAATCCCAGTCAAGAACCCTCAATTACGTCTATCTGGTTCTCATTACCTAAGCTGAAGCTTTAATTCTTTGACATACCTATCTTATATGCAATTGAGACTATCCTTGAAAAACATTTGCAGGTGGACTTACCTACAGTTCATTTCTCAATGCTCTTTATTGCAAGAATTTTAATTAAAAGAGATATTACACTACTGGATATAGAAGAATTCTGATTTGACTCTGTTCATAATGGTTATTAGCAAAAAATCATTATGGAACAAAAACCTTACTACTGCAAGCACTGCAAGATGTTTGGACACCCGCAAGAGAAATGTTTCAGATTGCACCCACAGTTGAGAACCAATAGTCAAAAGCAGGAATATGTTATTAGTGCACCCCACGTGCATGAACACGCTCCCAGTAAACCTGATGGCAGCCAACCAGAGGAGAGAATCACCACAAGACAGAAGTTGGTGTTTGCCACTGGGATCCCTTCTCCTGAACATACTACAACGGATAATGTTCGAACAAAAAATCAGGATAGCTTCGCAGCTCTTATTCAGAAAGCATCAGGTGCAGAGGTGACAATTCACACTCCACATACACTAGAACATATCATTGTCACAACGACTGTCTTTCCTTCCATTGCGGCTCTAATATCTAATCAGACCGAAGATCACATGAGCCAGTTTTCAGATGACGAATTGCAAGTTTACACTTCTCGGCGGAAGAAGAAGGCTGAGGGGACACTCCAACTTAGAAACTTAATGGATGATACTTTGGTTACTTCTGGCAATGACACGACTCTTCAAAGTCGATTATCTGGCTCGGCTCCTAAAACTAGAGGAAGAGGCGGGACTAAATTGACTCGTCCCTAGCTACTTGTTTTCTGGATGTTTTAAATTTGTTTTAAATTTTTATTGAGTTTATTTGCATCATTTTGTTGGGGTATTATTGTACTTGATATCGTATGGGTATGGTGACTTTATTGAGCCCTCTCATACAGTCTTTATGTATCATTTCTATTTCAATAAAATCAGCCCTTGGACTTTTCAAAAAAAAAATATATGTATATGTATATATATATATATGCATACATATATATGTATATGTATACATCTATATGTATATATATACATATATATGTATATATATGTATATGTACATATACATGTATATGTATATATAGGTATATGTACATATATATGTATACATGTACATGTATATGTATACATATACATGTACATGTATACATGTATATGTACATGTACATGTATATGTACATATACATATATGTACATATACATGTATATGTACATATACATATAGATATATATATATGTGTATATATATGTAGATATATGTAGATATATATATATACATATATATATATATATGCGGGAGCACTTTGGCGTCAGCGTCGACATCGGTGTCCTAGAGTTCCACCGCACCGATGGCGTTTGATTCTCCCTTCGACTTCAGCATCGACTTCTTCAATCCAAAGCAGTGTCGACTTCAGCCTCTTCGGCGATCTTATCGTTGTCTTCTTCGATTCGTGGTTTTCGCACGTTTCTTTAGACAGGGCTTCGACTTCCTCTCGTTCTGCTTGGTTACTCCTGGCAATGGTACGACTCTTCAAAGTCGGTTATCTGGCTCGGCTCCTAAAACTAGAGGAAGAGGCAGGACTAAAACGACTCGTCCCTAGCTACTTGTTTTCTGCATGTTTTAATTTTGTTTTAAATTTTTATTGAGTCTATTTGTATCATTTTGTTGGGGTATTATTGTACTTGATATCGTATGGGTATGGTGACTTTATTGGGCCCTCTCATACAGTCTTTATGTATCATTTCTATTTCAATAAAATTAGCTATTTGTATCGATTGCTCCGGATTGAGCGTTGCACTCGTGTCCTCCTTGCAAGCATATGAGCTCGTCCTCCCTGCACAAACGTGAGCTATGATCGCAGTCCATACTCAATCCCTGCAGCTTGTCGCTATTTCAACTCCCTGTCCATGGCTTCTGCTCCTTCTCAACCACCGACCACTTCAGTTTTAAACTTTGAGAAGGCTTCTTTTGTTGATATGGTTGGTTCTATGGGATCAGATCAAGTTTTCCCGTAGGTTTATCACGAATCATTCGAAGGCCAAGGGGATTGCAACCTCATCAAGAAGACGAGTATGAAGAGTGGCAAATTAGCTCTAGTCGTCTCTGATGTTGAAGTTCCAACTTGGTTGATAAGTGCAAATTCACTCTCATTGGGAAGTTTCAATCGGGACACCCTAAAATGAAAATCGTTCGAAAGACTTTTGAAGATCTCAAACTATTATGACTTTGGAAGGTTGACATCTTTGATGTGAGACATGTGATGATACAATTATCTAAAGTGAAATACTATGCAAAAAATATTTTCCAAGAAATTTATGAAAATTGATGGGAAATATATGAAACTGCTCAAGTGGTCTCCTGAATTTGACCCTAGCCAAGAATCACCTATGGTTCCAATCTGGTTTAAACTACATGGCCTAAAGTTGCACTACTTCAATCACAATGTCCTCTATTCTAATGGAGCTGCACTAGAAAGACCTATGAAATTGGATACACCCAACTTCAATCTATCCAGGCTTTCAGTTGCAAGAATCCTTGTTGAAAGGGATATCACCCTCCCTGATGTGGATTAAATATGGCTTGTTGTTGCCCACAATGGGTATTGGCAGTCAATTGTTGCAGAACAAAGACCCTACTACTGCAATCACTGTAAATTTGGGCACACCCTTGTTAAATGCTTCAAGTTTCACCCACATTTAAGATTGGCAGGTCCTAACAACACCATCCATGTGGACGAAAATATAGCAAACACTATTAATCTTCCACAAATGTTGAATGAGAATTTGACTCATCAGGCTACTCCTCACCAACCAAATCACCAGCTTTCTCCAATTTTTGTTGAGGCAGTTCTTCCTCAGATCACTAGTATTATACAATTTGTTGTAGCAGAAGTTAGTCGAAGTGTCTTGGAACCACCTATTGTGAAAGAAGAGATTACTCAAGTTTTAGAGGAACGTCAGGATCAAGGTGTGTTGCAGGAGTCAGATCAGCAGCATACGGATCAAAATACCCCCTTGGGTGAGCTCTTCATTGAAGATCCACCTATTGATCAGACGGGACTACCTCTGGCAGAAGATTGACAGGTTTACAAATTTAGGAAAAATAAAAAAGGAATGTTAGAACCTAGTATTTCTCAGGATGACTATCTCATAGTTTCAGGCGGAAGCCCATATCTCCGTATGTTATTGGACTCTCCCTAGATTCAAGGGAAGGGGAAGCGGTAAATCCACCGACTACACCCACCATGATTAGAAGCTTTTCTTCTTTTTTATACTTTTGGAGATTACGAGTGTCTGTAATCCCTGTGAGTGGGCTTTTTGTACCCACTCACTAAAACCTTTGTATCCTCCTTTTTTATCAATGAATGTGTGTGTGTGCGCGCGCGCACGGGTGTGTGTACATATATACATTCATATATATAGTATATTGCTTGTATAATTAAATATCAAATATGATATTTTAAAATTTCAATGNAATGAAAAAATTACATTCAAATTTAGTTATAACATATGAAGCCAATTTTAGTTTTGCCCCAATGAATTCAGCGTGCTTTCTACACAAACATGGATTCAAATGACAATATTGTTTCTCTTTCAAAAAAGACCACAATTTTCAATAGTAGTTACCCAACAACATTTCTAATCAGGTATAAAAAATAACTTGAATCAGTACTTAATGAAAAATATAAAATCCCAACAGCATTCATTTCTACATAAAGAAAGTATATGCTTAATTTCCCAACCTGAATAAGTGTGCTGCATATTAAATCTAAACAGCATTAGTTTCTAGTCACAGATCATATGCTTATATTTCCCATTCTTAGTTGGGTTCATCCNTCAACCTGAATGAGTGTGCCGCATACTAAATCTAAACAGCATTAGTTTCTACTCACAGATCATATGCTTATATTTCCCATCCTTAGTTGGGTTCATCCATCAAGCAATATCATCTGCATCATTGCTCTATGTTTATCTTAGAAATCTAACAATAGAAATATTCTGAATTGTCACTTGACAAGAAGTTAAATCAAGCAATGATGCATCATTGCTCTATGTTTAGCAAATTTTGCTCTCAAAAGAGTAAATAAAATATATGAGAAATCAGATCACTCATAGGGACCCTCATACGAGTTAGTCGCATATTTGGCATGATTCCTAATTGATTTGCATGAAAAGCAAACAATCAATTACTTGCAAAATATAAATACATAAATAAATGAGACAAACAACAATACAAAAAAAATTTCACGTCCATTATTTTTTATTCTAAGTAATTTCTGATCCACGAGAAAGAGGACATTCAGCAAAAATTTTGTAAAACCGAAAATGCTAGGAAAATTTTCTACGAGATAATTATAAAAATTTTCAACTTCGTTACTTTTTATGACAGAACTTGTGCACTAGATAAAGCTGACTCAGCATAAATAGTGTAAATTTTAGAAAGCAAAGAAAAAAAAATTCAAAACAAAAGCAAAAAAATAATAAGCGATTAACTAACAGAAGGAATAGTCACTCAAGTTGAAGAATAAGGCATTTTCCATTCTTCTTTAGGAAGTGGACAATATGGGAATGGAGTTGGTGAGATTATTTGATTGAACAAGAAGGGGGGTTTGTAAGATGTTTTAAGAAGTAATTTTAAGATAGATAGTGATTTATAGGATGTTTGAAGAATCAAATTTGAGATTTGGACAGGGATTTCCATGAGGGGAAATATTAGAGTGGATTGCATGAACATTGGAGAATGATTTGAGAGGGATAGAAATTCATGATATTATTGCTAGAAAAGAGATGACAAAACATTTGCTAGCATCTTATTGCTGAACTTTGTATCTTTCCCTTGTCGTTTTTGTAGCTTCTCTACACATGGAGTAGAGAAAAAGGAGCACAAATTAACCAATATTCCCCTTTGCCGTCTTTCAAATCCATGTTATCACTTGTCCCTCTTATTCTATGGCTCTACTCATAAGCAATGTCATAAAATATGATATTTGCCTCTCATTCTTTCTCCATCCAGACCCACTAAACGGAGACCAAAGAAAAACAGTGTAGAATTTAAGCTTCATGTTGGATCTTTTCGCAATTATCAAATTTGGGTGAAAACCTATACCCAACCAATTATACCCAGTATCCCGCGCATCAGCAAAACACCTTATCTCCCATATCTAAATCACCAATCAAATCTCATCTCATCCTCTTATGTTTTCAACAAGACAAATGAGACAAGAGTATATTCCATTCGACCCTTGGCACTCTTTATCTCTTGCTTCTTTCCATTTTCTTTATATTTCATATTTAGTGGCTTAATGGTTTAGTCACATTAAACGTCGAACATTATATGATCCGGTTAGGAGAGTAGATGTTTTAGATTTGACTTATGTTAAGAAAGGTAGAGGTAGATCTAGAAAGACTTGGCCATATTGTATAAAAAATTATCTTAATTTACTAGAATTAAATGAAAACATGACACTCAATAGGACGCAATGAAAAAAAATTATTCATGTAGCCGACCCCACTTAGTGGGATAAAAGCTTGTTGTTGTCGTTGTTGCTTGATGGTAACAACTGCATGCTAAAATTTCTAGTTGCAGAAAAAAAAATGTCTTAAATGAACAAAAAATTCTAATACGAATCAATAAAAGTGATAAGAGACAATAAAAATTTTATGTGAAAAACCAAAAGAGACAAATCATATGGTGTAACCTAGTTATAATATTCCAATATATATTAAGGTCATAGAGTTCCATTCTTACTCCTCAATTGGGAAAGATGATAACGCAAAGCTAGAAAAATTTGTTTGTCCCTTTGTTGTTATAATACAAGTTTATTGACAACAAAGATAACTAAATGAAAATAATTTGGCAACAACAATTTAAAGAAAATAATCTGGCAATGACAACCACACGACAGTAGTTGGGTTATAGCTATCACTAGTGATAGTCGACAATTATTGGTGGTCATTAGCTTCTTGTTCTCTTTATGAATTCAAATTTACCTTTCAACTATATTCTTCCCCTTCATATGGAGAATGAGTGCCTATTTATAATTTGTGTTGTGGCATCTGCATGCCAATTTTGTAGAACATTCAGTATTTCAATTAATTCTTCAAAGCTTCCAATTATATTTCAAGCATTTCATTTGGGCTCATTTGAACTCAAATCAAATCACTTTTGGTGTCATTCAATTTGTATTGTCAAGACATTTAGTTTAACTATAAATTTGTTGAAACTGGAGCTAGAATTATCATGAATTTGACACTAAAAGTTGTCTTCTCTAAAATGCAAGATTAATGCCTTATCATGCAAGATTTTTAGTGGCATATCAATAAAAAAAGCCAAAAACTAGCTATACAGCAGATTGAGGAAAGAGTTTTCATTCAAAGAATGCACACGTGTATATCTTAAAGTGGCTATATGTTAAGATTTAGAGAAAGAGTGAGCCAAACATTCAATGATCCATT
This sequence comes from Phalaenopsis hybrid cultivar, assembly GCA_002079205.1. NCBI lineage: Eukaryota > Viridiplantae > Streptophyta > Magnoliopsida > Asparagales > Orchidaceae > Phalaenopsis > Phalaenopsis hybrid cultivar. The sequence continues at coordinate 151,670 of JXCR01141083.1, forward strand.
TTATTTGATGCATGACTAAACTATTATCAAGAAATCTACATCACCTTCTTCGTTCTACAAAATATTATTCCACTTCCAGCAACATTGTCCATTGTTATTCATAAATTTGATCCTTTTTCTTTTAAGGATGATGTATTGACAGCTTTATATACTCATAAAATTTTCCAACCATCTCTAGCAAACGGTATACCATTATTTGCCATAGATATGGAAAACCGACTTTAGTACTANTAACAATTCGAGTAAAGTCAACTGTATCAGAGAGGATTTGAATCTCGTCCTGAGATGCCTTATACCATAGATGTCAACCAACAGACCGAGATACATGTGATTATAAAATTTTGATGAGAAAGTAAATTTTTACAGAACTATTGCGTGTAATATAAATAAATTTTTGCATGCAAAGATTAGATAATTTTTTATAGTTATAGCACTTTAACATACCTGATTATAAAAATAGTTTTTTATCACAAGAAAATTTAAAGTACAGCAACAAAATAATAATCAAATATAATTTTATTGGTGATATAAAAACAATGCAGTTAGAAAACTGCCCCAAATAGGTATCCTCATTAAATTAAGAAGCTTATTTACAAATTTAAATAAATAAATTATATAAAGTCCAATTTTGCTTGATTATCATTATCAATTTTTTTAAAAATTCTAATTAAGTTGTCCCAAACAAAAAGTCCTCAATTTGATAACTTTAATTATCATGATAGATGAAGAAAATCTACTTATAAATCTGCCTATCTAGAAAATCCAACTACTAAAAAATAGATGTAATTTGTATCAAATATTTAATAAATCAATAAAAATATAGGAAAATTTATATGACCACTTAAATTATATATCTGCTGCATAAACTTTAATTTTTATATACAAGCCACATTAGTTATTGATACGCTACCAATAAATTTTTAATCATCTAGAAATCTCGACGCATGACACGGATCTCGAGACAGTTTTTTCAACAAAAATGTTCAAATCATGATAAAAAATCATCTAGTGCTCTGATTTCAACAAACTTATAGTCAAACTAACCGGCTCGATGAGACGGACTTAATAATATAAAAACTAGTCTAATTCGAGTCAAATCAAGCTTAGATCAGATCATTAAACAACTCTTCGAAGATTTTCGGACGCATTTGGATGGTCAAACGGATGTCGACTGCTGACACTAGTAAGTTCATAGTTGAATCAAACGTCTGGGCAAGACGAATCCAACGAGCTCAATATCACTCAATTCCGACATCATTAAGACATCCAAATGTCCATTAAACGCAATCTAATTGAGGGAAACTCACTAGACCGTTCAATCAAAATGATTCATATTCCTGCATTAATTGCATCTAAAACACTATAAATAGACCCCCTAGCCCTCACATGAGAGAAAGTGAAAGCCTAGAGAGAGAGCCGGAGACCTTTAGAAGGAGCTGCAGCTTAGAATCACCCTCGACCGTCGTCGATCATTGCTGACCATCACCGACCTCCGTCGATCGTCACCGACCTCCGTCGATCACCGCCTATCGTCGTCGACCACCGCTAACCACCATCGATCACCATCAATCATCGTCAATCACTATGAACCAGACGCTGTCAGTCGATATTGTAATCTGAAAAATATAGTTACATTTTCCTGTCTATGGGATAAGAGATTTCTGTAATCATCAATTAATAGTGAATTTTCGCAACTTGGCCAGACCCCATGGTTTCTCCCTTCACGGGTTTTCCACGTAAAACATCTGGTGTCACTACTGCTTATTTCTCTTTCATCTGTGTGTGTGTTGAATGCTCGTACAATGCTAAGACAATAATCTATCACTCTACCATCGCAAATTTTCTAGCACGCATCAATTATGTTTATAAAAATGTCAGATTCACTTTCTAAAAGTTAAAAGCGTGTGTGTGTGAGAAAGAGAGAGGCAGGAAAATTAAGTAGTGATAAATCACAATAAAAAACAAATCAATACGTTTAAAATTTTAGAAATGATATTAGATAAGTAAATTTAAGAAATAATAACAAAAAATAATTAATTAAGAAAAGGAAGATTTACAGAAACACTCTCTTGAATTTTGATTTGTTCGTAAATCACACCCCAATAAATATTGCGTAAAAAATAAGAGAGAGAAGTAAGGATAAATATGTCTTGTTTTATTCATAAAATTGTTAGATATGACTCATATACCATAAAAGGACATATGCTGGAGCGGAGCGGAGCAGAGCGGAAGATTCTGTCTAAATCAGGGGAGTTTTCTTATGTGGGTTGGGGGTGCGGTAAAGGGGGAATTTGATAATTACATGTTATACCCAATGTTTCTTTTATTGTTTAGTCTAAGATTATAAATAGGTTTGTATGTAACACTATTATGCTAATTTTGTATTATGTACTCTTTTTCTGGATCGTTGAGAAAAGCCGCCGCTCTGCTCCCAAGAACATAGGCATCTTTGTCAAACCTCGTTAAATCTTGTGTTTTTCTGGATTTGTGTCAATTCTTGTTTTTCTTCGCCCTAATTTCTCAACAAGTGGTATCAGAGTAAGCTTCTAGGGCAGAAGAGATCGGCGCCGGAAGAAGATTCGGCGACGGAGGAAGAGCGGGGTGCGGGATTCGCGAATCTCAGCAACTCGCGACACTATTCGCGGCAACGTGAGGAGTATTTTTAGCGATAGGCTCCGGATCGAGGGCTTCAGATTCGACGCAGTGCTTCTTCCAGGAAGGTGCGATTTTCGGAACTTCTACCGCGATTGGTTCCACACATAATTTCGAACGGTTGGTGTTCGAAGGCGGAGGCACTGAGCGGAAGAGGCTCGGTTTGCGGGAAAAGCTGGTGTAATCGGAAGACTCGGTTCGCGCTTCAGAGGCTGTTGGGCGGACAAACCAGGAAATATTGGAAGAATATTCCTTCGGGATATCTCTTGGAGAAGAAAATTTTTTTTCCTTTGCTGAATTTATTTCCTTTGGTGGAGGCTGAGAAGAAATAGAAGGAATCATTATTTCTTTTGCTTAAGGCGGAGAGGAAATAGAAGGAATATTTCAGGCGGAGAAGAGATTATTTGCTTTGCTGGAAGAATTGGAAGGAAGGAATCTAAGAAATATTTCAGGCGGAGGAATATTCTCGCTGAGAAGGAAAATTTCAAATATTCCGATGATAAATTTCAGGATATTTTGGAAATATTCTGAGCAAAGAATTTTTTCAAAATTTAGCAGAGGAATTTGCAGAAGTTTTTGTTGCATAAGTTATTTTCAAATGACATTTTCTGGTGCAAAATTTGAGGTGGTGAAGTTTGATGGAACTGGTAACTTTAAATTGTGGCAAACAAGAGTAAAAGATCTGTTGGCTCAACAGGGAATCTTAAAAGCTTTGCGGGCAACAAAACCAAAGGCCATGGAGGATGAAGATTGGGAAGAATTGCAACAACGAGCTACAACAACTATACTCCTATGTCTGACAGATGAGGTTATGTCTCACTTGATGTTAATCTGAGATCTCCAGGGGAGGTATAGAAGAAACTGGAAACTAAGTTTATGACTAAATCTCTGATGAATAAATTGTATCTGAAGCAAAAGCTGTATGGGCTGAAGATGCAAGAAGGTTCTGATCTAGCGCAACATGTTAATGGTTTCAATCAAATAATCACAGATTTATCACGACTTGATGTGACTCTTGAGGATGAAGGTCGAATAATGATTTTGTTGTGTTCACTGCCTTCTTCCTATGAGCATCTGATGACTACTCTTACGTATGAAAAATAAACTATCAAAATTGATGAGATTACTGCAGCATTGTTGGCTCATAACCAGCAGAAGCAGAATGCGGAGGAAAGTTCTCATGGTGACAGTTTATATGTTAAGGGTAAGCAGAATCGTGGAAGAAAGAAAGAGAAGTAGGGTTATAGAAGACGAAATTTCAGATCCAAGTCCAAAGGCAAAAAGACAATTCATTGCTGCAATTGCAAGGAGTCAGGTCATATGAAGAGAGATTATTCAAAGCTGAAGAAGTTGACTGGGGAGAAAGGTGATGCATCATCAAAGTCTGTAAATGTGGTGCAAAGTGACAATTCAGATTGCAGTGATGGAGAAATGCTTTCAGTTTCATCAACTCAGTTCATAGATGCATAAATTCTTGATTCAAGATGCTCTTATTACATCACCTAATAGGGAGTGATTTACTTCATACAAGTCAACTGATTCTAGCTCAGTTTATCTAGGTGATAATAGATGTTGCAATATTATTGGTATTGAAGAAGTCAGAATTAAGATGTATGATGACACAATAGAACATTATATGCTGTCAGACATATTCCAGATCTGAAGAAGAATTTGATTTCCATAGGCACTTTACATAGAAATGTTTTTATTCCTAAGGTAGATGAGGATAGGGAAACCATCAAAATTGTTAAGGGTGCACCGACTGTGATGAAAGGAAAGTTAAATGCAGGTAATATCTACAAATTGTTGGGGAGTACAGTTGTAGGTGGAGTTCATTCTGTGGAGTCAGATGATTATAGTACAAAGCTATGACATATGCGTCTAGGTCATCTCAGTGAACGTGGGATGACGAAATTGCATAGAAGAAATTTGTTGCATAGTGTTAAAAACTGCAAGCTCGATCTTTGTAAGTTCTGTGTTCTTAGAAAATAAACTAGAGTCAGTTTTATGACTGAAAAACACAAAACTGAAGAGATTCTTGATTATGTGCATTCTGATGTATGGGGCCCTACTAGATCATCATCATTGGGAGGATCTCAGTATTTTGTTACCTTTATTGATGATTTCTTCAGGAAAGCTTGAGTATATTTCTTGAAACAGAAATCTGAAGTGTTCTCTAAATTCAAGTTGTGGAAAGCTGAGGTAGAGAAACAAACTGTCAGAAATATCAAGTATTTGAGGTCCGATAATGACACAGAGTACACATATTCGCAGTTTCAGAAGTTTTGTGAGGAGCATGGGATTCAGAGAAATTTTTCAGTACGCAAGACACCACAGAAGAATTGTGTGGCTGAAAGGATGAACGGTCCTTAACTAAAAGGGCAAGATGCTTAAGACTGAATGCAGAACTTCCTAAGAGTTTTTGGGCAAAGGCTGTGAATATACATGTTATCTCATCAATAAATCACCTCGGGCATCGTTGGGTGACAAGGTCGCAGAAGAGGTATGGACAGGTAATCCAGTTAATTTTGATCATTTACAGATTTTTGGTTGTCCTGATTAGTGCATGTACGTGGAGATGAAAGATCAAAACTTGATATAAAATCTAAGAAGTACAGCTTTCTGGGCTACAGGAAAAGTGTGAAATGATACAAGTTTTGGGATCTAATTGCAAAGAAGATGGTGATCAGCAGAGATGTATTTTTTTATTAACAATCCATGTTACAACAGAATCAAGACAAGGTGCAAGGGAGCAACTGAGAGGGTTGAAAGTTCAAATCCAACACCTGGTGATTTCACTACAGATGATCTGCAAAATTATAATCTAGCAAAGACAGACAAAGACACACTAATAGAAGATCTCCTAGTAGATTGGGTTATGAAGACTTGGTCTCTTGTGCACTTCTCATCAGCAGTGATGATCCAGCTACTTTTCAAGGAGCTATCAGTAGTCAGAATAAAGAGAAATGAATGGGTGCAATGGTTAAGAAGATAGAGTCTTTGCGAAAAAATCGCACTTGGGAGCTAGTTCAGGTTCCTGAGGGAAAGAAGACTATTGGGTGCAAATGAGTGTACAAAAGGAAACCAGCAGTATCAAAAAAAGAAGGGGAAAAGTTCAATGTTGACTGGTAGCAAATGAATTTTCACAACAGAACATGATAGATTATGATAAAATATTTTCTTCTATGGTCATACATACTTCAATCAAGGCAGTGCTTGCATTGGTAGCCATTTGGGATTTTCATTTGGAGCAGATGAATGTTAAAATTGCTTTCTTGCATGATGTTTTGGAGGAGCAGATTTACATGGAGCAGCTAGAAGGGTTCACTCAACCTGGATAGGAGCATCTGGTTTGCAGGTAAAAGAAATCATTGTATGGGTTGAAACAGTCTCCAAGACAATGGTACAATCGGTTTGACTCCTACATGATTCAGATTGGCTACAAGGGATGTGAGTATGATTGTTTTGTTTATGTGAAGAGCCTTGATAACCGTTCTATTATTTTTCTGTTATTATATGTTGATGATATATTGATTGCTGCAAAGAATATGAATGATGTTTGTGGTTTGAAAGCTTTATTGAGTCAGGAATTTGACATGAAAGACTTGGGTCCTACGAAGAAGATTCTTAGGAATGGAGATTCATCAATACAAAGGCTCAAGACGATTATTTTTATCTCAACGAGGATATGTTGAGAAAGTACCAGATAGGTTTGAGATGAGCAGAACAAAGCAAAGCCTGTAAGCACTCATTTGGCAAATCATTTTAAGCTTTCTTCAGAATAGTCCTAAGACAGATACATAAATTGAAGATATAACAAATGTTCCATATGTCAGTGCAGTTGGCTGCTTGATGTATGCAATGGTGTGTACTCGTCCTGATTTGGCTCATGCTGTTAGTCAAGTCTGCAAATACATGGCTAAACCTAAAAGGCGACATTGGGAAGCAATCAAGTGGATTTTCAGATATCTGAAGAGTACTGTAGGAAATAGAATTATTTTTGACAGTTAACAGAATGATCATTCATTTATGAGGCACGTTGATTCAGACTATGCAGGTGATTTGGATGATAGAAGGTCTACAACTGGGTATGTGTTTACTCTTGGTGGAGGGCCTATATGTTGAAAATCAACAATTCAGTTTATTGTGACATTATCTACAACTGAAGCTGAGCACATGACAGTAGCTGAAGCTGCTAAAAAAGTCTTATGGCTTATTGAGCTAGTAAAGGAACTGAGCATTGAGCAAGGTGGATTTCAGTTGCATTGTGACAGTCAGAGTGCTATTTATCTGGCTAAAAACCAGGTGTACCATGTGAGAACCAAGCACATTGATGTTGGGTATCACAAAATTAGAGAATTGATTGCTCTGGTGAGATACTGTTGCAGAAGGTTCATACTGATGAAAATGCAGCTGATATGTTGACTAAGCCAATTACTATCAACAAGTTCTTGTATTGCTTGGACTTGTTGAATGTTTGCAGTTGCTAGAGAAGCATTGTGACCCAACCCACTTCTGGTATGTTAGAAACTCCATGACGTATTTCTCATAAGGGGCTGAATATTCACTAAGGTGGAGATTTGTTAGATATGACTCATATACCATAAAAAGACAGATGCTGGAGCGGAGCTGAGCAGAGCTGAAGATTCTGTCCAAATCATGAGAGTTTTTTATGTGGGTTGGGGGTGCGGTACAAGGGTAATTTGATAATCACATATTGTACCCAATGTTTTTTTTACTGTCCTGTCTAGGGTTATAAATAGTCATGTATGTAACTCTAGGTGTGATGCTAGTTCTATATTTTGTACTCTTTTTTTGGATCGTTGAGAAAAGCCGCAGTTCTGCTCCCGATGACGTAAGCATCTTTGTCGAACAACGTTAAATCTTTGTATTCTTCTGGATTTGTGTCGATCCTTGTTTTCTTCGCCATAATTTCTCAATAAAAATGATCTTTATATTTATATGAGAAAAAATACAATATGATGATGTTATATTTTTACTCTTACTTTAACGAGGGTTATATATGATATTCTGTATATTTTATATAAATGATTCCATCGCTCGATTGCTCTCTTGCTTGATTGGTTGGGCTAGTATTGCTTCTACCAGATAAGTCCAGTCTGATCGGCTAGACTGAGTTGGCATTGCTCGTCGGCTAAGCTGGATTGGCTCCAGGACTAATTTGGTTGGATAACTTTGCAAACTAAACATTCGCCCGAAGCCGGTCCACGTATACCGCAAAACCCGGAAAAAAAACTCGGGTTCTGCTCCACTTGTCTTCTTCCTCTTCGATCCATCTTCCCTTCGTACAAATCGCGAGCCTTCTTCTTCGGCCATGATAAGAACCAGAATAACTGCAACATTCCTCTCTGATCCATTTATCCAGAGAGCTTCGAAGGCGACAGAACTCTATCTACACGCCGTGTAAGAAGAAGAAGAANCAACAAATCAAAAATTCAACAACATTAATCACATTGCAAATATGCATAAATGAAAACATGAAATATCCAATACATATTTTTCGAATAAAATATAAAGATAAAACAAAAACAAGGCATCCATTTGGAAAAGTTACAATATTCTATTTATCACAGCATAGCATAACAAAATTCATAAACTCGGATACTAAGGGTGTGTTTGGGGCAGTTGTAATTGTATGAAATCTCAGTTCAAAAGTTGTTGTGAAAAATTTGTTGTTTAAAAATTGGTGTTTCAAAATCCGTTATTTTGTTTGAAAAATTATGTTTTGAAAGTGTTGTTTGTGGATAAATATCTGAAATACTCTTCTATTCATATTATGTAAAATTCTTTATGCACTTGATGCTGTTGGAAATAGATTTCACTAACTTTTATTTTTTTTATAGCCTTATATAAAATTTTGATCAAATTATTTGTAGTAATATATATGTGTATGTGTATATGTATATGTATGTATATATATATATACATACATATATATATATATATATATATGTATGTATATATATATATACANAAAACTAGCTATACAGCATATTGAGGAAAGAGCTTTCATTCAAAGAATGCACACGTGTATATCTTAAAGTGGCTATATGTTAAGATTTAGAGAAAGAGTGAGCCAAACATTCAATGATCCATTTTATTTGATGCATGACTAAACTATTATCAAGAAATCTACATCACCTTCTTCGTTCTACAAAATATTATTCCACTTCCAGCAACATTGTCCATTGTTATTCATAAATTTGATCCTTTTTTTTTAAGGATGATGTATTGACAGCTTTATATACTCATGCAATTTTCCAACCATCTCTAGCAAACGGTATACCATTATTTGCCATAGATATGGAAAACCGACTTTAGTACTAGTTCAATTTCACAAACCAATGCCTCAGATTAATCCAAACAACAGGGTTTCAATTATCTCCACGGAACTGACGCTTCAGAAGTGCGTGAAGTAAAACCATCGTGATAATTATGATCGGTGAGGCAATCTATGCAGACGGAAAATGCTATTTAGTATCCATCAAATTAGGGCAGAGAAAGCACGTACAATGTAACCTTGCTAAGGAACTTTACTGATACAGGTCGCCCCATCCAATGAATATGAATAAAAAACAAATATAAAATAAAATGAGAGATTGTTTCGGTATAAAGAAGGTTGATCGGGCAAGCGGAGCTTTCTAACCTGGGGGAGAAGTTTCGTGATCACAAACGTACACTCGCAAGCTTCCCTGCAAACGAGTCTCAAAACATTAACAGAAAGAAAGAAAGGAAAAACGAAGAGTCTGACTTGGGGTTTTGTCGGAAGATTAGTACCAGATTGGATGANAAAAACGTTAGCAGAAAGAAAGAAAGGAAAAACGAAGAGTCTGACTTGGGGTTTTGTCGGAAGATTAGTACCAGATTGGATGATAGGGTGGTAGAGGAGAAGAAGCCACGGGAGGGGAGATCCGTGAGGAACTCGGAAGCACNCGGAAGCGCCTCCGGCTGCGTTTTCATGCTCACCTAATGATGCCTGCCCGGGCTCCATCGCTTCGAAGTTCTCTGCTACCATTCTCGCGCGGTGGAACCGAAGGTAAGGAGGAGCTATGGCATCATGTGCGTAAAGTAATTTGATAGCGGTCGATAGTTTCAACCAACAGGCCGAGATACAGATGATTATAAAATTTTGATGAGAAAGTGATTTTTTAAAGATTTATTGCCAGTAATATAAATAAATTTTTGCCTGCAAAGATTAGATAATTTTTTATACTTATAGCACTTTAACATACCTGATTATAAAAAATAATTTTTTATCACAAAAAAATTTAAAGTGCAGCAACAAAATAATAATCAAATATAATTTTATTGTTGATATAAAAACAATGCAGTTAGAAAACTGGCTAAAATAGGTATCCTCATTAAATTAAGAAGCTTATTTATAAATTTAAATAAATAAATTATATAAAGTCCAATTTTGCTGGATTATCATTATCAAAAAAATTTTAAATTTTAATTAAGTTGTCCCAAACAAAAAGTCCTAAATTTTATAACTTTAATTATCATGTTAGATAAAAATATCTATTTATAGACCTGCCTATCTAGAAAATCCAACTACTAAAAAATAGATGTAATTTGTATCAAATATTTAATAAATCAATAAAATATAGAATTTACATGGGCACTTATATTATATATCTGTTGCATAAACTTTAATTTTTATATACAAGCCACATTAGTTTTTGATATGCTACCAACAAATTTTTAATCATTTAGAACGAATCTCGAGGCATGACACGGATCTCGAGACAATTTTTTCAACAAAGACGTTCAAATCATGATAAAAAATCATCTAGTGCTTTGATTTCAACAAACTTGTAGTCAAACTAACTGGTTTGATGAGACGGACTTAATAATATAAAAACTAGTCCAATTCGAGTCAAATCAAGATTAGATCAGATCATTAAACAACTCTTGAAAAATTTTCGAACGCATTTGAATGGTAAAACGGATGTTGACTGCCGACACTAGTAAGTTCATAGTCGAATGGAACGTCTCGGCAAAACGAATCCAACGAGCTTAATATCACTCAATTCTGACATCATTAAGAATTCAAATGTCCATTAAACTCAATCTAATTAAGGGAAACTCTCTAGACCGTTCGATCAAAATGATTCATATTTCTGCATTAATTGCACCTAAAACACTATAAATAAACCCTTTAGCCCTCACATGAGAGAAAGTAAAAGCCTAGAGAGAGAGAGTTGGAGACCTTTAGAAAGAGCTGCAGCTTAGCATCACTCTCGACCATTGTCGATTATTGCTGATCGTCACCGACCTTCGTCGATCACCGCCTACCATCGTCGACCACCACCGACCTTCTTTGACCTCCGTCTACCATCGTCGATCACCGCTAACTACCATCGATCACCACTAATCATCGTCAATCACTATCAACCAGACGCTGTCAGTCGACGTTGTAATATGAAAAATATAGTTACATTTTCCTGTCTGTGTGATAAGAGATTTCTGTAATCATCAATTAATAGTGAATTTTCGCAACTTGGCCAGACCCCGTGGTTTTTCCTTTCACGGGTTTTCCATGTAAAGCATATGGTGTCACTACTACTTGTTTCTCTTTCATTTGTGTGTGTGTGTTGAATTCTCCTACAATGCTAAGATGATAATATGTCACTCTACCATCACGAATTTTCTAGCACGATTTTCTAACACGCATCAGTTATGTTTATAAAAAGGTAAGATTCATTTTCTAAAAGTTAAAATTGTGTGTGTGTGTGAGAGAGAGAGAGAGAGAGAGGAAAATTAAGTAGTGATAAATCACAATAAAAAACAAATCAATAAGTTTAAAATTTTAGAAATGATATAAGATAAATAAAATTAAGAAATGATAACAAAAAATAATTAATTAAGAAAAGGAAGATTTACATAAAGACTCTCTTGAATTTTGATTTGTCCGTAAATCACACCCCAATAAATATTGCATGAAAAATAAGAGAGAGAAGTAAGCAGAAATACATAATGTTTTATTCATAAAATTGTTAGATATGACTCATATACCATAAAAGGTTATATGCTGGAGCAGAGCGGAAGATTCTGTCCAAATCATGGGAGTTTCCTTATGTGGGTTGGGGGTGCGGTAAAGGGGTAATTTGATAATCACATGTTGTACCCAAGGTTTCTTTTACTGTTCTCTCTAGGGTTATAAATAAGTTTGTATGTAACACTAGGTGTGATGTTAATTCTGTATTCTGTACTCTTTTTTTGGATCATTGAGACAAGTCGCCGCTCTGCTCCCGAGGACATTGGCATCTTTGCCGAAACTCATTAAATCTTGTGTTCTTCTGGATTTGTATTGATTCCTGTTTTTCTTCGCCCTAATTCTCAACAAGTGGTATCAGAGTCAGGTTCTAAGACAGAAGAGATCGGTGCAGGAAGAAGATTCGGCGGCGGAGGAAGAGCGGGGTGTGGGATTCGCGAATCTATGCAACTCGCGACGCTATTCGCGACAACGTGAGGAGTATTTTTAGCGACGGGCTCGGATCAGGGGCTTCGAATTCTGCGCAGTGCTTCTTCCAGGAAGGTGCAATTTTTTGGAACTTCTTTCGTGATTGGTTCCACACGTAGTTTCAAACGGTTGGTGTTCGAAAGCAGAGGCACTGGGCGGAAGAGGCTCAGTTCGCGGGAGAAGTCGGCGTAATCGGAAGGCTCGATTCGTGCTTTAGAGGTAGGGCTGTCAAAACGGCTCGTTGTTTGTGAACAGCTCGTGTTCGGCTCGTTCGCTAAGTTAACGAGCCGAACACGAAAAACACGAAAAAATATTTGTTCTTTCGTGTTCGGCTCATTTTGGCTCGAAAAACTACAAATTCAAATATATATATATATATATATATATATATATATTTGATGAGTAGAGTTTTTAAAAAATAAAATTGACTACAANATCATACCAATCTCTATTGTGTCCCGTATCAATATAGGGAGGGTATTATCTTGAAGCGTGACAGATTACAAAAAACAACCAAGCNTGTCATCACAATTTTGTTTAAGGAATTGCTTTCTAAAAGTTTTTATGATGAAAAGCTATTTTTTCCAACTAGATTTACAAAGCGCGTTGACAATAAAAAAGTTGTTATTTGACTCTTTGGAAAAAAAATAAATATTTATAATTCATACCTTACTTTCTAAGAAATTATTTTCCTCCCTTCAATTTTAAAATCACTTTTACAAAAAAAAATTACAATTGTCCCAAACGGGCCCAAAATTTTGATTCCATCGTTTTCTTTATGCCCTCTCAATTGATTTTGCTGAAATCTCATTTCCTGAATTGTTGTGTCATATGTCTAAAAAACAGGAACTAGATGAGAAGATAGATAACAACATACAAGTTTAAGGGAAGCATTCGACGATAAGAACATCTATCATATTTCTTTCAGGATATCACAGTTTCAAAAGTGCAAACCATTCATTAACGACATGCTTCTCTTGTATGAGAGTTCTATTGAGTATAGTTATGATACTCCTATCATATGAGTACCATGGAAGAAAAATAATGTTCTTATGAAGCTGTACCATTATCCGTAGAAATGAGGATAAAGTAAATTCTTTTCCTTCAAGAAAACAAACAATACAATTGAGATACATAAAGGATAATCTAACTTACAATAAAATATTATATCAAAACTCCGCACGTAACAATGAAATCACGTCATGTGGCGGTGACAGGATAAAAAATAAAATATGTCCGGTAATACATGGAAATATTCCTTTCGTGTTCATCAAGTGTTATTGTGTGTTATTAAGTTGTTATTGTGTGTTATTCAACTGTTATTGATGTGTTATTGTATTATTATAACACTAAAAATATTTTCAGAACATAATAACATCTGAATAACATATAATAACACATGAATAACACAGGGGGAATATTCTCCTGTATTACCGGGCAGATTTTTTTTTCCATACCTCCACGTGGAGTGATTTCATTGGACTCCGCACGAAACTCTACGTGTGAAGTCCTGATGCAATAATTTTTCCTAACTTATAACATTTATTTTTCGAGAGATACTTGATCTCTCTCAAATCTTACAATTCAAGAGCTAGGAATATTCTCCCAAACCCTAACCCTAAGATACAAAGACAACAATCTCATGCATAATCCCAACCTAAATAATTAAGCCATATTCATAGCAAACAATAATTAATAATAAAAGACAAAATTGTCCTTAGGGTAAGCATCGTCGTAACAATACTCTCCTCCCACTCAAGGTGGAAAAAAAAGTGAGGTGTTCCTCATCCTCCACTACAATCTTCTCTATTTCTGCATCCTCTGCCTCCTTGCCACACACCGTGAGAACCCCTAATATCTGATCCTTAGAACACTGTCCCGAGAAAAAAATTTTTATCACACCAAAAACATAACCACTTAGCTTGTTTTTCTTGGATCTCCATCTCTGTAAGGTGCTTGAGTGTTGCCCCCGATCATGACCCGTTATTCTTATCCAGTGGACCCTCCCTCTAAACTTTCACTGTTTGAGTTTTTGGTATCATCATTGTTGCAGTCGTTTAACATGACACTCCATTTGTGCTGCTTCTATTAACTTGTTCCACTGTGTTTCCATAGTTTCTCCCAAGTCTCGCGATCTCAGCGGATGAAGTGTTGTACGTATGTCGAATTTTAATCCCTTCGTGAAATTTTCCTCCAATATTGTTTCAGAAATCCCCCTCAGCCATCTCGATGGTGGCTTTAATTTCTTCCTATACTCCATAACAATATCTTCCTGAGTTAATACAAAGAATTGCTCGTATAGGTCTCCTTCCCGAATGACTCGAAATCGTTCCAACAAACAATCCTTGAACTCCTCCCACGAGCAGATTGGGTATCTAGTATCCCTCCACTGAAACTATGCTAGAGTTAGGGGTGTCAATTCAGTTAGGTTGGTTGGGATCAGGTACGACTCGAAAATGACTCTAACCCTACTCAAATAATATTAGGGTCAACTCGAACCCGATTTTTTCGAGTCGTGTTGGCGCGTCGAGTCAATTTTTGACATCTAGGGATGTCAATTTGGATTGGTGGGTCGAGGTCGGGTTCGACCCAATAATGACATGACCTGAATCAGCTAAATTCGAACTCGATCGGATAATAAATGAATCGAATTCTCAGACCCAAAATCGACTAAAAAAATATTTGGATCAACCCAAACCCGGGTTTCTTGAGTCAAGTTTGAGTTATGTTGGGCTTTCACCTTCAAACATAACCTTACCGATATGATCATAGCCATACCACATCCCCGTTTCTCCAATTTCTGCTTCTTGCTCCTCCATACCCCTTGTATAGCTCTTTCATGTTTCGGCTCAACCGTCTCTATCGGAAATCTCTAATTCACCTCTATAAAAGCCCTGGAAGGGGGTTTGTAATGGTGGGTACTTTTTTCATCGTGTTCCTCTCGTTCAGTCTCTTTCCCTTTTGATTTGGTCGTGGATTCTTTTGTCGACCCTTGGTTAGGGTTTGTCAATTGACCTCTTGGTGGAGTATTGAATTACGTCTCAATAAGCTTCCTTATCATCTCCTCTAAGTTCTCAAATCGATTGTCAATGGAGGAAAACACTTACTCTATCCTGGATTTGATTTGGCTCCCACGTTCCTCCAATTTCTTCTCCAAATCATTTATTTTATTGGTCGCCATTACTCCTTATAAAATTTTGAAACTTCTTTAGGCCGTGATCCCATC
This sequence comes from Phalaenopsis hybrid cultivar, assembly GCA_002079205.1. Classification (NCBI taxonomy): domain Eukaryota; kingdom Viridiplantae; phylum Streptophyta; class Magnoliopsida; order Asparagales; family Orchidaceae; genus Phalaenopsis; species Phalaenopsis hybrid cultivar. The sequence continues at coordinate 167,035 of JXCR01141083.1, forward strand.
ATTGGCTTCACTAGTAGCCCGGATCACTGTTGTAATACGAGGTCTTAAGCTGCAATCCCGTCAGATTGCCCGAATATACTGGCTACTTTGGAGGAGATTGTAAGAGATTCTAGTTAGCTAAAGTGGCACCTGTATGTCACCATCTCTTTGGTCTCTCATCAAGTACCCACGACTCTGTCGTTGTTGTCCCAGCTAGGTCGTCGGATCACGACTATATTGCACGGGTATTGTATATTGTGATCCTGTCGGTCTTCTTAGCTAGCTTTATCTTGACTATATTGTCCCGACACATTCCTATAGTCGCTTCCCTGCTAGTGATGTGATCCCGTCGTCGCTTCCTTAGTAGCATGATCGCGACTATATTGAAACTTCTGCAGGATCTGATCAATATGTAAGTACGCCATGATCATTTGTCCTCCTGAAAGAGCCACCATCTTCTTCTGGGAGCTGATAGCCTTCTTTTCTTCCCATATTCTTAGATTGATGCTTTGATACGACTTTCATATGATTTTACATACATTTTCACGCAGAAATTAGGGCAAAACAATTTATTTTTTGTCAATAACACAAACAATACAATTGAAATACATAAAAGATAAGGACCTATAATTTGAGAGGTAGACTATCTCTCCCAAATCCTACAATTCAAGCGGTAGAAAAACTCTCCCAAACCCTAATCCTAAGACTCAATGACAACAACCTCATGCATACCTAACCCTAAACTATTAAGCTTTATTTATACCAAACAATAATCAATATTAAAACACAAAAATTACCCTTAGGCTAGACACCGGGTAGCTGAAGCCTTTGTTGATGTCCATATATTCTACTTAGATATTGCTTAGAATTTTTACCTTACAAAGTTTCTTTCTTTTTCCATTTCAGCAATAAATTTATGCTTTCATGTTCCTATTTGAATTAATTCAAAATGCTAATATTCTTTACCTTGCGAGACTCGGATCCAGTCATCGAGATATCTTCGGATTCCAGCTTGGCTGAAGCCGTTGAAATTCTATCTAACAACAGAATTGTGAGCGCTCCTGTGAGAAATTTAAAAGCTCCTGCGAACGCAACTTGGATTGATAGATACATCGGAATCGTCGAATTTGCGGGGATTACTGTCTGGCTTCTGCATCAGGTTGGCCAGCTCAATTGCATGGTTGTAATTTATATCAATCTTATACCTTGAAAAAGATGTCCTTTTCTGCTTTAAACCAGTTTAGAACATACACCTAATTCTTATGTATTTACATAAGCAACACTTAAATTTCATTTTTTTACATTTATAACATCCAAATCTTTCTATCACATCAAAAAATATAGACATTTTCATGAATAGGCAAGGCGGCTTATATGTAAAAATTGAATGCTGTGCGTGAAAACTTCCTAGAACTTTTTTCTTCTTCAAAAAAACTTCCTAGAATTTTTTTCTTCTTCAAAAACAAACAAATCTTAGATGTTCATGTTGTTTTTTCACTGGTAATGTAAAAAAAAATGAAGTCTGCAACAAAATATTTTCTTTNCTCGCTCGTGTTTGTCTCGTTTACACCCCTATTTAGAGGCTGCTGGGCGGACAAACCAGGAAATATTTGAAGAATATTCCTTTGGGATATCTCTTAGAGAAGAAAATTTTTTTTTTCCTTTGCTGAATTTATTTCCTCTGGTGGAGGCTGAGAAGAAATAGAAAGAATCATTATTTCTTTTGCCGAAGGCGGAGAGGAAATAGAAGGAATATTTCAGGCGGAGAGGAGATTATTTGCTTTGCTGGAAGAATTGGAAGGAAGAAATCTAAGAAATATTTCAAGCCAAAGAATATTCTCATGGAGAAGGAAAATTTCAAATATTCCAAGGATAAATTTTAGGATATTTTGGAAATATTCTGAGCAAGGATTTTTTTCAAAATTTAGCAGAGGAATTTGCAGAAGTTTTTATTGCATAAGTTATTTTCAATTGACATTTTTTGGTGCAAAATTAGAGGAGGTGAAGTTTGATGGAACTGGTAACTTCGGATTGTGACAAATAAGAATAAAAGAACTGTTGGCTAAACAGAGAATCTTAAAAGTTTTGCGGACAGCAAAACCAGAGGCCATGGAGGATGAAGATTGTGAAGAATTGCAACGACGAGCGGCAGCAACTATACTCTTATGTCTGACAGATGAGTTTATGTCTCACTTGATGAATCTGAAATTTCCAAGGGATGTATGGAAGAAATTGGAAACTAAGTTTATGACTAAATCTCTGATGAATAAATTGTATCTGAAGCAAAAGTTGTATGGGCTGAAGATGCAAGAAGGTTCTGATCTGGCGCAACATGTTAATGGTTTCAATCAAATAATCACAGATTTATCACGGCTTAATGTGACTATTGAGGATGAAGACTGAACAATGATTTTGTTGTGTTCATTGCATTCTTCCTATGAGCACCTGGTGACTACTCTTACATATCAGAAAGAAACTATCAAAATTGATGAGATTACTGCAACATTGTTGGCTCACAACCAACGGAAGCAGAATGCAGATGAAAGCTCTCATAGCGACAATTTATATGTTAAGGGTAAGCAGGATCGTGGAAGGAAGAAAGAGGAGGGTTATAGAAGACGAAATTCCAGATCCAAGTCCAAAGGCAAAAATGCAATTCATTGATGCAATTGCAAGGAGCCAAGTTATGTGAAGAGATATTATCCAAAGCTGAAGAAGTAGACTGGGGAGAAAGGTGATGCATCATCGAAGTCTGTAAATGTGGTGCAGAGTGACAATTCAGATTGTAATGATGGCGATATGCTTTCAGTTTCATCAACTCAGTTCACGGATGCATGAATTCTTGATTCAGGATGCTCTTATCACATAACACCTAATAGGGAGTGGTTTACTTCATACATGTCAACTAATTGTAGCTCAGTTTATCTAGGTGATGATAGATGTTGCAATCTTGTTGCTATTTAAGAAGTGAGAATTAAGATATATGATGACACAGTAGAACATTATATGATGTCAGACATATTCCAGATCTGAAGAAGAATTTGATTTCCATAGGCACTTTACATAGAAATGATTTTATTAATAAGACAGATGAGGATAGGGAAACCATCAAAATTGTTAAGGGTGCACTGACTGTGATGAAAGAAAAGTTAAATACATGTAATATCTACAAATTGTTGGGGAGTACAGTTGTAGGTGGAGTTTATTCTGTGGAGTCAGATGATGATAGTGCAAAGCTATAACATGTGCGTCTGGGTCATCTCAGTGAACGTGGGATGACAGAATTGCATAGAAGAAATTTGTTGCTTGGTGTTAAAAGCTGTAAGCTCGATCTTTGTAAGTTATGTGTTATTGGAAAACAGACTAGAGTCAGTTTTATGACTGAAAAACACAAAATTGAAGGGATCTTTTATTATGTGCATTCTGATTTATGGGGCCCTACTAGATAATCATCATTGAGAGGGTCTCAGTATTTTGTTACATTTATTGATGATTTCTCCAAGAAAGCTTGAGTATATTTCTTGAAGCAGAAATCTGAAGTGTTCCCTAAATTCAAGCTGTGGATAGCTAAGGTGGAGAAACAAACTGGTAAAAATATCAAGTATTTGAGGTCCGATAATGACACAAAGTACACATATTCGCAATTTCAAAAGTTTTGTGAGGAGCATGAGATTTAGAGGCATTTTTCAGTACGTAAGACATCACAGAAGAATGGTGTGGCAGAAAGGATGAACGGTTCTTAACTAAAAGGGCAAGTTGCTTGAGACTGAATGCAGGTCTTCCTAAGAGTTTCTGGGCAGAGGCTGCGAAAATGACATGTTATCTCATCAATAAGTCACCTCGGGCATCGTTGGGTGGCAAGGTCGCAGAAGAGGTATGGACAGGTAATCCAGTTAATTTCGATCATTTACGGATTTTTAGTTGTCCTAATTATTGCATGTACTTGGAGATAAAAGATTAAAACTTGATGTAAAATCGAAGAAATACATCTTTCTGGGCTACAAGAAAGGTGTGAAAGGATACAAGTTTTGGGATCCAATTGCAAAGAAGATGGTGTAAAGATGTAGTTTTTGATGAACAATCCATGTTACAACAGAATCAAGACAAGGTGCAAGAGAACAGTTCCAGTTCAGATGCAGTGCAGATGAATTTAGAACAACATTAAGTAGCAATTGAGAGGGTTGAAAGTTCAAATCCAACACCTGGTGATTTCATTTCAAATGATCTGCAAAATTATAATCTAGCAGAGGCAGACAGAGACGCACCAATATAAGACCTCCTAACAGATTGGATTATGAAGACTTGGTCTCTTGTGCACTTCTCATCAGCAGCGATGATCCAACTACTTTTCAAGGAGCTATCAGTGGCGAGAATAAAGAGAAATGGATAGGTGCAATGGTTGAGGAGATGGAGTCTTTACGGAAAAATCACACTTGGGAGCTAGTTTAGGTTTCTAAGTGAAAGAAGGCTATTGTGTGCAAATGGGTGTACAAAAAAAAACCAGCAGTATCAGAAAAAGAAGTGAAAAAGTTCAAGGCTGACTGGTAGCAAAGGGATTTTCATAGCAGAAGGGGATAGATTATGATGAAATATTTTCTCCTGTGGTCAGACATACTTCAATCAAGACAGTGCTTGCATTGGTAGCCATTTAGGATTTGCATTTGGAACAGATGAATGTTAAAACTTCTTTCTTGCATGGTGTTTTGGAGAAGCAGGTTTACATGGAGCAGCTAGAAGGGTTCACTCAAACTGGACAGGAGCATCTGGTTTGCAGGTAAAAGAAATTGTTGTATGGGTTGAAAAAGTCTCCAAGACAATGGTACAAGCGGTTTGACTCCTACATGATTCAGATTGGCTACAAGAGATGTGAGTATCATTGTCTTGTTTATGTGAAGAGCCTTGATGATCATTATATTATTTTTCTATTACTATATGTTGATGATATACTGATTGCTGCAAAGAATATAAATGATGTCCGTGGTTTGAAAGATTTATTGAGCCAGGAATTTGACATGAAAGTCTTGGGTCCTACGAAGAAGATTCTTGGAATGGAGATTCATCAATACAGAGGCTAAAGACGATTATGTTTATCTCAACGAGGATATGTTGAGAAAGTACCAGACATGTTTGAGATGAGCAAAGCAAAGCCTGTAAGCACTCCTTTGACAAATCATTTTAAGCTTTCTTCATAATAGTGTCATAAGAAAAATACAAAAATTGAAGCTATAACGAAGGTTCCATATGCCGGTGCAGTTGGCTGCTTGATGTATGCAATTGTATGTACTCATCCTGATTTGGCTCATGTTGTTAGTCAAGTCTGCAAATACATAACTAAACCTGCAAGACAACATTGGGAATCAGTCAAATGGATTTTCAGATATCTGAAGGGTACTTTAGAAAATGAAATTATTTTTGACAGTTAGCAGAATGAACATTCATTTGTGGGGCACGTTGATTCATACTATGCATGTGATTTGGATGACAGAAGTTCTACAACTGGGTTTGTGTTTACTCTTGGTGGAGGGTTTATAAGTTGGAAATCAATAATTTATTCTATTGTGACATTATCTACAACTGAAGCTAAGTACATGACAGTAGCTGAAACTGCTAAAGAAGCCTTATGGCTTACTGGGCTAGTAAAAGAACTGGGCGTTGAGCAAGGTGGATTTCAGTTGCATTGTGACAGTCAGAGTGCTATTTATCTGGCTAAAAACCAGGTGTACCATGCGAGAACCAAGCACATTGATGTCAGGTATCACAAGATCAGAGAATTGATTACTTCTAGGGAGATACTGTTGCAGAAGGTTCATACTGATGAGAATGCAGCTGATATGTTGATTAAGCAAATTACTATCAACAAGTTCTTGCATTGTTTGGACTTGTTGAATTTTTTGCGATTGCTAGAAAAGCATGGTGGCCCAACCCACTTCTGGTATGTAAGAAACTCCATGACGTATTTCTCCTAAGGGGCTGGATATTCAGTAAGGTGGAGATTTGTTAGATATGACTCAGCACAAGGGTAATTTGATAATCATATTGTACCCAATGTTTCTTTTACTATTCTGTCTAGGGTTATAAATAAATATGTATGTAACTCTAGGTGTGATGCTAATTCTATATTTTGTACTCTTTTTCTGGATTGTTGAGAAAAGCCGCAGCTATGCTCCCGATGACGTAAGCATCTTTGTCGAACCACGTTAAATCTTTGTGTTCTTCTGGATTTGTGTCGATTCCTGTTTTTCTTCACCATAATTTCTCAACAAAAATGATCTTTATATTTATATGAGAAAAAGTATAATATGATGATGTTATATTTTTACTCTTACTTTAACGAGGATTATATATGATATTCTGTATATTTTATATAAATGATTCCATCGCTCGATTGCTCTCTTGCTTGATTGGCTAGGCTAGTATTGCTTCAACCAGGTAAGTCCAGTCTGGTCGGCTAGATTGAGTTGGCATTGCTCGTCGGCTAAGCTGGATTGGCTCCAACTTGACAGGACTAATTTGGTTGGATAACTTTGCTAATCAGCTATAAATTTTATGGTTATATATAAAACCTCTAATTTTAATATATATCCGCCAAACTAAACATTCGCCCGTAGCCGGTCCACGTAAACCGCAAAACCCGGAAAAAAGCTCGGGTTCTGCTCCACTTGTCTTCTTCCTCTTCGATCCATCTTCCTTTCGTACAAATCGCGAGCCTTCTTCTTCGACCATTAAAAGAACCAGAATAACTGCAACATTCCAATCTGATCCATTTATCCAGAGAGCTTCGAAGGCGACAGAACTCTATCTACACGCCGTGTAAGAAGAAGAAGAAATGGAGAGCCCACCGGGGAGCGCTAGGTCGAGTCCGGAGGCGGAGGTGGGAATGCGAGTGGAGGATCTGTGGGAGATACAGGAGCCGCAACTCAGCCCCTCTGAGAAGCTTAATTCTTGCTTTGAGAGTATTTTTGTGAGCTCTTTCCCACAAGCCCCGTCCTCTCAAGGTAACCTAGGCGAATCTCGATCTCAATTAAGCTTCTGTGTTCTTGAAATCTCTGTTATTCTAGTCCGGAGATCGTTTATCTCTCTTCTTCTTCCTTTTGATCTTCGTATGATTTGCTGAATATAAATGAAACATTGATGGGCTTTTACATACCAATCATCCAAAACTTTATAAATAATGTTNTCCATGATAAGAACCAGAATAACTGCAACATTCCTCTCTGATCCATTTATCCAAAGAGCTTCGAAGGCGACAGAACTCTGTCTACACACCGTGTAAGAAGAAGAAGAAATGGAGAGCCCGCCAGGGAGCGCTAGGTCGAGTCCGGAGGCCGAGGTGGGAATGCGAGTGGAGGATCTGTGGGAGATACAGGAGCCGCAACTCAGCCCATCTGAGAAGCTTAATTCGTGCTTTGAGAGTATTTTTGTGAGCTCTTTCCCACAAGCCCCGTCCTCTCAAGGTAACCTAGGCGAATCGCGATCTCAATTAAGCTTCTGTGTTCTTGAAATCTCTGTTATTCTAGTCCGGAGATCGTTTTTCTTCTTCTTCCTTTTGATCTTCGTATGAAGGAGATGGAGTTACAGTCATGAACTTGTGGAGGTTTTTGGATTTGCTGAATATAAATGAAACATTGATGGGCTTTTACATACCAATCATCCCAAACTTTATAAATAATGTTGTGACGTCCAAAAATCACCCAAAATTTTAAGTTAAAAATTTAAGTTTGCATTTAAAATTTTGAATAATTGAGATATGAAACCCCCAACATTATTCTGAATTTGAGAAAGCATGAACTATCAAATGAAGAATTTGCAAAACTGATTTTCATATGAGTGTTGGGGCATATAGATACATGGCCACTTAATTCCTATGTATTTAAATATCTAATCCGTAGAAATGAGGATAAAGTAAATACTTTTCCTTCAAGAAAACAAACAATACAATTGAAATACTTAAAAGGATAAGCACATACAATTCGAGAGATACGTGATCTCTCTCAAATCTTACAATTCAAGAGCTAGGAATATTCTCCCAAACCCTAACCCTAAGATACAAAGACAACAATCTCATGCATAATCCCAACCTAAATAATTAAGCCATATTCATAGCAAACAATAATTAATAATAAAAGACAAAATAGTCCTTAGGGTAAGCATCTTCGTAACAATACTCCCCTCCCACTCAAGGTGGAAAAAAAGTGAGGAGTNCGTCATCACAATTTTGTTTAGGGAATTGTTTTCTAAAAGTTTTTATGATGAAAAGCTATTTTTTCCAACTAGATTTACAAAGCGCGGTGACAATAAAAAAGTTGTTATTTGACTCTTTGGAAAAAAAAATAAATATTTATAATTCATACCTTACTTTCTAAGAAATTATTTTCCTCCCTTCAATTTTACACTCACTTTTACAAAAAAATTACAATTGTCCCAAACGGGCCCAAAATTTTGATTCCATCGTTTTCTTTACGCCCTCTCAATTGATTTTGTTGAAATCTCATTTCCTGAATTGTTGTGTCATATATCTAGAAAACAGGAACTAAATTAGAAGATAGATAACAAAATATAAGTTTAAGGGAAGCATTCGACGATAAGAACATCTATCATATTTCTTTCAGGATATCACAGTTTCAAAAGTGCAAACCATTCATTAACGACATGCTTCTCTTGTATGAGAATTCTATTGAGTATAGTTATGATACTCCTATCATATGAGTACCATGGAAGAAAAATAATATTCTTATGAAGCTGATACGATTATCCGTAGAAATGAGGATAAATTAAATTCTTTTCCTTCAAGAAAACAAACAATACAATTGAAACACTTAAAGGATAAGCACCTACAATTCGAGAGATATGTGATCTCTCTCAAATCTTACAATTCAAGAGCTAGGAATATTCTCCCAAATCCTAACCCTAAGATACAAAGACAACAATCTCATGCATAATCCCAACCTAAATAATTAAGACATATTCATAGCAAACAATAATTAATAATAAAAGACAAAATTGTCCTTAGGGTAAACATCGTCGTAACAATACTCCCCTCCCACTCAAGGTGGAAAAAAAGTGAGGTGTTCCTCATCCTCCACTACAATCTTCTCTATTTCTGCATCCTCTGCCTCTTTGCCACACACTGTGAGAACACCTAATATCTAATCCTTAGAACAATGTCCTGAGAAAAAAAATTTATCACACCAAAAACATAACCACTTAGCTTGTTTTTCTTGGATCTCCAACTCTGTAAGATGCTTGAGTGTTGCCCCTGATCATGACCCGTTATTCTTATCCCGTGGACTCTCCCTCTAAACTTCCACTGTTTGAGTTTTTGGTATCATCATTGTTGCAGTCGTTTAACATGACACTCCATCTGTGCTGCTCCTATTAACCTGTTCCACTGTGTTTCCATAGTTTCTCTCCCAAGTCTCACGATCTTAACAGATGAAGTGTTGTACGTATGTTGAACTTTCATCCCTTCATGAAATTTTCCTCCAATATTGTTTCATAAATCCCCCTCAGCCATCTCGACCGTGGCTTTAATTTCTTCCTATACTCCATAACAATGTCTTCCTGAGTTAATACAAAGAATTGCTCGTATAGGTCTCCTTCCTGAATGACTCGAAATCATTCCAACAAAAAATCATTGAACTCCTCTCACGAGCAGATTGGGTATCTAGTCTCCCTCCACTGAAACTATGCTAGAGTTAGGGGTGTCAATTCAGTTAGGTTGGCTGGGATCGGGGACGACTCGAAAATGACTCTAACCCTACTCAAATAATATTAGGGTCAACTCGAACCCAATTTTTTCGAGTCGTGTTGGCGTGTCGAGTCAATTTTTGACATCTAGGGATGTCAATTTGGGTTGGTGGGTCGAGGTCGGGTCCGACCCAATAATGACATGACCCGAATCAGGTAAATTTGACCCCGATCGAATAATAAACGAATCGAATTCTCAGACCCAAAACTGACTAAAAAAATATTTGGATCAACCCAAACCCAGGTTTCTTGAGTCAAGTTTGAGTTATGTTGGGCTTTCCCCTTCAAACACAACCTAACCGATATGAGTTTCTCCTCCTTATTTAGCTCATCCATCGCAAAATAATGATTCACCCAGTACACCCACCATATGTGTCTTCCCCTTCGAAGATCGACATTTTCAACTTCCTAACCATAGCATCTCCACCCAAATTTCTCTCCCTCCCGTGTTTCTTCCCATGTGTCGAGGGTAAAACTTCATCATTCAATCATAGCCATACCACATCCCCGCTTCTCCGATTTCTGCTTCTTGCTCCTCCATACTCCTTGTATAACTCTTTCATGTTTCGACTCAACCGTCTCTATCAGAAATCTCTAATTCACCCCTATAAAAGCCCTGGAAGGAGGTTCGTAATGGTGGATACTTTTTTCATCGTGTTCCTCTCGTTCAGTCTCTTTTCCTTTTGATTTGGCCGAGGATTCTTTTGTCGACCCTTGGTTAGGGTTTGTCAATTGACCTCTTGGTGGAGTATTGAATTACGTCTCAATAAGCTTCTTTGTCATCTCCTCTAAGTTCTCAGATCGATTGTCAATGGAGGAAAACACTTACTCTATCCCGGATTTGATTTGGCTCCCACGTTTCTCCAATTTCTTCTCCAAATCATTTATTTTATTGGTCGCCATTACTCCTTATAAAATTTTGAAACTTCTTTAGGCCGTGATCCCATCATTGGCTTCACTAGTAGCCCGGATCACTGTTGTAATACGAGGTCCTAAGCTGCAATCCCATCAGATTGCTCGAATATACTAGCTACTTTGGAGGAGATTGTAAGAGATTCTAGTTAGCTAAAGTGGCACCTGTATGTCACCATCTCTTTGGTCTCTCATCAAGTACCCATGACTCTGTCGTTGTTGTCCCAGCTAGGTCGTCAGACCATGACTATATTGCACGGGCATTGTATATTGTGATCCTGTCGGTCTTCTTAGCTAGCTTTATCTTGATTATATTGTCCCGACGCATTCCTATAGTCGCTTCCCTGCTAGTGATGTGATCCCGTCATCGCTTCCTTGGTAGCCTGATCGCGACTATATTGAAACTTCTGATCTGATCAATATGTAAGTACGCCATGATCATTTTTCCTCCTGAAAGAGCCACAATCCTCTTCTGGGAGCTGATAGCCTTCTTTTCTTCCCATATTCTTAGATTGATGCTTTGATACCACTTTCATATAATTTAACATACATTTCCACGCAGAAATTAGGGCAAAACAATTTATTTTTTGTCAATAACACAAACAGTACAATTGAAATACATAAAAGATAAGCACCTATAATTTGAGAGGTAGACTATCTCTCCCAAATCCTACAATTTAAGCGATAGAAAAACTCTCCCAAACCCTAATCCCAAGACTCAATGACAACAACCTCATGCATAACCCTAACCCTAAACTATTAAGCTTTATTTATACCAAACAATAATTAATATTAAAACGCAAAAATTGTCCTTAGGCTAGACACCCGGGTAGCTGAAGCCTTTGTTGATGTCCATATATTCTACTTAGATATGGCTTAGAATCTTTACCTACAAAGTTTCTTACTTTTTCCATTTCATCAATAAATTTATGCTTTCATGTTCCTATTTGAATTAATTGAAAACGATAATATTCTTTACCTTGCGAGACTCGGATCCAGTCATCGAGATATCTTCGGATTCCAGCTTGGCTGAAGCCGTTGAAATTCTATCTAACAACAGAATTGTGAGCGCTCCTGTGAGAAACTTAAAAGCTCCTGCGAACGCAACTTGGATTGATAGATACATCGGAATCGTCGAATTTGCAGGGATTACTGTCTGGCTTCTGCATCAGGTTGGCCAGCTCAATTGCATGGTTGTAATTTATATCAATCTTATACCTTGAAAAAGATGTCCTTTTCTGCTTTAAACCAGTTTAGAACATACACCTAATTCTTATGTATTTACATAAGCAACACTTAAATTTCATTTTTTTTACCATTTATAACATCCAAATCTTTCATATCACATCAAAAAATATAGACATTTTCATGAATAGGCAAGGCGGCTTATATGTTAAAATTGAATGCTGTGCGTGAAAACTTCCTAGAATTTTTTTGTTCTTCAAAAACAAACAAGTCTTAGATGTTCATGTTGTTTTTTCACTGGTAATGTAAAAAAAAATGAAGTCTGCAACAAAATATTTTCTTTTGATGCGATATCATACAAAAATTGTAACTGGTCTATTTTGCAATGTACAAATGAAATAAAAATATTTTTATGCTGGAGCACAATAAATGTGAAATGTCATATATACCTTCTGCAGTCAGAAATGGCATCTAGTGAGGGAAGTGTTGGCCCTCTTAAAGAAGGGCCTGCTGCAGATGGAACAAGCACAGCCAAGCTCAACAGTATTGAAGCAGCTGATTCTATGGGCGGAACCTTCTTAGAAACCCTTACAACTTCTGACTTCTATAAAAAGACAAAGGTGCCCTTTATCTTCAGCTTCCACAAAATAGTTCTTCATATGAATCATTTTTCAGTACTAAGGTTTTTTTTTTTTGTCAAAATGATTTCTTGACTCTTTGCAAAAAAGTATATAAAATTGTCAATTTAATCCTTCTTTTTTTATGTGAGCTGAAGCAGTTGCATAGTCTTTAGAGGGAGAACTATTTTAGCATCCAAAAAAAGAATGGGGACTAGTTTGACATTTTTATAGACTCTAAATGGTCGCATGAAAATAGTAAGAGGACCATTCACATGGGAAATCTATAGGAGTGTCGATTTAGTTCACATGATTTCTTAATATAGGCTGAAATAGTCCCATACTCTCTAAAGAGAGAACTCCTTCAACCGCCCTTAAAAGAATATGAGAACTAATTTAATACTTCTATAGGCTCTAAGACTTAGAAAAGATAACTCTTTATTCGGCTTATATATATTCATTGTGACTTCTAAACAGGTTGAAGACATCTCAGGGTCATTTCGCTGGGCACCGTTCTTGGCGTTGCAGAAATCCGACTCGTTCCTAACTATGCTCCTTCTGCTCTCGAAATACAGGATGAAGAGCCTTCCTGTCGTCGTCTTGGGCGAAGAGAAGATTGATAATATAATCACCCAATCTGCCGTCGTCCACATGCTCGCGGAATGCGTCGGGCTTCCTTGGTTTGAGAACTGGGGAAGAAAGAAGCTCGATGAAGTTGGCCTGCCTAGTAACAGGAATAAACTTATCAAGGTGAATCTTTCTGGTCTAAAGGTTCCAAGTAATATCTCAACTTATTTCTTCTATTCATCTATATAAGCCTGACGTCATGGTCAAAAAAGGTAAATTGTGAGGTTTCTATGTTATAAGAAGCAAAATTAATCTCTAGTATTATATAGTTCGAAAATTTATTGGTAAAAATGTAGGAAATTTTGTACACAATGCTTGAGTTACTTATATACCGTGGAATTTCTTTGAAAATAGGACTTGTGACTCAGCTACTATGAACAAAATTTAAGAAAAAATTTACAATAAGATGATAGTGGTGTTTGAAGTCGGTGGCAAGATGGTCACCTTTCAAAATAGCATTAATTGAAAAATATAATAAAAGAGTCACTCAATAATTGAAAAATTGGAATTTAGTGCTATTCATGACTAAATGTTATGTCATGAAAGCCACATTTTGAACTTAATAAGTCTAATGAGCAAAGGCTTATAGCTTTTGAAGCTTTAATAAATAGTAAGCTTAGGCAGATTGAGATTGCCCTGAGCAGAGATAGCACAATACTAAGTGTCGTAGAGGCACCAATATGGTTTGTTGAAGATCAAATAACTAGAGAGCACAACATGACCCATTGGTCAGTAGATGTAAATACAACAACAAACACACCTCTTATTGATTTAAATCCAATAAAGGAGGAATTAAACGAAGGAATAAATAGTCTTTAGCTCCCAAGCTAAGGTTATGGAAGAGAAAAAAACTAAGGAAGCAAAGATACCACCCCAGTTGAGGAGAAAGAGAACAAGGGACCAAAGTGATAGGAGCCACCTCCGGAAATTTTTAGGATCGATTTCTAAAGTCTTTCCTGCTTGGTTTCCTGCTTGGTGAATAATCACTAATGAAGTGTGAGCACACTAATGAGGACTTCACTGTTTGCAAGAGAAGGGACTTACCTCAGAAGTTGCACCACGAGGCTGTCGGCTGTCAGACCAAGGCAAATAATATCTCGATTATTGAAATCTGTTGCAGATTTTGGTAAGAAGGCATATACCATGTTCGTATAGATGTCAAACTTTTCGCTAAAGCCCGAAACTTGCAGACTTCACACCTAAATTTTACTTGAACAAATAATCAATGGATTTCAATTATCCGTCGATGATAATGAAAACTCTTAGCTCTAAAAAACTTGCATAGATTAGACTTCTTGAATCTCATATGTTTGGTGATTGATGCCAACAATCAAAGGTTGAGAAAAACAGACCGAACATTTAATTGGAAGGAGGAGAGGTTTAGTGGTTCAAGCACGTGTTAAATTAGATACTTAATAAATATTAAAATTATTTTAATTTAGTTTAAATAATATAATAATGACACAATAATATTATTTTTATTGATTAAATAATAATATTTAAATTCAAGACACTTCAGTTTTAAATATTTTGAATAATATTTTAAATTGAAGTTTTAAGACATGACATTTGCTATCTTTTTAATTTAAATATTTAACTTCTAGTAATCTTATAAAAACCAAAAGCCTAAAAATGGACAATATTAGAATCAACTAGATTTTTAAAAACCAAACCGATTCGCCAGTTCAGCCCTAATTTTGACCGATTCAATCCCGATTATGTGTTGAAATAGTTCTGAGTTTAGACGGAATTGGTGGAATAATTGTTTCACAGTTGAACCGATCAAATCGGCAAGTCTGGTCCGATTTTTAAAACCATTCAACAATGGTAGGGGCACGAATGATGGCTTCAATTTCTTAAAGTTAAGCGAGTTACCCATAAATTTGCACCACGAGGCTTGCTAGGCAAAAGTGCATAGATATTTACCTGTTTTACATAGCGATGCCTTTCCAATTTTGATACACTACTCCAACCATCAGTGGATGCTTATATTTGCACAATGTGAAACATATGAAAGAAGAACAAGTTTTTTCTCCTGATAGATGCACAAATACATTAATAAACTGAGATAAGAGATTTTGTTGGGATGAATATATATATATAACTAATTCAAAGTGTTCTGATGCAGGTAAGAGAGGATGAATCCGTTCTAATGGCCTTCCAACTGATGAGGAAAAAAAGAATTGGCGGCGTACCAGTTGTTGATAAAAGCGGGAAGAAGGCGGTTGGCAATATAAGCATCAGAGATGTTCAGTACCTTCTTACAGCTCCAGAAATGTACAAGAGTTACAGGTTTGTAAGTCCAGATTTATTTAATGGGAAATTTACATAAGTAGCACACAATTCTTATGTATTTACATATCTCACACATAAACTTTCATATTTACATACATAACATTTTAGTGTTTTAAATCTATGCATGAAAATGTGTATTTTACTTTTTTTTTAATGATAATAGTATTATTTTTTTAATGTGATATTAAAGAATTGATAGTTGTGTGTAAATATGAAAGTTTAAGTTTAGCCACAGGAAATGCAAATACATAAGAATTGTGTGTAAAAGCCTCTTATTTAATTTATTTCATCAAGCATTAATCGTGAGCATCCAGATCAAGTTGAATTTGAACTAGTTAAACTCCGCACAAACTCGAAATCATAAATAAATATTTGACTCAAACTCTACACAAATGATTCAATTTTGAGTTAACTCAAAATTGATTATCATTAAATAAATACATAGGTATAAATGCAACATGTTGTATTATAAACTTATAAATATGTTGTCTTGCATACATTAAATATAAGGGAAATTTACATGCATGCCACAGCTTTATGTATTTACATAACACCTAAACTTTCATATTTACACTTGTAACGCCTTGGTGTCATAAACCTATGCATAAGAACGTGTATTTCTCTTTTAGAATAATACAGATGGTGGCATTTTTGAAGTGATGTTAAAGATTTGTGTTATGCATGCTAATTTGAGAGTTTAGGTGCTAGAAAAGTAAAAACATATGAATTATGTGGCATGCATATAAATTCGATTTGTATTTCCAATTGACTTTAACTATATTAGGAACTTAAAAACAAATCGCCAATCTCCATGTTGAAATGAAGAAAGAATACAAGTTGAAATTTTGTCTTCTCTAGGTAGAGAATAAATATGAGTAAAGTGTCAAAATAGTCTCTGACTATTTGTATGTGGTCATTTTCGTCGTAGTGTTCATAAAAGTGCCAAATTTATGCTTAGATAATTTTAATATGGGTTGAAATAATCACCAAAAAGGATTGTTGTAGCCCCTATTAAATAAGACTAAATTGACATTTTTATAGACTTTGTGACTTGAATGAATGTCTACAAAGAGTCAGGGAGATCATCATGAAACTTTTCTGAAACAAAAATTGTTCATAAGCAAATTTGAAACTGAAAAATAGCTTTGAAAAAGAAGAATCAAAATTTTATTTCTGAAAAGTAAAAATATCATGAAATTTGCAGGTCGATAACAGCCAAAGACTTCGTAAGATCAATTAAGAGCTACTTGAGCACACATATTGATGCTTCACCCAGATTTACTGGAGTTCTAACTTGCAGCAGTGAAAATACAATTAAAGAAATAATTCTGAAGCTGGATGCAAAAAAAGTACAACGGATCTATGTTGTTGATGAGGAGGAAAATTTGGAAGGGGTGATTACGCTAAGAGATATAATATCCAAGCTAGTTCATGAACCTAACGGCTACTTTGGTGATTTCTTTGATGGTGTTGTCCCTTTGCCTCAGAACAGTAGGGTTTAAAATGTAAATAATCTCATAGTTATTTATTTATTTATTTTAATGTGGTGCTTAACTTTCTACTTCTTTTGGGGAAATATATAAGCACTACTTGAATGTAATTTGATACAATCTTGTAGTTGGAATTGCTTGACCCATGTTAAAGTTCTAGTTTTGATGTTAAATGACAGCGTAGAATGTGGTCAGATAATGGAAAGGGTTTAAGAAATTTTAGATAAATTCAATATTTATCAAAAGATTAGAGCCACCTCAGTAATTTCAAAGAAGATGGAAGTGTACCATACAATTCTCTTGTATTTATACATCTAAAATTTAAATTTTAATTTTACATATAATCAAAACAACAGGATAATCTAAATCTTTATTTCACGAAAGCAATATTGTAATAATTTTATGAATTTGCATGAGAAAGTTCAAAATACATCAATATTCCAAATTTCAGCATTGGGTAAATTAAAAAGAAGATGAGGAAAGTATAAATATAAATAAAAGTGAGTATACTAATAATCAATCAGATATGGATGGATGCATTTTTCCTTAAAATTATTTCAAGAAAAAAAATATTTTGAAAAAATACTAGAAATCAGATAATTTTCTTGCAATTATTACACTTCTACCAAATGAAATTGCAAGAAATGATTTCTCACAATGAAAAAGATTATTTAAAAGAATATCCAATTAGTTCTCAGCATATTGTCTGTAGTAGTTACCAACTAAATGGTCCCCTGTATTGGATGACCCAACCTCAATAGAATGCTCACTTCATTAATATTAGAAGCAGCCTTCAAAATCTCCTTCTCTGCTTCTCTTGCCATGTTGATTGCTTCTCTGCAGCCAAATTGAACAATAGAATTAATAAATATATGTATTTTCATATCTAACATCCAAACTTTACCTATTTTTTTAAACATTTATACCACTCAAACCTTTCATATCACATAAAATATATCACGACTTTTAATTCTAAAAAATAAAATACACATTTTCATTAGGGCTGTCAAACACAGCTCGGTCATGAATAGTTAGTGTTCTGTTTGTTAAGTAGCTCGTGTTTGATTCATTCGCTAAGAAAACGAGTCGAGCATGAACAATTGTTTTTGTGCACAATATATAAATGAACTAAAAACGAACACAATGATTTGTTCGTTCATGTTCGGCTTATTTTGGTTCAAAATAATTAAATTGACTATAAAGCTAAGATTTATAATCAATTAAATTTATTAATTAAAAAATAGAATAAAAATAAAAATATATTAAATTCTATTTAAATGAATATTTTAAAATAAATAATAAGATTTAAATCTAGCCCCTAATCTTAATATTCTACAGTTGTGTGACTGGCAGTCAAAATGGTTCGTTCAAGAATAGCTTGTGTTTGGCTCGCTAAGCAAACGAGTCAAACACGGACAAATTTTTTGTACTCAATATAAAAACTAGCTGAACATAAAACAGTGTTATTTTTTAACAAGCCGAACATGAGTTGAGCAAGCCCAGCTCGTTTACACCCTTAGGCAAAGTGGCATATACGTAAAAATTGAAGTTTAGGTGTTAGATATGTNAAACACGGACAAATTTTTTGCACTCAATATAAAAACTAGCTGAACATAAAATAGTGTTATTTTTTAACAAGCCGAACATGAGTTGAGCCTGGGCTTGCTGAAGCCCAGCTCATTTACACCCTTAGGCAAAGTGGCATATAGGTAAAAATTGAAGTTTAGGTGTTAGATATGTAAATACATAAGAATTGAATGCTATGTATGCAAATCTTCCATACGATAATTAAGAATAAAAAAAAGAAATGAAAGGATAATTACTGGATCAATTTTTCTGGAGGTATAAAGACTTGAACCTGAAGCAGTATATTCTCTCCAAATTTGTGGAGAATGATATGCTCAACAGTCATTTTCTGTAAAATTCATCAAGAAAAAATGTTTTCAAAAGTACCAGAGTATTTATAATTCAATGTTACTAAAATAATTTGCTTGAAAAAAAAGGAAAATAATCTGTAAAAATTAAACTCAAGTGATTAGTTTAGAAAAAAGGTGTTGATGGATGGATGCCAATAGAAAAATTAATATTTAGAATGCTTGCACCTAAGGATGGGTTTTCTAATATGATTGGTACGACTCTAAAGTCTGCCTCAGTGAGTAGATCAAATTATCCAATCAGAGGCCGAGCAAAAAAAATTTTCTAGCGGGCACAATTTAACATTCCCATCCGTACCCATGTCAGACACGTATTTTTCCTAGCGGGCCCAAATGGACTTTTCTTAGCGAGGTTTAATAACTTTGCTTATGTGGCTTCTCAAAAACCTATTCATTCTTAGGGAAAATTCATATATCTATATGCTAAACACAAAAAAATAAACAATGAATTTGTTAACAAGGTCTCGAGCCCGGAAGAAGAATGTTGAGAGAAATTTAAAAAAAAAAGAAAACTATTTTTCTCCGGGCTTTGAAAAATTTATGGCTTTGCCAATGGCGACAACACAACAATTATTTAAGGGTCCGTTTGGTGCAACTTATTCGTTGCGGGGCGTTTTCAAAACGGCGCCAAAAGTGTTTGTTTCCTGTGGCTGAGTTTCGCGAGAATCTTTTTCCATTAAACGCCAGCTAGAGGTTCAACCAAACTTTACTCCCCTGCCTCTCTTGCGGAAGCATGGTGTAAGCATGGAGGAGGCACTCCTTAGAAGAACAACCACCTAGCCCTGTCAAGCATCATTCCACCTCCACTTCCTCCTCCGGGAGAGGTAAAACACCATCCCTCGACGACTCTCTCCTTCTCCATCCTCTTCCTCACATTCTTCTTCCCCAAAAAGAGATTTCCCTAGATTAATTGAGGAAAAGCAGCTGGAGGTTCCCCTGGGCCTATTTGTCCTCGCTCTCTATCATGCGTGGCTTCTCTTCTCCGTCCTCAGGTGACCAAATACCACTGGCATCGGCCTCAATGCCTTTGTTCGCCGGCGATGGGTCCAAGCAATGATGGCTGTCAGAGCCCCTCTTCTTCCCTTCTCTTCTTCCTACCCTTTCTTCCTTCAGCGCTTTTCTTGTTCTGCATCTTGCAAATTTTGATAGCTTTCAAAGCCTTTTGGTTATTTATTGCTTGACGGCTTTTATTGATTCGTGAGCTTTTTGATATATATATATATATTTTTTTTGCTATATGGTTTGTTTACAAAATGCTTGGAAACCAGGAAACAAGGTTCATAGATCTTAGCACCTCCGCGTGATTCTGAAATTTTCTCTTGATATATANTTTGCTATATGGTTTGTTTACAAAATGCTTGGCAACCAGGAAACAAGGTTTATAGATCTTAGCACCTTCGCGTGATTCTGAAATTTTCTCTTGATATATAATCTATTGTGAAGGGAAAGTGAAGGGGCAAAACTTAAGGTTTCTTTCTCTTTTGCCATTTACCAATATGTGGCGTTACAGGATTCTGATCCACGGCTAAATATATAGAACTCCATTCAAGAGTTAAGATCTGAACAAAAAATTATTTTTACCTAACTCATACAAAATGTCTATCACATTTGTCTTACCTTTATAGATTCATTATTTACCTTGCTCTGCCTAACATCTACATTATTGATACCTGCCATTATTTACTGAATAAACTTATGTTTATTACATATCACCCCGAGCACTATATAAGATGGCTCCGACTTGTTGGTGCATTTTAATAGCCAAAGCAAATAGTATATAGCGGTAGAGAAAAAATGATCAGCTTAAGGTNGGTAGAGAATCAGATGCCTTACTCCATTTAAGGTGGACTTAAATTGATCTCAAAGGATTAGAATAGGATTTATTACTCCATTTAAGGTGGTCTTAAACCTATCTCATGATATGTGTCACATTAGGGAGGAAAGCTCAGGGACTCATATCCAACCTAAATGGTGACAAGGGAAAAGAATTAGCGTCTCGGTACTGTCCCCAAGAACAATATGAAAATAGTGTAGAGAATTTGTGGTGTTGAGCTCATAGATATGTGAAATTTTGTGTGGAAAGTGAACTTGTGTGGGTATGTGAAGAAAGCTAGTGCTGATAAGGATAGTCACGCTGCGCAAGCAAAGAGTAAGAAACCTTGAACTCAAGATAAACAAACTCAAGAAATTTTATCATTTTCTTTTTTTGTTGTTTTTATCACATTTAATTATCAAAATATTTTTTCAAAATTTAATTTTTGTTGGTTGATTTTTCAAAAATATTTTTAGTTTTAATATCAGGCTTTAATTGNTAGAGAAATTAAAAAAAAAAAAACTATTTTTCTCCGGGCTTTGAAAAATTTATGGCTTTGCCAGTGGCAGCAGCACAAAAACAATTATTTAAGGGTCCGTTTGGTGCAATTTATTCGTTGCGGGGCATTTTCAAAACGGCGCCAAAGGTGTTTGTTTCCCATGTCTGAGTTTTGCGAGAATCTTTTTCCATTAAACGCCAGCTGGAGGTTCGACCCCGCGGCCCACATTAGGAGAGAAAACTTTACTCCTTTGCCTCTCTCGCGTAAGCATGGAGGAGGCACTCCTTAGAAGAACGACCACCTAGCCCTGTCAAGCATCATTCCACCTCCACTTCCTCCTCCGGGAGAGGTAAAACACCATCCCTCGACGACTCTCTCCTTCTCCATCCTCTTCCTCACATTCTTCTTCCCCAAAAAGAGATTTCCCTAAATTAATTGAGGAAAAGCAGCTGGAGGTTCCCCTGGGCCTATTTTTCCTCGCTCTCTATTATGCGTGGCTTCTCTTCTCCGTCCTCAAGTGACCAAATACCACTGGCATCGGCCTCCATGCCTTTGTTCGCCGGCGATGGGTCCAAGCAATGACGGCTGTCAGAGCCCCTCTTCTTCCCTTCTCTTCTTCCTACCCTTTCTTCCTTCAGCGCCTTTCTTGTTCTGCATCTTGCAAATTTTGATAGCTTTCAAAGCCTTTTGGTTATTTATTGCTTGATGGCTTTTNGAAACCAACAAGAATATTAAACAGATCAGAAATTTCAAACCAAAACCAAATTCATCTTCAACTCACCGACTAGATCTTGACCAATGTAATCCGTTTAATATAGGTCATAACAACTATTTGGGTCAATTTAAGGTCAAATGTAATTCAAATTTGGGTTGTTGGGGGTTGATTTTAATCAATTTAAGGTCAAATATAGGTCAATTTTTTGTACTGTCATGAAGTGATTTTTTTAATTCTAAAGTATCAAATTTATAGCTTGGTAGTTCTGTTGTAAATAATATTACTGAACAAGGACATAATAATTATTTATCTAGAAACAACTGCAAATTATCTGTTTTCCAAACACACAAACCAAACAAATGATCAGCTTATCCTTATTAGCTGATTATCAACAGACCCTAAGATGCAAATTATATATTTTAAAGAAATAAAACTAAAAAAATATAAATGCTAATGGGGGCATTGTTTGATATGCATACCTTGAGCACAACTTTGCCAAATATTATCTCATTCATATTTCGCACACGCAAATTCGTGTTTCAAATAGCTTGTAAATAGTCAAGTTCGTGTTCGACTCAATTCAAATTCAAATTTGATCGAATTAACTAATGTTCAAGTCAATTTTGAGTTATACTCAAGCCTATATATTATATTCATTCCAACTCATTTGACTCAAAAATAAAATTTTTATTTAAAAATGTTCGTTTTACCTCCCACTTTATAATAGAGTGCAAATGAAAACAGAATTTTTTGTATTCGTTTTCACATTTAAATAGGATTCCTAATGAGAATTATTCCTTGAGGCGATGTGGGGGCAAAAAACTTGGGCGGCAGGACAGACAGGCCAGAACTCTTACGACATTTAAAAACATACTACCCAATTTTATGTATTTACATATATGAGAAGAAAAGACAAGCTGGAAGGCGGTAAGCACATTTTTGGGAAAAAAAAGGGCATTTACATATATTTCGCCCAACTCTCATGAATTAAAATATATAACCATTTTACGGACATTTACATGCATACCACCCAAATCTTATTTATTTACATATCTAACAGCTAAACTTATATCTTTTTATAATCATAACATCCAAAAAACTTTAAAAAAAAAATAAATTTAGCATTTTTTAATACATATAAAAAATAATATAAAAATCTATATCAATAAATATTATTATTTAATTATTTCAAGCCCTGTGTGTGTTTGATTTAGAGAGAATTTAAATACCAGATTATTTACCTCCTGAAACAGTGATGAAATTACATGAGAAACAATAGCTTCTGCTTCTTGCTGTTTGGAGATGTTTGTATCTTGATTTTCTAAATTCTTTGAACTCGGTCTTCGGTCCGACATAGAGTTGTGTGAATAGGAAGGATCTAAGATTGATAAATTTAGGAAAAAAAAATTAAAAATAGCAACAAACAATCCAGATAGGCCTCAATCAAAATTATACGGACAAAAAAATAAAAAAAGTTTGGAAGAAATCGTAATTGATATTTTTAAGAATTATAGTCAACATGAGAATCGTTATTATCATTTTGGATTCCCATTGAAAGAAAAAAAAAACACCCTAATAAGAAAATTAAGCTTGCAACAAAATTAAAATTTTCTAAAATTATGTGTAAAAAAACTGTTAAAGTGAAGGGAAATGATTAGGAATACCTATGTGCACAAAAACCTCTGCAACTTGATGGTGAGTTTTCTGTATAATTTGACGCACATTCTCACCAATATCATGCGCAGCACTGACACTCAAGAAAGGATCAACCTGAAATAGAATTCAAAATTTGAATATTTTTAGACAAACCAAAAAAAGAAAGATTTGCATACATATCACTCAATTCCTAAGTATTTAGATATTAATACCTAAATTTCTATTTTTCCATACATCTACCTTACTTATATATGAAAAGATATACTTGATTTTTTAAAAGTTAAAATGGCGGTATTTTTTTATGTTATACGAAAGATTTGGGCATAAATGTAAAAAGTAAATTTTTTGGGTTAGATATGTAAATACATGAGAATTGGGTGGTATGCAATTGTCAAAAAAAAAAAAAAAAAAAAGACAAGCTTAATTACCNTTGCCCTGATTGGTGATGTTTTGTACTCTTTTATGTATATCAAAAGGGAATTGATTTGAGTTGCCCTGAACCGTAAGCCTTAACAGTTCTTTTTTGGGCCCTTTTATTGCCTTAGCCGTGAGCCTCCTCTCCTTCTGTGCCTAGGGTTGCCTTGGCCGTGAGCCTCTTTTAGCCTTGCGTTGCCTTAGCTGCTGCTTCCTCTTCTCTATTGACCTCGACCGTGAGCATTTATTTGGTTCTATGGGAAGGTTTCATGCTTATTTGATGTATGAGGCTATCTATTAATTCGAAAGTTAGAGAATTTTGATTTCAGCATGAGTTTGAAAATATTAGTGGTGGTTTCCACGAGATCATTTTCTTTTTGAAGTTTGGGAGATTTTAAATCTTATTTTGGAAAAGTATTTGATTGAGACGAATTAATTTCATAAAAGATGTCATTGGGGTTTGGATACTGGCTTAAGAGGTCATTTTGACTAGGGTTGGTCCAATTTAAAAAAAATGGTGAGAAAGTGATATCCATTTCGGATTGATTCAGGGATTTTCGGGTCTTACTTTTCGAATCTTTTTTGTCACGAGCTTTGATGGCTGGTTCATCCTTCGTTCTTTTCGATGTTTTAGGTGAATTAGTCTCTCATCTCTCTCACCCCATTTTTGTTCTTTTTTTTATTGTTTCTTGGTTCGGTTTTCGATGTTTATGTCTGATGCATAAGTGTCCACGTATAGTCTTTTGCTATACGTGAAACCATCAAGCAAGCGGTTTTCGATGCTTATGTCCGATGCATAAGTGTCCACGTATAGTCTTTTGCTATACGTGAAACCATCAAGCAAGATCGCAAGTAATCGTTTTGTGGCGTACGGTGGTGATGATAAAGACATACCGAAGATAGAGCAGAAAGATGTCCTATCCTATAACATCAAGATCCAGGTATTTGATGAACAATGGGATAACGGTATCCTTCACCGACATAAGTCTAGCAGAAGTTGGGCTCGAACCTCCTCAAGTGATTGGCAGTCCCACGCCCGACAGCGTAATCGACTTGTGGACAATAAAAATTATTAAAATCTGTTTCAAA
The DNA here is from genome assembly GCA_002079205.1 of Phalaenopsis hybrid cultivar. Classification (NCBI taxonomy): domain Eukaryota; kingdom Viridiplantae; phylum Streptophyta; class Magnoliopsida; order Asparagales; family Orchidaceae; genus Phalaenopsis; species Phalaenopsis hybrid cultivar. Next base: position 192,007 of record JXCR01141083.1, read on the forward strand.
AAAAAAATTAAATAAAAATATATTCTTCTCTATAAAATAAAGTTTAATAATTTTTTGAGACCTATGTGCATGTCAAAAACATAAATTTTAAAAATACAATTTTAAAATTGATTGTCCACCTGGCGAATACTTGTTTAGGCTGGGAAATAGCCCTCTAAGTGAGGTTCAAGACACAATTCTAGACGAGTGGTGGGTTCTATATATTCAGGTGACCAAGTAGCCTTTGCAGACCCTCGAGTATAAATATATATCTGAGCCTAGCCCCATACGAGTGCTTGCGGTCCCTCTCACCCAAAGTTTTTTTTGTTTTATCAAAGCTTTGGGACAGGGCACTCGTGTTACTTTTCCTTTCTTTCGGGATTTCTCCAAGATTTTTTAGGATTTCTTTTCTTTTACTTGAGTCTTTTCCCGTTGATTTTCTTGAGTTTTCTGTCATGAGTCGTTGTTACACTCTTTTTCGGATTTCCTGGACGACGTTTCTTCCAAACTTCGCTTTTTGCGATGCATTTAGACTTGTTATACTTAAGGAACAGCGGATCTCACGGGCGTACATGTTTGCTTTACATTTTACAGCACTTCATTTTCCTGTTTCTACATGCTACTATTCTTTCTGTACAGCATGTTATACTATTCATGTTTCTACCTGCTACTGTACCGTACAACATGTTATATTATTCTTGTTTTTGTTTGCTACTGTTCTTCCTGTATAACATGTTATATTATTCTTGTTTTTACCTGCTATCGTACCGCACAACATATTATACTATTCATGTTTCTACCTGCTACTGTTCTACATGCATCCTACTGTTTGTCTTGTATTGCACATTTTATNCTGACAGCACTATAGCAACAAATGGGGCAGCAAAATGAAATGCAAATCCAAAATAAGCTTGACATTTGACAGGCCCAAAACGTTAATTTTAACTTTTAGAATTGAAACTTGAATTGCCAACGAAATGAATAGGAGCATTTACATATATATCATGCAATTCTTATGTATTTACATATCTAACACCTTAACATTCATATTTACAAACATACAACTCAAATCTGTAATATCGCATCAAAAATACCACCATCACTACATTTTTAAAAGCGAAATACACATTTTCATGCATAGATTTATGACATCAAGGTGTTACAAGTGTAAGTATCAATATCTGGGTGTTCGATATGTCAATACATAAGAAATATGTGGTATGTATGTAAATACACACACACACATCTAATAGACAATTAGCAATAACCTCAATCAAGCCAGGCTCTCCATGAATCCATGGTATGAGATGGGTCTATCAATCTTCACCAAAATTCCAAACAGTCATCATTGGCCAACCACATGATTGGATTTAGGCTCAATTGCTTCCTTACTAACCCAAGAATGACTTCAATAAATTGCATAAGCCCAATTAGAGGACCAGAGCTTTGGGCTAACCGAATCAGAGTGTAGCGCCATTTGATGGATTTAGTAACAAAATAATTGAGTGAAATGCAATAAACTCGATAAACTTTAACTTAGGGTCCATTGGATGAGTTCAATTTAATGCCTAAAGCTCTGGGTCCCACCAACCCAATCTAAAATGGCTATATAGGCCAAAATCCCTCTTAGCTTGCTAGACCAGGTGAAAATTGACTTGGCCATAGGTTGTGAAGTGGGTCTAATCACAAGACACCAAGAACATCAGGGCCATCTAATCAAACACTACTAGCCAAGAATTTTGTTAACTTAGGCCCAATTCTCCTTCGTATATGGTCAATATGAGCCTCTTTGCTAGTGGAAGAGACCCTCACAAGTCCCATTCATGATCAATAGTCCCTCTTATAGCTTAGAGTTGTTAAAAACATTGATGATCAACTGCAAAATGACCATAGAACATCATCCTAAGCCATCTTGCTCAAAAGCACAACTTTCACTTCTCATAACAATCTCTCTCAAAGCCTTCAAGATCAAGAGGGAAGCTTCAACTTGTAAGATAGCATCCTAAGCTTCTACGCCCAATGAATGATTGTCCCATATGAACTACTTGCCTTAGGCGATTTCCAATTCATAACATGTTCTGAAGGTGATCCAAAGGTTCTAATATATGTCACTATGCTATCAATATTATTCAACAAATTTCCTAAAAGGGCAATGGGAGCCAAAGTCAATATCGGCGAGTTTTTCATAGCCAATCTAAAATACAAGGTAACGATCTAAATGTTCAATTTTTAGCATTTCACCTAATCGGGTTGATAAGCCTGGTAGACCAACCTAATAGAACTTGAGCTAATTTTATTCTTGAAACTAGCATATTGCATTCTTCATCAAAATATTGAGAGTATAAAAAATTTGCAACTATGCATGCACAAAAAGTGATCCATCCGCTGTAAGAAGAGAAAAGAAAACACCTGACTCAATGTA
>JXCR01141083.1:197378-213307 GCA_002079205.1 Phalaenopsis hybrid cultivar
TTTTAGTTAAAACAACGAAAGCATATTTTAGATGATTCATTTTAATATTAATTTTTTTTAAGTATTTCTAATATGACCCTAAAATTATTTAAATGCTTAGAGTACTCAAATATTTTTTTTAAGCAATTTGATAGCGTAACAATCTTTTTGTGCATGAGCTCACAAAAAATGTGAGTCATAACCCTTTGGTAATGGTTCCAACATTTTTTAAGTCAAAAGATATTACAATGTGGTAGCTGATACAAATGAGAGAACAAAAAGATGTTTCTCATTCTCCAACGCCATCTTCATTTCGTTATATCCTAAGAACTATCCATGTACTGGATCATATCATGGGTCAAAATATTGTCGATCATAAGATTTGTTATGGGCAATGAGAAATTATGGCGAGCTTTATTTAGGTCCTGAAAGTCAATAAAATCACGAATCTGGCCATACATTTATTCAAGAGAAAAATCCTTTTTAATAATTGAATTGGCATATTTTTCTTCTAGTTGAAATCATCTATAATGAGTTTTTGGTTTTACTGTTCCACAATCTCAAGTCTCATTTTCCTTGGTGTTTGCTTGACAGGTGGGACCTTTAGATTAATAGAGAATTTATGAATTGCTACAATATTAGAAAAACCTAACAATTATGTATATTCAACAAGATGCGGTACTTTTACAGGAAGAGTAATATTTTTTAGTTCTATTTTTAAATGTGAGAGGAGCATTGATGAAAGAAGGCATGGGTTAATTGTTNCTCCATGATGTTTTTCATGGAAAGAATGGCTTCGAACAATGCTTGAGAGTTGTGCCGGTGAAGAAAATTTTGTCNAGCAATTACATACATGCATTGTATTTACAAATTTAGCACCCTCTTTCGTCCATGTTTCACTAAAATATCAAAAATCACATTAAAATCCCAACCCACATTTTTAATTTTTATCAAATTCTTATTGGTTTGACTGTGACATGCAAAAATGCATCGGTTCAATAGTTCAAAAAAATCAGATCAGAGCTAGTTTTGTTAATAGCAATATTTTAAGTATTGTGTATGTAATTATCCCATACATGGGGTATTTACATACATACCACCCAATTCTTCTGTATTTACACATCTAACACCTAAATCTTACATGTTACATATATATCAGCCAAATCCTTCATATCACAGCAAAAATAACACCATTTTGACTTTTAAAAAGTGAAATACGCCTTTTCATGCATAGGGAAAGTGGCATGTATGTAAAAATTAAAATTTGAGTGTTAGATATATAAATACATAAGAATTGAGTGGTATGTTGTAAATAATCCAACNATTTTAGGAATTTTTAAGCTACGAGGGGTATTTTGGTAATTTTTGGCAATTTTGGGTGCATTTTGGGAATTTGGTGATTTTGGTGAATTTTGGCCAATTTAGATAGTGGTGAGTGGTTTGAAATGATTTTTGGGCNTGGTCCTGGTTTAAACACCTTTTGGATTAAGTAAATCAGAATACTTCAAGGCCCCAGGACGACGGAGCCATAGACATCTTGACTGGGTCGTTTAAAAATTATTCAGCCAATTAAATGACCAACTAAAATTGATAAATTTGACAACATGGTTTTATGCTAATCATGTTCTCTTTTACAGGTTTATTGAAGACATGAAAATAAAATTTCGCTCTAGATTTCCTTTTCATGTTATAAGGTGTGCCGACTCTGTTTTGTAGGTTGACATTTGAAAGCAGAATTTCAATATTACAAAACCAGACAAAAATAAACAAAACAAAATAAAACGACATAAACAAAATGACATGACATAACTCAAAACCAAAACTGTTAGGATAGCCAAAAAACCAGAACTTTTAGGATAACCTTAAACAAAACTTGACATGACAAATATAAAACAACAAAATGAAAAAACAAAAAAATAAAATGACAAAAACAAAAACAAAACAACATGACATAACATGAACAAACAAAACAAAACCTTTAGGGTAGAATCAGATTCTTAGGAATCTATTACCCTAGGAATAAAACATTTGATGTTTCTTTCCTTAATCCTGACATTTTAGAAGAACAAGTGTTAACGAGAATCAGGAGTTTTCTTAGGTAAATCTAGAATTGCCTAAGATGTAATTAAATATAGGAGCTTGCTCCTGTATAAAAATTAAGAATTCAGAATAGGTGATCAACCTAAATCTCTGGTTATCAGACCATTTATGTGGTTATCCTTAGATGAGATTTTGACATTCTAGAGTCTTCTCTATAAGTTTACCACCCCAACATTTCTCTTGTTTTCTATCATTTTCCCTTTCCCTTTTTCTTAATTCCTTTAATACTTGAAGATCTTTTACTTGATCCAAAAGATTAAGGTAAATTGGAAAAATTGGTCAATAAGATAGATAAATAGAGTGGCGACTCCAACTTCTTTATCGACAATAGACACGACGACATGAGGGCATGAATGAGAATTGGCGGCGACCGCGGACAGCGAGTTCCGGGTGCCATCAGTCCCCATCCAAGGGATTGTGGCTAAGCATGTGTTTAAGTGTGTCATTAAAAGGGTTAAAAAACCTTTTTAAAGCGGCTTAAAAGTGGCTTCTCCTCTTGCCATTAATAGTTTGATGAGGTGGCAAGGCTCTCATGACTCACCTATGGCTTGGGAGTGCCTTCATGGCTTGCATGAGGCTTGACTAACTTTCTCGAGAAGGGATTTTGGATTTATTTGGTATTTTTGTGGAGTTTGTCATGAGGCTTGATTTGGAATGATTTGATCATTAATTTAAAACTTAGGAAGTGATTTTGATTAAATGGATGATGAAGAGAAAAGAAATTATCATGTGGGCTTTGGATTTTGGCTTTTAGAATTAAATGGGGTGGGCTTGAGCTTTTAAAATTAAAGTTGAATTTAGGCTAAAATTTGGGCCAATTAAATGTTGAATTTGGTATAGGGAGATGTCATGAAGAGTTTGGAAGTGATATCAAATGATTTGAATTGAATTTGAAGGCCAATTTGGTGGGTTTAGTCATACGATCAAAATTGGGGCTTTTTGATTTGGGTGAATTGAGCTTGTAATTGGGTCAAATTGAGCTTGTATTTTGTTTATATTGGGATTGGGGATATTAAATTTTGGTTTAGAATTGAAATTGGGAAAGATTGAAGTTAATTGGGCCAAGATTGGGGCTAATTTGGGGAAATTGGGCCCTTAAGGGTAAATTTGGGGCGTTTGGTCAAATTGGGTCAATGTGATGGTTAAAAATTGAAGTTGAAAATAATTGGGATAATTTTGGAATTTTTAGGAATTTTCAAGCTACGAGGGGTATTTTGGTAATTTTTTGGCAATTTTGGGTGCATTCTGGGAATTTGGTGATTTTGGTGAATTTTGGCCAATTTAGATAGTGGTGAGTGGTTTGAAATGATTTTTGGGCAAATTTGGGTAATTTTGGGAATTTTGGCAAAAATTACATTTGTAGGGGTATTTTGGTAATTTGGTGATTTTTGGTTAGAATGGGCAAGTAAGACATGAAGCCATGCCAAACCAATAGGAGCCATGTGAGGACTCATTTTGGATGCTCAATATACTAGTTCTAACCCTCTTAGCCAAAGAATAGGGGCATAAATTCATTCATATGAGCTTTCCAAACGGAATCATAAGACCAAATCAAGGGGTCTTAGTGTTTGGGGTATGTAAGAAAGTTTAATGAGTGCAAGCCACCTTAACCATCACTAAACCGCCCAGAGTTAGTCCTAAGGTCTGACCATCCTATGGGAGACTCCCCTTGAGTTCCTCCCATACTGACTCCACCTACGAAGTGCTAGAGGTTATGACCAATATGTGGAACCTTAAGTTGAGCAAAGAAGAATTTGGAATTTCTAATGGTTATGGTTCCTTTTCTAGTCCTCTAGGAATAGTCAACAAAAAAATTCTATGGCTAGACCCTGGGCTACTAAAGAGGAAAAAACTAGATCTCAACCAAAAATGAGGTAAAAAAATGGACCCCTAATAGGTGAGGTGTTCGGGGAAAGCACACCGCACGTATTGGATTTGACCGATGAGATCAACAAAATCAACACAGATTTCTAAGTCAATAGACCTTGAATGAAGAGTAAAATTGAGTGAGAACTGTTTCTGCTGGGGAATTGACAAGTGAATATCCAATCGGAACGAGAACTCAGAACTCCCACTCGGGATTTAGAAGGTGGATTTCAAATTATCAGGCTTCGAGTATATTGGAGGACAAGAATTAGGATTCAGGTATTGACCCTAAGATGGGAATTGAAATTCAGGTTTCAATCATAGAGGGAGAATCAGATGACTTACTCCATTTAAGGTGGTCTTAAACTGATCTCAAAGATATGGGTAGAGAATCAGATACCTCACTCCATTTAAGGCAGTCTTAAATCGATCTCAAAGGATGATAATAGAATGAATTACTCTATTTAAGGTGGTCTTAAACCTATCTCAAAGATATGGGTAGAGAATCAGATGCCTTACTCCAACCTATCTCGAAGATATATGTAGAGAATTGGATGCCTTACTCCATTTAAGGTGGTCTTAAACCGATCTCAAAGGATGAGAATAGGATTCCTTAATCCATTTATAGTGGACTTAAACCAATCTCAAAGAATGAGAATAGGTGTCTTACTCCATTTAAGGTGGTATTAAACATATCTCAAAGATATAGGTAGAGAATCAGATTCCTTACTCCATTTAAGGTGGCATTAAACGGATCTTAAAGGATGAGAATAGGATGACTTACTCCATTTAAGGTGGTCTTAAACCTATCTCAAAGATATGGGTAGAAAATCAGATGCCTTACTCTATTTAAGGTGGTCTTAAACCGATCTCAAAGAATGAGAATAAGATGCCTTACTCCATTTAAAGTGGTCTTAAGTCGATTTCAAAGGATGAGAATAGGATGCCTTACTCCATTTAAGGTGGTCTTAAACCTATCTCGAAGATATGGGTAGAGAATCAGATGCCTTACTTCATTTAAGGTGGTCTTAAAATGATCTCAAAGGATGAGAATATGATGCCTTCTTCCATTTAAGGTGGTTTAAACCTATCTCAAAGATATGAGTAGAGAATCAGATGCCTTACTCCATTTAAGGTGGACTTAAACTGATCTCAAAGGATGAGAATAGGATTTATTACTCCATTTAAGGTGGCCTTAAACCTATCTCATGATATGTGTCACATTAGGGAGGAAAGCTCAGGGACTCATATCCAACCTAAATGGTGACAAGGGAAAAGAATTAGCGTCTCGGTACTGTCCCCAAGAACAATATGAAAATAGTGTAGAGAATTTGTGGTGTTGAGCTCATAGATATGTGAGATTTTGTGTGGAAAGTGAACTTGTGTGGGTATGTGAAGAAAGCTAGTGATAAGGATAGTCACGCTGCGCAAGCAAAGAGTAAGAAACCTTGAACTCAAGATAAACAAACTCAAGAAATTTTATCATTTTCTTTTTTTGTTGTTTTTATCACATTTAATTATCAAAATATTTTTTTCAAAATTTAATTTTTGTTGGTTGATTTTTCAAAAATATTTTTAGTTTTAATATCAGGCTTTAATTGTGTCGTTATTTGTTCATTATAATTTAGAACCAAGGTATGGTTTTGTTACTTTTTATTAATCACACGAAGAGGGCAATTTGACAAGCAAGTTGAAATATGAAAGCAATTTCATTAATCTGCTTCAAATACAAGTTACAGACTGAGTACATGCTGAACTATCAAAAGACAACATTTTTTAATACAACTGAAACATCATATACTGAATACATATCATAAGTTGCACATATCTAATACATATCTACTGCATCAAAACACAGTACAAATTGGTGTCCACTGACTGTCCATCCTCGGCGGGGTGAGCTCCTGATCAAGCTGACCTACTAAGCTACGCTCCAGGAAAAGAACTCCCTTTGCGTGTAATTAGAGGTACAACCTTCTTATAGCTCATAAGGCTGTAGTTCTTCCAATTCTGGGTCTGGACGAAACCCCTATGGTATTTTATTGTCTTGTATTCTTCAAAATGTTATAGATACTCTGGGATATCGCACTCCCGGGATGCAGTTTTTGGCCAAAATCAACCCCATTTTCTTTTAAGACCAATACCAAAACCATCAGTAGCGTAATCTCAATGGAACCTCTAAATTCTCCGGGGCCAATGATTTTGATTTCTCTTCTAAAGAGTATGTTGCTCCTGCTCATGAAAGACACTGTGCAAAAAGGTCCGATGAAGTCATGGTGGTCAATATGGGGAGGAATGCAATCTCCCTTCTCATAAATGTTGATTATGAAGCTATTCAGGATGTATTCAGGTGGCAGTATACTCCATCGAATTAGCCTCTTGACCATTCTCTTTATTTCATAAGACATCGGATCCACCTCATCATATCTTAAGATTCCAGGGGGGTTCCCTTACCTATCTTCAATAAAATGATAACAACAACCACATTGAATGGTTATTCTTCCTTTCCCGTGCATCCATTTTGCGGCTTTAAGTAAGTTTTCAACATCAATTGACTAGCTTGACCTCTGTCCCTCAGGTTGAATACACAGTATAAAATTCTTTTTTCACCACTTTTTGAGAATACCTTGGTATACAGTGCCATAACTTCCAAAAGGTTGACAATTCCACCTTGAACTTCTTTGTAGAACTCAAACTCTCTTCTTTTGACTCTGCACATTGTTTCTAATTCTGCTATCAAAATCTCCTCAAATTGCAATGGTCGTCCCCTTTTTTGAACATCTGCAGGAATCTATGTCTGATCTGGTTCTGTAGGCAATGTGATGTACGACTCCACATCTGGATATACTGCCATCTGGGCTCCCAGACCTGCGGCTATGAACTCTTGAAAAGAATTCTTGCAGTCCAAATGTAGAGCGTTGCATCCCGGACATTCGACGAATACTCCTCTGGTAGATGATCCCACNTGCGGATTTAAGTAAGTTTTCAGCATCAATTGACTAGCTTGACCTTTGTCCCTCAGGTTGAATACACAGTATAAAATTCTTTTTTCACCACTTTTTGAGAATACCCTGGTATACAGTGCCAGAACTTCCAAAAGGTTGACAATTCTACCTTGAACTTCTTTGTAGAACTCAAACTCTCTTCTTTTGACTCTGCACATTGTTTCTAATTCTGCTGTCAAAATCTCCTCAAATTGGAATGGTCGTCCCCTCTTTTGAACATCTGCAGGAATCCATGTCTGATCTGGTTCTGTAGGCAATGTGATGTACAACTCCACATCTGGATATACTGCCATCTGGGCTCCCAGACCCGCGGCTATGAACTCTTGAAAAGTATTCTTGCAGTCCAAATGTAGAGCGTTGCATCCCGGACATTCGACGAATACTCCTCTGGTAGATGATCCCACGGGAATTTCAACATTACATAGCGGGCAACCCTTGTAAGATTCATGGGTCACTTATGTCTGCATCGGCTCTATGGCCAGTTCTAACTCATCCTCTGTATCAGGTGGGTTAGAAGAGGTCTCCTTCATGCACGGTTCATAAATCTTCCCCTCAGGAATAGGGGAGAGTAGACCTGCCGCTTCTTTATGTTGTCTTCTTTCTTCTCGCAGGAAGGCTCTATGTTTATGTTGGTTGACATTGCGACGCTGAGTTCTTCTGAGCAGTGAATCTGACACTCTCTCTTTGTCGACACCTAATACCATGTCAAAGCAGTTATCTGGGATTGTAGATGATTGTTTCCTACAATTGGATATTGTCATTGAGTGATTACTTTCTCCCTCTTTTGTGAGGAGTCTTCTCTGGTGCCCATCTTTAACAGAGATGACAATCCTTCCTTTTCCCAGTGANCATCTGACACTCTCTCTTTGTCGACACCTAATACCATGTCGAAGCAGTTATCTGGGATTGTAGATGATTGTTTCCTTCAATTGGATATTGTCATTGAGTGATTACTTTTTCCCTCTTTTGTGAGGAGTCTTCTCTGGTGCCCATCTTTAACAGAGATGACAATCCTTCCTTTTCCCGGTGATTGATGATGTCCATCAAGGGATTCTCATATTCTACATTGGCTTGACCGAAGTCTAAGTCCAAGTCTATAATACCACCCCGAGCAGCCCTTTCTTCATTCAGTGCGGGATTGAGGCCACCTTGAAAAGAGAAAATCAGTTTGCGTCCCGACATTTCTTCTGCAGAAGACAGAAAAACAATAATGCGCTGACATTCTTCATGAACAAGAACAAGATGAAGCACTTACGAAATTTTTTTTATTATTATTTGCAAATTTGATTTATTCAATTTAATTTAATTTTAGTTAGATTTTGAAAATTAGAAACAGGAGAAGACAAACAAAGTGGACAAATGTCAAAATTTTTCATTTTATTGAGGTTAATTTATTACAAAACTTAGGACCTAGTCNAAAATTTTTTTTATTATTCTTTTCAAATTTTATTTATTCAATTTAATTTAATTTTAGTTAGATTTTGAAAATTAGAAACAGGAGAAGAGAAACAAAGTGGACAAATGTCAAAATTTTTCATTTTATTGAGGTTAATTTATTACAAAACTTAGGACCTAGTCACAGACGCCTGACCAAATAAATAAGCCCAGAACAATCAAAATTTCAAAAGCAAATGTTGATTTCAAACAGTGTCATGTTGGGTAATATATCTTCAAGTAGCAGTCATTGACAGACAACATATGTCTTTCACCCCAGAAATCCACCAGCTGGTAAGATCCTCATGACTAAACTTCTTCTATGACAAATGGTCCCTCCCAAGTTGGTTCAAATTTTCCACCTATTTTGTGGTGTGCAAGAATAGGCCTTTTGAGAACCAGAATAAGATCATCGACTTTGAACTCCCTTGGGCAGACCAATTGTCATGAGCCTGCACCATCCTTGCTTGGTAGAGCTCCAAGTGTTGTTGTGTTTCTAGTCATTTTCCCTGAAGAATTTCCAATTCCTCATGTCTGAGTTTCACACTTTCCTTGGTTGTGATTTGGTTGGCGACGGTGACTCTGAGAGATGGTATCTGAACTCTAGCGATAGTATGACATCGGACTTGTACACGAGCGCGTAAGGTGTACATTGAGTAGGAGTCCTGAACGTTATCCGAAAGGCCCACAACGCTTTTAATAGTATGTTATGCCAATCTCTTTTATTTGCATCTAGTGTCTTCTTTAGAATCTGTACGAGCGTTTTATTGAATGCTTCGACCAATCTGTTTGCTCTGGGATAGTAGATCGTAGAGTATCTCCAATCTATCCCATGTCATTTAACAAAATTGTTGATCTTAGTGATTTTGAAGGCTCTCCCTTTGTCGGAAATTACCCTGCGTGAAACACCGAAACAGTAGACTTTATTGGTCTTGAAGAATTGTAGAATATGTTATGCTGTAACCTCTTGTAATGGTACTGCCTCAACCCACTTGAAGAAAAAATACGTAGCGGCGAGGATAAATCTGTGTCTCTTACAGAGGATGGAGGGTATGTCGGACCTATTATGTCCGTGCCCTAACACTTGAATGGCCACGAGACAATAGTTGGTTGTAGCACATTCGGAGGTTGCTGTAAGACCACCCCATGCACTTTTCAAAGGTGACATCTTCTAGTTGTATCCATGCAATCAAATATCATTACCGGCCAATAATCTCCGAGTCTTTTGATCTTCATCTTCATCTTTGGCTCTGATTGGTGAGCATAACACAATCGGGCATGTACTTCTTTGATGATATTTTGTTCTTCTGCCCTGCTCAGACATAATAGCCACATCTGATCGAATGATCTTCTGTAGAGAACATCACCCACCAGAGCATATGACATAGCCCTTCTTGTGATGTGATATGCCTCGGACTTATCCTCTAGCAGTTTTCCAGTTTACAAATATTCTANTACCCACTTGAAGAAAAAATACGTAGCGGCGAGGATAAATCTATGTCTCTTACAGAGGATGGAGGGTATGTCGGACCTATTATGTCCGTGCCCTAACACTTGAATGGCCACGAGACAATAGTTGGTTGTAGCACATTTGGAGGTTGCTGTAAGACCACCCCATGCACTTTGCAAAGGTGACATCTTCTAATTGTATCCATGCAATCAAATATCATTACCGGCCAGTAATATCCGAGTCTTTTGATCTTCATCTTCATCTTTGGCTCTGATTGTTGAGCATAACACAATCGGGCATGTACTTCTTTGATGATATTTTGTTCTTCTGCCCTGCTCAGACATCATAGCCACATCTGATCGAATGATCTTCTGTAGAGAACATCACCCACCAGAGCATATAACATAGCCCTTCTTGTGATGTGATATGCCTCGGACTTATCCTCTAGCAGTTTTCCAGTTTACAAATATTCTATTAATGGTTTACGCCAGTTTTCATTGATATCAACAACTGCAATCATCATTCCTTCTTACTTTTTGAGCTTATGTAGACTGTCGAGGTTGATTCAAGACAAAACTTGTCTTCCTTGTACTATAATATCAATGGAATCCTCTGGTGGACATGCTAGCTCCTTAGCAAGTTTTGCTAGAGCGTCGGAATGTGCATTATATCCTTGAGGAATCCTATATAAAGTCACATTAGGGATCTGTTTGAGCAGCTTCATTGTATAACTGTAGTATTATGCTAGCCTCAATTTTAAAATCTTGTATTGTCTGATGACTTGTTGAGTAATTTAAATTAAGTTCCCTTTTTATGGTAGTGCTGAGTAGATTCTAGTATCTCACTTCTAATTTAACCCACTATGCCCTCTCTATTAGACCTACCAGGGAGTTTATGTTCCAAATCTAGACTAAGTTGTTAACGGATCAAGCCTGTCACCCGCCCATCAAAATGTATCTCCCTATCTATTTGCACTCTCCTTAGATTGTGGCCACTCTCTTCGTAAGTTAGTATGATACTCACTTGTTGGGTGAATTTATAGCCTTCCCAGGTCATTATGCTTAACAACAGATTTCAACATTACAAGTGGCTAGTTTGCAAAGTAAATGAAGAACTGAAAATACTCTCACAACTTTGGGAATAAAAGAAGTACTAGAAAAATCAAATCCCTTACATGATTACTTCATATTGCAAGGAGAAAGAAGAGGAAAAATACTCAGATTTCATAGGGATAACAAAACANGGCATTATATCCTTGAGGAATCCTATATAAAGTCACATTAGGGATCTGTTTGAGCAGTTTCATTGTATAACTGTAGTATTATGCTAGCCTCAATTTTAAAATCTTGTATTGTTTGATGACTTGTTGAGTAATTTAAATTAAGTTCCCTTTTTATGGTAGTGTTGAGTAGATTCTAGTCTCTCACTTCTAATTTAAGCCACTATGCCCTCTCTATTAGACCTACCAGGGAGTTTATGTTCCAAATCTAGACTAAGTTGTTAACGGATCAAGCCTGTCACCCGCCCATCAAAATGTATCTCCCTATCTATTTGCACTCTCCTTAGATTGTGGCCACTCTCTTCGTAAGTTAGTATGATACTCACTTGTTGGGTGAATTTATAGCCCTCCCAGGTCATTATGTTTAGCAACGGATTTCAACATTACAAGTGGCTAGTTTGCAAAGAAAATGAAGAACTGAAAATACTATCACAACTTTGGGAATAAAAGAAGTACTAGAAAAATCAAATCCTTTACATGATTACTTCATATTGCAAGGAGAAAGAAGAGGAAAAATACTCAGATTTCATAGGGATAACAAAACAAAACATGATTTATATTAAACCTCAAGTTCACAACACAAAACCTAAACAAAAATACACATACTTATCTCAAACTTCTTTTTCAAGCAATCCTTTGAAGTTCCTGGCTTCAATAGACTCTTATAACACTCACAACACTCTTTTGATAGCCACTCACTCTAATTGGGGCTACCCTAATCACTCTTGCACACACACACGCACACACACACACACACACACACTAGCACCCCCTAGCACTCCAGCCCTCTATAAAACTCTCCTTTTCATTTGGACTTCATCACTATTTGTAAAGCTTTGAAAATTATCAAGGTTTGCTTTAGGCATATCTTCAAAATTTGACCAAATACATTGAATAGAAGGGGTAACAGTTTCTGGAGTCTAGGCGCTCAAAGCACTAATCACGTCCGGTTTCTGGCGCTTGGGCACCAGAAGTGGCGCTTAGGCGCCACTGCTCCATAACTTCATCTTGCATTTATTTTCACCTCTTTTCTTATAAACTCCATTTCCTGCACCTGAAACTAAAAACATGCAAAATACCTTCATTAAATTGCAAAATCATAAAAAATAAACATGAAATGTATATATAAAATAAGTAATTTTAAGGCATGTCAATTCCCCCAAACTTAAACATTACTTGCCCTCAAGTAACTCTTTTACTATGTAGAAATATTATAACTTATGGTGGTGGGCTTCACTTAAAAATACCTATAGTTTTTTATTCCTAAAAATATGATTGTGAAACTTTTAGAAAAACTTTCAATAACTCAGGTTAGAACTAAAGTTTAAAAATATTTAGTAATCAAGTTTATAAAATTTGAATTTCTATTCATTTCAAAAATAAATGTAATTTGTCATACTTAGGAATCTTAGAAAAATTAAAAGAAAAGAATTATATGAAGACTTTACTAGTAAAGATACTAATATTTAAAGAATTATAAATAAGCTCAAAAATGTAAATAAGTTTCTTCCTTTAAGTTGATTTAAGTGAAGCTAATTTTTAATTAGGCATCTTCTTAAGCTTCTCCTTACATATTTTTCTCTTTTTATGCTTTTTCTTTTCTTTTTCTTTTCCTTTTAGGATCTTTTTAATCTTTACTTTTTTATGTGAGGATTACTATATTTGGATATCCTTTAATGATTTTGAACTTCACTATCCTCTTCCAAAAGTTAAAAAACATATCTCACCTTTCTTTACTTGATAATGTGTATTAGTAAAATAATATTTTTTTCATAAAGTCTCTAATTCTTTTTTTGAATTATATATCTAAGATTTCTAGCATTTCAAAAAGATAATTTTTCTTACTATGAATGGTAAAAATATCATCCTATACTTTCATACCAAAATAATTTACCTCTAGAACTATCCCCTTATCACTAGAAAATTTTACTTAAGTCAATTATTGCACTTATAGAATAAAAAATATAGTTTTCCAAAGTTAACACCACATACCATAGGTTATGTTAATATATTTTTTCTTTTAAAAATATAGTTTATTGTGGATAAATAAAGTTTAGTTTTAAAAAGTTTTTCTCCCTCCATCAAACTTAAATTTTTACTAGTTTAAAAGATTTTAGTGAAAAATCAGCATTAAGAAAGAAAGAAATCAACAAAATTACAAATAACAGGGTTCTAAACATGAAAACAGTACAAGTGCAAGTAATAACAATAGGTGTGTAGCAGGAAATAAATCACAATTTAGAACATGATTTTCATCAAAAGTGCTAACTAAGATCTACTTACACACACAATTAATATGTATATGAACTAGAGCAAAAATAAACAATCGTGTAATAGAGTAGAAAGCTCCATACAAGAATTCACACAAGGTCCAATACAATGATAAAAAAACTACAGATATCAAAGAACAACGAATTCATCCAGACAAACTAATAAAAATCAACTACTCCTCACCATCATCATATTCATGATCATCTTCATCGCCATCCATATCCATATGACTNTGTGTAATAGAGTAGAAAGCTCCATACAAGAATTCACACAAGCATCAACAGACAATAAGTCCAATACAATGATAAAAAAACAACAGATATCAAAGAACAACGAATTCATCCAGACAAACAAATAAAAATCAACTACTCCTCACCATCATCATATTCATGATCATCTTCATCGCCATCCATATCCATATGACTCAAATCATCAAATCTCAAATAATCAGGATAATCAGGGAATTCTACAATCTGATCTCCTATGAGATAACTGACAAGAGATTTTTGAAATCCCTTCTCATAGTTACTATGCTAATGGAGATAAGAGTAAAAATAATCCTGACAATCTTCAACACTCAGAACTCTGCTTTGAACATCAGAAATACCATCCTTTACCTATTGCATACTATCAAATAAGGATTTCATGCTATAAGGAGTATGAGATGTAGATGCATGAGAAGAAGATGGAGCATCATAAGATCTAGTCTAAAATTCGGACACAACATAATTCCCATATATATCCACATTAGCCTTCCCAATAGGCTTAAGTGGATGCAATGTCTCCTCCCAAGACTCAAATCTAACTCCAGATTGACTGCCTAAAGTAAATATGAGGAAGGGTAGCCCAAACCTGTTATAGTACCTCCCTTAGAGTAATGAATAATGCTTTTGTAAATTAGGGAGCCAATATTGATGCGCTTCATCAACTGGATGCAATAGTTCAACATAGCCCTCACTTGGGTTACTTCGCTCAAATGGTTTGAAGGAAGAAGACGAGCCAAGATGAAGCAATGTCATGCCTTTGATGAGGCATTAAGTGTAGAAGAAGCAAAATTTACATTTTGGTTGTTCTTAGTTTTCCAACCTCCATGTCCATCAGTTAAAACTGTTATAATCTCCTCAAGTTCTCCCTCAGTAGAATCAAATTTTGTGTAAAATCAGTTAGTTACAATAGGTAATAGAAATAATGTACTGATTTTTTCAAGATTTAAATATACTATATTTTTTTCCGAACAAACACCAAATCACTAGCCTCCTCAGGTAGAGTAGCATAAAAATCTCAAACTACAAAAATGATGGTATCAGAAGAAAAATAACATATTTTCTCCCAATTCCTAGCTACAATAAGATCCTCCAAGGAACCACCAGAAGATAAANCCGAACAAACACCAAATCACTAGCCTCCTCAGGTAGAGTAGCATAAAAATCTCGAACTACAGAAATGATGGTATCGGAAGAAAAATAACATATTTTCTCCCAATTCCTAGCTACAATAAGATCCTCCAAGGAACCACCAAAAGATAAAAATGCTCGATCTTGAATCAATTTCTTAGAAATAAAAAGATCACTGTAAAGATTTTGGGCCTTTCTACTCACGAACTTCTTGGGATTAAAAGTATCTTTGCCTTTGCTTCTCTTGAATTTAGGAGCCATAATCAAATCTATAANGAAGATAAAAATGCTCGATCTTGAATCAATTTCTTAGAAATAAAAAGATCACTATAAAGATTTTGGGCCTTTCTACTCGCGAACTTCTTGGGATTAAAAGTATCTTTGCCTTTGCTTCTCTTGAATTTAGGAGCCATAATCAAATCTATAAAAAATTGAATAAAAATTTAAATAAATTCCATAAATAAATTCCATTAACTCCTATAAGTTTTTTTCAAGTAAAAAATTTTATTCACCATAGATTTTTCACCATTAGCTCTCCAATTTTCAATTCTTGGCTACTTTATATTGTGGGGAAAATACATAGTGAAAATTGAAATTTTCAATGGCAAAAATGAAGCTCTTACATAAAAATGATGAATTCCAAAGTTTTTTATCCAAAAATCTTCTCAATATGCAAGGTAGGACAAGCCCTATGGTGCAAAATCACAAAAAATAGGGAAGAAGACAAAGTACAGCGAAAGAATGGCGTGAACCAGTCCAAAATTTGGTTTTTAGTACTATTCAATTGGTTTAGCTCCCAAGTGNGATGATGAATTCCAAAGTTTTTTATCCAAAAATCTTCTCAATATGCAAGGTAGGACAAGACCTATGGTGCAAAATCACAAAAAATAGGGAAGAAGACAAAGTCCAGCGAAAGAATGGCGTGAACCAGTCCAAAATTTGGTTTTTAGTACTATTCAATTGGTTTAGCTCCCAAGTGCTAGTTTGGGCGCTTAGGTGCCAGTGCTCAACCATATAGATTTTGGAAATTCTTATCATTTTCAAAAAAACACAACAAACCTAAGGTTTCTAAACCCTAATATGTTAGATTTAACCACCATTTTGATAGTTAATTAATTTCTTCATCCCTCCAATATTCACGTGCTCAACCA
>JXCR01141084.1:3781-18706 GCA_002079205.1 Phalaenopsis hybrid cultivar
TAAAACATCATAATGAACAATTTTCATGAAGGATGAAAATTTTTTTGAAGTTGATTTGGTGGTCAATTTGGATGGATTTTGATGGGTTTTGGTTTTAGACCCAAATTAAACATATGGATCTAATTTGGGTCAAGCTTGAGCTAGCTTTGGACTAAGCTCAAATTGATTGTTGTGTTTGGTCACAAATGACCTTATAAAGGATTTTCAACAAAAATTGGATGCCAATTTAAGGTCTAAGGCATTCAATTGTTGAGATTTGGGGTGTTAGCCAATATTGGGGCTTTTGACCCAAATCAAAATTGGGCTCAAATCATGGATCAATTGAGCTTGGATTTGGTTTAAATTGGTCACATTTAAGGTTAATTTGAGTTTAAGATTAAAATTGGGGAAGATTGAGACCAAATTGATGGATATTTGAAGTAAATTTGGGGAAATTGGGCCTTTAAAGGCAATTTGGGGGTTTTGGTCAAAATGGTCAAATTGGTCAAATTGAATCCAATTGAGGGGTCCAAATGGGTTTTGGGAACATTTGGATTGATTTTGGAGGTTTTGAGAAAGTTTGGGGTGCCAAGGATATTTTTGTAATTTTGGCAATTTTGGGGGGTATTTTAGTAAATTTAGTATTTTTGTGGTCTTGGGTAAATTAGGTATTTTAAAAGTTTTGAAATGATTTTTGAACAAATTTGGACATTTTGGATGAATTTGGGGATTTTGGGAATTTTGGCCAAATTTGGGGCTCCGAAGGTATCAAGGTAATTTAGGGGTGTCTGCGGCAAAAGACCCAAGATGAGTATTTCAAGTAGAATTGGATAGATATCCATTCTAAATGAACCATGAATAAATAAAACCCTCATTTTGGGTTCTTATGTATTGGTTTTAGTCATGATATTGTGTAGCTTAGCTCCAAACCAACACCTAGGGTCAATCCTAAGGCCAAGTAGACCTATAGGAACTCCTCTTGAATCCTCTCATAATGATCTTACCTACTAATTGCTAGAGGTTAAGATCAATATGTGGAACTTCAAGTTGAGTAAAGAGGAGAGTTTTGAATTTCTAATGGTGAGGGTACCTTTGCTAGTTTTCTAAGACTAGTCAATAGGAAAGTCTTATGGCTAGACCTAGGCTACTAAAGAAGTTCTAGACCCAACAAAAGTGAGGACAGCATTCGTCGAGGAGCTTGGAGCTAACTTCTTGGGCAACCTTCTACAATAGCAATCTGCAACAACATGAGGAGCTACAACAACACATCCTTCTTTAGAAATTAAACAAGTCATAGGAATTTGAGGTTGTTCGCTTAGTGCGACATAAATCCTCAACTCTTTCTTTAGGCCTTTGCACAATCATGATGTGCAATTTAAGCCCTAACCTGTTTTAGGATTCCGATGTTGTCATTTAGCACGACCTAGATATTCACATCTTTCAGTCTATTTGTGCGACTGTCTTGCATACATGTAAGCCCTAATTAATAAAATTGATAGAACAAAACATTTGATAATTCTCCTCGAAACTGAAACCAAACAATAAAATAGCTTGGGAATTCACCGAGGTTCTTCTCAAGATCTGTGACATCCCCTAGTTCTTTTTCCTATGGATTCAAAAATAAATGTTCCAATTTGAGTCATTCCCATCTCACACCTCTTTGTCCGATCTTTTGAAAAGTCATACCCTTTGAAATTCTTGAAGACATTATCCCTTAATTTTTATCGAGAGTTTTCTTAGGTGACTTCGGTTATCTAAGATGTAATTAACTATAGGGGCTTTGCCCTTATAAAAATTTTTCGAGAACCCTGCTTAATGTAAATTTTATTTAATTTTTTGTATTAAATTGGGGAACTTGTCGGTCAACATAAAAAAATATGGTTCTCACAAATTTAAATGGATGTCATAAATTCTTTAGTTTATTCAATTGAGCCCTACCAGTAAGTAGTGTATTTATCATTCAGGCATTACTTGTGGTATTAGACTCGTTTATTTAAACTGCTGAGGATATGAGATCTGTCCGATTTTATATTTTTAAAATTTAAAATACTACTTATTCCCAAATTATATATATAAATTAGATTAAATTGAGCGTCGAGATTCCTATTCCGGCAGCCAATAATTTCTAATTTGGCGACCAACAACTTAGCAGGGCTGTCACCAGACAAAATGTTCAGAACGTACCATCCACAAAGAGAAGAACCGAGGCAAAAGTGAAGTTTCTAGTTCTTCACATTATTCTTCAGCCCTAATAGTTGGAATTTGTTGATAACAACCAATGGAACATATTCTTTTGGGCCAACATAAAACACACATATTGGTGAAGAGCTTGATTGACTAAGGGGGTTTCCAACTGATGAAAAACAATGATAAAGGTCATGATTGCTTCTATTGAATTTGATAGTATATTGGTCAGAATAACTTCATTGTGGTTAAAGATGGCCTGCAACTCCCAACAAAAGGACCATCTCAAACAAGATTGGAAATGATCTTTGTAGAATACGAGGTCAGCACCAGACAAAGTAGTTGCTCGGTCGTTCTTGCCAACAACCTGAAGCTTCACGTTGAGAAAAAAATCCAGGTCGTATGCGACTGATGCACTTCCCCTATGTCTAGGGGTGTACATTATTTGGTCAAAAAAAAGAACTGAATTGGTGAAGTATGGTTTGTTCAGTTTGGTTTCAATAATGTATTTCAATTTCTGTTTTTTAAAATTTTAGTATTCGATTTTCAGTCTTTGGTTAGGTTTTAATTTTCATTTAACCAAACTAACCAGAAAGAATAATCTCATATTAATTTTTTTATTCTCTTTTAATTTCATATTGATTAAACTAAAAAAATAATATTATTATATGCAACATTTGATTGGAATAAATAGAAAATTCAAAAAATTAAATTGATATTATATGGAAAGGATATGTAATTTATAATGGTTGATCTTAACCAAGCTCAAATAAACAATTAATTTCAATTTGTTCATAACCAAACTGTTTAAACTAAATAAAATATCTGTTCGATCGGGTTAGATTTTGATTTTTCAATTTTTTTAGATTCTGAATTTTGGTAGCAATTGGTTTCACTAATTTTAAAATTGATCCATCCTAACTGACTGAATGATCACCTCTACTTATGTCTTCGTCGATCGGATTAAGACAATGCCTCGAAGGCCTTGAGAGAATACTTTAGAACCATCAAGCAGAGCACAAAAGGAGAAATCAGAGGGAGTGAAGAAATATCAGGAAAAAAAAACAAAGTAAAGATGTAGCGTCTCCGAACCACACACTCTTATATGTACAGGGAAACATAAAAAGTAGAACCATTGCATGAGGGCACGTAGGTGCACGGTAATTTAAAAAAATGTGCAGATAGAGGGATCACACCAACATAGGAATTGAGAAAATAAAGTAAATTTATTTCTAAAAAAAGGCATTACAAATTACAAAAACACTCAGAAGTTAGTCCCAAAGGAAGATTTTTACAAGGGAGTAGTTATACGCTTCGACCAATATATACCCTAGTCAAAACAGCCTTTTATACAAAAATTTTCTTCCAAATTTAAACTGATTCACCCGATTCATCTCAACTTAAGCCCAAATTATGAAGGATCTCTTTTGGATATCCAACAGTTTCTAACAAAGAGCGACAATCTCCTCTTCCATCCTATTCATTTTTTCCACACGAGCATCATCTCACATATCTTCTTGCCTTGATAAACCTTAATCAACTGAATGAAGTTGTTCTCAATCTCATTCAAACAATAAGCTAGTGACTCGGGGGATATCCAACATCCATTAGGTTCTTACCTGTAGGTCTTGAGGGGACTCTTTTGGCGGTCAATCCCAACTTCATCACTCAAGAAACAATCACCCCTGACTGGTATTTGGGCAGCCACTACTGGCACAATGGTTGGGTTCTCACCAACTTTTGTTGTTAACTACGCCAACGTACAACAAATATAAGCGATGAACTGAAAAAATCAAAATATAACAAGCAAGATCAAGGCTCCTCATACCAAGGAGTTGATCCCACTCAGATGATGTGACTAACATGGTGCTCTCACCGGGCAACAACATAACACCAATAAATTTTTTGTGCCCTAAGGGTGATAAAACACCAGCAACTTTTTATGCCTCAGACAATGACCGAGTACAAACAACTTCTAGTATGGTCTATTCAACCGATGGGTCCTTTGCCATAATAAAAGGTTGAGGTAACATACTGATGATTAAGCTAGTCGCTTGAGCATTCTTTCGTATGGTTTTGAGGAATGAATTTGAAAAATCCACCTGATTGAAAAACATACGCTTTTCTCCTCGTAACAATTGTTTTATTCATCTTTTTACCTTCCAGGTGACTATGCTCCTTTGGTCTCTTTGATGACAACACCAAGTAGGTCTTTGCTGAGGATATCAGCTAGGGATCTGACACGTTCTCCATTTACAATGCTCAAAAGTTTTTCAATTTAAACAAGGGACGTAATGCAAATATGGAATATAAAGAGTCCTGTCACACCTTATTTATAAGGATCAAATGTGTAGAAATCAATAGAGTTCAATGAATGAATCATTAATTAAAAAATAAATGCCATATGCTTTTTGCATTAAACCCTTTTTTTCTTATCACAATGTTGCTTTCAATAAGTAAAAAAAAAGAAAAAACTAAAATATATACTTAAAAATGTGTCAGTGCTGATCCCGACGAGAGGACTACATTGAGAGAGGCTCACCTATAGAAGAACGTGAGACCCACTTATCCAAACAAATACAACCATCTGAGTTAAAGCTA
This sequence comes from Phalaenopsis hybrid cultivar, assembly GCA_002079205.1. Lineage (NCBI taxonomy): Eukaryota > Viridiplantae > Streptophyta > Magnoliopsida > Asparagales > Orchidaceae > Phalaenopsis > Phalaenopsis hybrid cultivar. The sequence continues at coordinate 8,546 of JXCR01141084.1, forward strand.
GCAAGATCAAAACTGACTGAGCCACGAGGAAAAAAAAACTCTCAAATAACCTGAATCTGAACCATCAAATTTGAAACGAGATAAAGTTCCATCCGAGCTAACCACCATGAAGAAGCCAACTTGAGAGAAGATCCAATTCCTCAGTATCTCCAATCATATCGGGGATGACCATAAGTTCCCTCATCTATTATCAAGGGTTGATAGCTGGACTAGATCAACTGATAGACAACACTAACTATGCCTAGCAGACCGAACCAATCCCGTAAATCCAAAGCCAATCAAGCTCAACAAATTGAGCCAGAGAGCAACTGGGCGATAAACACATACATGTAAAATACCAAGAATACCTTATATAACCCTGTTTAAACAGAAAAATGTAACAACATGATATTCTACTCTTTCCCATATAAATAGTGAAATAATTTCATGAAGATACGATGTATTACTGTTCATTACTATTCACCGCTCTTTGTTTCTCTCTCTATGCTGACTCACACTCTATTCCGTGAGTGTGATTTATAGAGAAATCTTGATTCAACACACACACACACACACCCCCACACACACCCACACACCCACACACACCCACACACACCCACACAAATGCACTTATATTTAAACTTTTTGCTTTTAATTTGTCATCATTATTTGATGTTGTTTTAATAATTTTCATTTAGGCAAAAACTTTTCTTTTTCATTGAATTATTTTTGATTTGTTTCCGCATCATTTCACTGATTAGTAGCTATGCTCATCAATTTATTAAAAATAATATTTTTTATTCATTTAGATTTCTACCTTATTTAATTTTTTTTTGCAATTGTTAAAATTAATTTTTTCTCCTCTAATCAAATTGCTGAAAATAATATCCTTTAAAATTTTTGCTTGAGCAGTAACTTATTTGAATTATATGCTGTAAAAATAAAATGTTAAAAATGTTTATAATTGATCTACAATTTGCTTAAAATAATGCAAACAGTTCAGGTAATCATCAAATAATTAATCTAGAAAAGAGATCAGAGGACTAAAAATATTGATAATAATTATATCTATAGATATAGATTTGATAAGAATGTCAAGATGCAAATTTGATGAGGATATATTTTATAATCATTAAGTTTTTTTTAAATGAGTATAAAGTTAGTTGTATGATTAAACATATATTTATTTTCTCTTGATAAATCTAATTAATATGAAATTTACTCTAATTAAATATACAATCCAATAACAAATTGCATGTGGTAAAGCAATATCCTTAAACCCTAATAAAATATTTTGAGGATATATTTTAAAATTAGTGATTTATGCTCTCATTAAGTTAAAATGATGTTTGCTTTAATTTTTTGATTTATTATTTAAATAAATTATTATTTTAATAAAGGGGCATTCATAATTCTTATATATCTATATATTTCACACAAGCTATCTTATTTAAAAATATAACGCTCAAATCTTTAATATCACATAAATAGTGGCACTATTATCACTTTTTAAAAATATAATATATTTTTTCAAACATAAATTTAAAATACTAATATGTTATATATATAACATGAAAATTTTGACCTTCCAGGCGTAAATACATGAGAATATTGTGTTAGATATATAAATTTCCTTAATAAATTTCATTCATACAAATTTTTTTGGTATGCACAAAAATAACAAATCGATCTAGCAGGGGGAGCAAGTTGGAAAATGGCTGGGGGAGAGAGCAGCACCGGAAGCGGGGGCGGCTTCAGATCCCGCATTGAGTACTTCCTCTACAGCGGCGAGAAGAAGCACGTTTTCGCGGGCATTGCTATCATCTCGGTCATCTTTGGCGCTCCTTGGTTCTTCTTGAATCGAGGTATCCTTGCTACTCTTTCCAGGATTCATTAATGGAGGTGTCCCTTTACGGATTTTTTTGCTTTTTGTTGATTTCAACGGAGCGAATGGCAGGCGTCTCTCAAGTTTTTTTGATAGGGTGATTGCTTTTGCAAATGCTGTGAAGTATCAAAACCCTAGACGCAGTGGTGCGAAACACATAATTGAGAGATGATTTAGGGCCCGTTGGGGCGGCTTATTTGGTTTGCGCGTTTTTAAAAACGCTGACTCTCACGTTTGAATTTTTTACACTAAATGCAGGCTGCGGGTCGACCCCGATACGCTGGTAGGTTACATGGAGGGTATTGCGGGATTATATCCGCGTTATACCCACTGTAACCTCCCTATAATATAACCCTATAATATATCTATAACCTACCTATAACTAGTAAGTTCCGCGCTTCTTTTTTCATATACTTGTAAGTTACATGTAGGTTATAAGTATGTTACAGGGAGATTACATGGGGTATAACACAGATATAACCCCCAATACACTCTCTGTAACATACCAACGTACGCAGCTCTGCGTACGTCTTACGTACGCAAATATTTCTCCCCAAACAGACATAGTTTATGCTTTTAGACCTTAATGCATTTTTACTTATTATGGAAGACAACGAATGCGGTTTGCATGCATGAATTCTTATACGGGCTTCCCCAAATCTCCCATGACATTCTTAAATAGGTATTTCTTCTTGTGATGTTATAGGAGGCGTATTTGTAAATCATTAGAGTTCTTCCTCAAATTTTTGAACCGCGTAGCAATTGAGAATCTGGAATTACTAGAAATTCTAAATGAAGATAGGCAGTAACTTTGTATGCTACTCATTGGTTTTAGTGCTGCATGATGATCATGAAACTTTGTGCATTTCCTTTTCGTTTTGTGTGATATGTGCCTCTCTGATTGATTTAGGAGTTTTGAGACAATCAAAGCTTTTATTAAATAAATTTCCCTTTTTCATCCATCAATATAACTTTTCAATGTTGTATTTTACGTTTACTTTCGTTCTTGCTTCGCCATTCCTTTGGCTGCAATTGAGCTGATTATGTCTTGGATTGGAGTTGGCTTAGCCATATTAGATGTTCATACTTTTTTTGTTCAAACTTTTGATAATTATACCAAGCTAGTAATTGAATTTCCTATATTTATTTAATGAGCACTTCGATGTGATAATAAAGAAGTGAAAATTTGAACGCGCACTTAACTTTTTGTTTAAAATTATTAAAAATTAATTTTACAAAACAAGCAAGCAATTGAATAAATTCCAATTTTTTCTAACCTTTACATCCATTAAATAAGATAATATATAAATTCTTAGTAAATTTTCTTGCAATCAAATAACATAAATAAGTACTAAAAAATCATTAAATTAATGAATAAGAAGGAGTTTCATTGAATTAACATGCATATTTTGTAATGACAAATAAATTAATTTGAAAAAAAATCTAGAAGTAAAATTTTTTTTTTCAATACTTTTATGAAAATACTACATACATAAACTTGTCAAAATAGTTTCATATCTTGGATAATGATTGGATAATGATGGATTGATTAATTCAGATAAAGATGTAGTATTTAATAAATTTGATTAATTAAGATATTAATAAAATAACTATGTAATTAATATTTAATTATAAAACATTATTGATATTAAATTATGATATATTACTATTAAATATGTAATTTACTAAGTTTTAATTAATCAAAATTTATTTAAATAATATAGTATATATGATACGAGCTATAATCAAATTTAATATCGATTATTAACAAGTTCCTTGTTGAACAATAAAAAAAATGAGTTGGATTGTATCTAAACTTGGTTAATTTAACCTTCAAAATTTTTGAAAAACTTTCAAACTTTATTATTTACTTATTTGAACAAATTTGATCGAGTATTATTCAACTTGAGTTCCAGCTGTTTATTGAGTGCATTGATTCGTTTATAACTCTACTTGTTTCCTTAAACCCATGAAAACTATGCCTCTAAATGTTATAAATTTTGAATTTGAAATTTCTAAACAAAAAAGAAGCTGACGTTATCTTTTAAATTGTTCCTCAGTTTTAAAATTCAACTTGAAATTGGATTTAAAAGCTTGTTGCAACTTTCCTACCCTCTTTCCCCCAATTTGAAAATTTCCTATCATTTATTTACTTCAAAATAACTATTCTATCCTATCTTCTTTCAGCAATCACCTCAACATATCCTCCCTTTATTTCAATTAGAATTTAAGTTCAATGTTAAATTGAATTCAAATGTTGGATGCAACTGTTCTATTCACTTTCCCCTTTTTGTTGAAAATTTCACATCATTTTTGTCTATGAATTCCTATTTTTAATAATAAATGTGATGAATTATAGATGAATTAAGTTAACGCGTCATACATTAAAATTATGAAGAGTAACTGAACATAAGTCACGACGTAATATAAAAATTTCTCAAAATAAGTTTTGATTCATGCCGGGCAAGCCTACTATGAAAGCTATACATTTATTGAAAGGTTCGATAGAAAAGTACATAGAGATTATGGATGTTATATAAATAATTTTGTTGATTTAGAAAAAACTCATAACAAGGTTAAAAAAAAAGTACTTTCGAGAGTTCTAAAAGAGAAATGTATTGATATTGCTTTTATTCAAGTAATTAAATATATGTATATTAGAGTTGTTATTTGTGTTCGAACACAATGAGGATTGACCAAGTATTTTCTTATTTCAATTGGATTACATCAAAGATTGACTTTATGCTCATATTTTTTTTCCTTAGTTATGACCGTTCTTACTGGATATTTACATAAGGATGTACCTTGATGTATGCTTTTTGTTGATGATATTCTTCTTGTGGATAGGACTTGAGAGAGATCAAAAAGAACTTTAATGATGGAGGTTAGTTTTAGAGTATGAAGGCTTTCATTTGAGTTGATCTAAAACTGAATACATGAAATATATTTTTAGTAGTAGTTGATCTAGCGGCGAGGTTGCAAAATGGGTGATCAAGTCATTAAAAGAAATGAATGTTTTAGATATCTCTGGTCTATTGGTCCAAGTGATTGTGATATAGATGGTGATGTTGTTTGTAGAATTTAAGTTTGATGGTTGAAGTGGAGGAATGCATTGAGCCTATTGTGTGATAGAAATTTACCGCTCAGACTACAATGCTTTATGGCTCAAAATGTTGGCATGTGAAAGGGAATTATAAAATTGAGTAGAGTTTTGTTGAAATTAGAATGATCTGGTGGATGAGTGACATACAAAACAAATATATTTTTGAAAGGGTCGGAGTAGCTCTAGTGGCAGACAAAATTTGAGAGTATCTTTAGGTGGTTTGGTTACATTAAACGTCGACCTTTTGATGACCTAATTAAGAGAGTAGAAGTTTTTGATTTGACTTATGTTGAGAAAGGTAGAGGTTGACCTAAAAAGATTTGGGCATGTTGTATAAATAAATAATTTTAATTTATTAGAACTAAATGAAAATATGACAATCAATAGGACACAATGGAGAAAATGAATTCATGTAGTGGGATAAAATTTCATTGTTGTTTGTTGTATTTAAGCATTCGTTCCATCCAGTATTGTTTTTTTTACAATCACCTTTGCATATACTTCCCATTTCAAGTACGATTTCATTTTATCCTATACAATTAAACCCCTATAATCAAGAATAAAAAGATCAATTAAGCAAATAGATTCATGGAAACTATAAATAAGTTGGAATGGCTCACTATCTTACCCAACCGTTCGTGTGGGTCAATGACGCATAATGGCATGCGTCATGACACGTGGCACCGTCAGCATCATTGTATGGTGTGACACGTTGCATTAAATGACGTGCACTATTTGCTTCATGCACAAACAATGATAAAGTGCGCTGCCCCTATGACACATGTCATAGTTGATTTTTTAGATTTAATATAAAAATAAAGAAAATTATGTATATATAATTCGATTATTTAAATATTTGCATATCTAACATCTAATATTTAATATTAATTTATATAACACATAAAAATACTAATACTAATTTTTTTTAAAATGAAATACAAATTTTTCATAAATATGTTTTAATGCGATCATGATACAAAATGTTATATATTAAAATATTAAAATTTAATTATTGAATATGTAATATAAGACCTATGTGGTATTTGTGTAAATTTTACAACATGCACACACACGCGCGCACACACACACATATATACATATATGGGGCAAAAATATGTCCGCATTATGCCGTTCGCATGATAGTGAACTTCATTCATTTGATGATGATACTTTATGGGATTATGATAATACTGATGAAAAATAAGGTTTATTTGCATATAATGATGATGATAATTCTTCATATTATCAATATAATTACTTATGTAAATATTAGACTTGTCGAAAAATAAAATATTTTGAAATTTAAGTAGTTGAGGTATTGAGCACTTGATTTAAGCATTATTTTTGCTGTTTTTATTACCATGTAATTCTATCATTTGATTTAATATTTTTTCATATCTATCTGATTTTTTAATATTTTTTGCCATATTTAAAATAATGCGTGCAATGCCATGCATTGTGCATTATGACTCTTCGTAAACCTTTGTGCTAAGGTATGTCATTTGCACTCTATTAGATTTTGGCATGTGGCATGGCGCGGTGCCCCTTAGGCTCCATTTGCATGGTGTGGTAAGATGCATGGAAATGACTTGTACTATTTGTACCATGCATGAGCAATGGTGCATGAAGCATTGCTGCCATGTCACTCACTAAGTTGATTTTTTAGATTTAATTTTGAAAAAAAAAGTACACACATACAATTCATTTCTTATATATTTGCATATATATCATCTAAAATTTAATATTTATGTATATAGCACATAAAAAATGCAATTAGTAATTATTTTATGTGAAATATATTTTTTTCATGAATATGTTTTAATGTGATTATGACACAATATTGTATAACTAAATATTAAACTTTATGTGTTGAATATGTAAATATATAAGAATATTTGTTATGTATGTAAATTTTATAACACACAAAAACACATACATATGTACATGTTTGAGGTTCGCATGACAGTGCGCTTCATTTGTTTGATGAGTATGATGTTGATGATTATGCTTTATGAGGTTATGTTGATGATGGTGGGAATAAAATTTATTTTACTTATGATGATGATGATAATTCTTTGGATGTCCATTTTAATTGTTCATGAAATTATTGAACTTTTAAAAAAATATAATAGCTTAAATTTTAAGTAATTGAGATATTGAACACTTGAATTAACTATTATTTATGAAGTTTTTATTGTCGTGTCATTTTATCTTTTAACTCATTATGATTTTATATTTATCTATGTTTTTTAAATAAATTTTAATATTTTGTCATATTTAAAATGACGCGTACCGCTCATGCGCTATAGTGTGCCGTTCACCATTTAAGTATGCAACCAACTTAGAAATTGAACCGACCCAAACATTGAGATTCTAGCTCGCAGGTGCCGTTCATGTGAGTAGTATCCATACCATTGTTTTGGGATTTTTTTCATTTCCTTGCCTCATTTGAAACCACCGAGCTGTGTTCTCCCAGTATTTCTTGCTGCTGCCCATCCCAGTCTAGTGCCTTTAGAGCCTCACTAAAGCCTATATTAGCATCAACCAAGCGTCCCCAAGCATCATGCACGCTGTTTTAGGTCTCCAGGAGTTTAGGCTCCGCTGCCTGCTTTCTTGACCTCTACAAGTATTGCTGTTAATAAAAAATTCCTGCCAGGGCTTCTTGATACTGCCAAATTTTCTTAAATCCCATGGCAACAATTTGTCTATTGCCAAGTATTCTTCCTTTGCTCATGGAAGCTACTAGAGCCATTCGGGATCCCTTTAGTCCCCAGTTGCCTTCAAAAAACCTTGGTTCATCTTCTAGTAGCCCTTTTAAACTTTTTTAAGCCATAATTATGGCCACTCTAGCATTCTAGTCGCCGTCTTTATTCCAGAAATTGCTGTTAAAACTAACATAACCCCCTGAGCCACTTATTGAACTCTGATGCATTCACCTTAGCTTAGAAGTTGCTCACCTGAGTCTGGAGGCTCTTCACCAAGCTTAAAGGGTACTTGCCCAGATTATAAAAGAAGCCTGGAAACTCTAGCCACCAATATTGCCTATTCAATTGATGACCTCATCCACTCAGCGACAAATGCCTTCAAGGTACTCGTTAAGAAGATCATTCACGTATATAGGATCTTGATTATAATGTTCAAGTGGCTATTTTGTCTAATCATGCATTTATTTATTTATTTATTTTTTATGATTTTCCTATAATGCCCAAAATCCTATAAATACGGGGTTAAAGAGCCATTTCAAGGAAGCATTCTCCTGTATTTAAATCTATCATAATGAAATTCTAGCGTCTAGCACTCCTTTTTTCTCTTCCTTTTTTATGGTCTGTTTACACCTTGCAATTCTTACGAGTAGGTCCTTGGCATACCCACAGATAAATTTATGTTGCATATCTCTTTAATTTTATTTTGAAAATTAAGTAGAACTTACAACCTTGACCAATGACTTCCACAATTGTGAGGAAGAGTGTTTCTTGCCTGCAACCTAAGTTTAAGTGTGGGCAATGATTACAATATTTGGTGTTGTGCAGCTTAAGTTAAATTGGAGAACTGCTATCCACTTCCATTAAAGCTTAAAGTCCTTGGATGCTTCACTATTTTATCCATTAGCACTTCTTTAGGATTACTTTAATGCAAACTAAAGCTAGTACTTTTTGGCCATCTCAGAGAATATTATGTGATGAAATTAAGTTTCAATTCTGGATTTTGTAACATATTTAAATTTGAACTCATCTACTATTCTTCATTTGGGATAATTACATAAAGAGCACCCGAAACATTACTAGGTGATTTTTTGAACTATTGAGCCAGTACCTTTATGTGTGCCATGATCAAACATTGAGAATTTGATAAAAATGAAAAATACGAGTTGGAGTTTTATCATGAATTTTGATATTTGAGTGAGAATTTGAAAAATGAATGAAAGAGAGTGATTGATTTGTAAATGGCAAGATTTTCGGTGCTCTGTATGAAATTGCGCCATTTCATTTTATATTAACACCCGGGAATTACTTGGCAGATGCATTATAGTTCGGAAATACTAATATGGTTCATCTTTGAAAATATTATGCTTGCTTTTTATCATTTAATCATCATGCTTTGGATGAGTTTACAGTGCGTTTGACAGTTAACCCAAGCTTTTTGTTAATTGGAACAAAGTAGTTATGCTTGACTGTATTATGAGAGATAATAAACAACAGACTGAATCAATGGATAATAATTATCCAAATGCATTGAAGAAATTATATGATTTGTGACTGCAAATTGAAACTTATTGGCCACATTCTACAAAATAAAGTTGTGATTACAATTAAATTAAGGCTCTTCCAACCACCTCCACATGTGACATTGTAGATACCGTTTATGAGGGTTGATCATTTGTTGTTGCATGCAATCTGACTTTGATGAAACCTCACGTAAGCATTTTACAATAATCATCATCTAAGAGCAAGAACTGTCATTGGTGTTTGAAATCATGTGCTCTCATTGGATTACAAATATAAGTATACAAGGTTTATTTGGAATTTTTACTCTCCATGTAAATGGGAAAGGATATTCAATACTACTTTGATACAACTATCATTCCTTCTTTTCAATTGGTTGTAGTACAAGAACCACGAGTTGAGTCCATTGAATTAAGTTGACTTTATCTCAACAATCATATAAAAAAAGGTTAATGGATACTTTTTCTTTGAAGACCTGCTTTGAAGAGCTAAAGAATACTCAGTTGACATAGCCAAAAGAAAGTTTCAGTTCTTTCCATTTTTTACTTTCATGAAATGAGTATTATTGTCTATTTCATAATTCTTACATTTCTTATCTTAAAAATAGGGGCATTTACATACATTCCACACAAGTTTTATATATTTACATATCTAACACCTAGGGGTGTAAATGAGCCAAACACGAGCGAGCCATGCTCAGCTCGTATTCTGCTCGTTTATATTTTGAGCTCAAAAAGTGTGTTCAAACGAGCCGAACACGAGCTGTTCACGAACAAAGAGTCCTTTTACCAACCCTAATCATGTAGCCATAAGCCAATAAATGTTTGAGCAATATTTAAAAATTATTATTTATATTAAAACATCCTTTGAATCTAATTTAATAATTTTTATTCTATTTTCTTAATCAATATTTTAATTGGTTATAAATCTTTGTAGCCTTGTTGTTAATTAGATTTTTTTTTTAAAATACT
>JXCR01141084.1:18777-71577 GCA_002079205.1 Phalaenopsis hybrid cultivar
TATATATATATATATATATATATATATATATATATATATATATATATATATATATATATAAACACGATGAGTAGTATTTCGAGCCAAAACGAGCCGAACACGAACGAACACATCTTGGTTCATGTTCGGCTCGTTAACTTATCGAACGAAATTAACGAGCCAAACACGAGCTTCTTAACGAGTCGAACACGAGCTGTTCGCGAACAACGAGCCATTTTGATAGCCCTACTAACACCTAGAATTTTATATTTATATGCATAACACCTCAAATTTTTACTATCACATTAAAAATACCACTATTAAATACTTTTTAAAAATAGAATACATTTTTTATGTCTATGTTTATGACACCAAATTGTTATAAATGTAAATATGAAAGTTTAGGTGTTAGATATGTTAATATGTATGAATAATGAGGTATGTGAATTTCCCTAAAATTAGTATGGTAACCATGCTGAAGAACAGACACTAAAAATATTTGTGGCAAATTAATGCATATAGTACGCCAGAATAAGTATCGTCATGCCTTCTTTTGTGTGCTTAATGTCCTCCTTGCTTTAATTTTTTCATCACCAAAGTCGTGAGAAGAAAGGCAATTGATTAAGATAAAAAAAATGGCATCCTATTTTATGTAACAGCTTCGACCACTTGTTATGAGTTTATACATTCATAAATAATAGTGTTGATCCCAAAATTTTTTATTCAGAAAATTTTCATAATTTTCTCTTTCTTATTTTTGTACCTGCAATCTCTCTTAGAGTGGCGTGGAACTTTTTATTTTTCAAGCCTATTACCTATATTTTTATTTTCTCGATACAACCCATGGTTTTTGCAAGCAAATTGGCAAGGGGAATCTGATTTAACAAATATTTGATTTAAATGTTTTTTTCTTTACTGTGCTTTTTCAATTGATGCTATTATATATTTGCTTTTCTTTTCATCAATCATTTATGGTGCCTTCTCTCACTATGAGCTTTATTAATTCGTTTATGCAGTAGCGAGATTTCCTTTAATTATTTTGTAATATTTAAAATGTGACTATGTTTATCGTCTTCGTATGTGCCTCATAGAGAATCATTTAGTTTTTTTAAGCAACAGAGGCACGATCATTGCATTATTCAATTGTAGCAACAATCTGTTAAAATTCAATCGGCAAGCCTGCTCTCAAGGGTTACTTTAATTTTCTTTTCATGAACAATTGAATTATATCTCATATCCTCTCATTTGATAATAATTCCAAAAACTCTTAAGAATATATCTTTTATTGTTTCAACTTTTTTTGGTATAGAATTTTGGGTGTTTACATACATAGCACCCGAAACACTGCAATTTACAAATCTAGCACCCACTTTCATCCATTTTTTAAATTCTCACTCAAACATCAAAACTCATGATAAAACCCCAACCCATATTTTTTATTTTTATCAAATTCTAGATTGTTTGATCGTGACACTTGTAAATACATCGGTTTGGTTGTTCAAAAATATCACTTGGGTGCTAGATTTTGTAAATAGCAATGTTTTGGGTGCTATGTATGTAATTATCCATAGAATTTTTAGATTCATGTCACAATTTCTAACTTAAAGGGAAAATATTTTTAAAACCTTGAAGCTCCTTTTTAAAAATATCTCGTACATCTTTTGATTTTTCTTTACACATGAAGATTGTTTTTTGCACATCATTTATTGCATAAATAGTAATTAATCTGTATATTCTTCTTATTGTCTTTGTACTCTTTATTGCTTCACTTGTTTCAAAATAGCCAATGATTTGTTTGTTTGTTCATCTCAACGCTTTGGCCTAAGTCCCAGAACTCCTTTTTTTTTAATCAAATAAAAAAATTATCCCAATTTTTTTCTTAGTCAAAAGTAAGGCACAAGCTCAATTATAAGTAAGCAAGAATGAAGCAAGTAGTTGTTAAGGGGGCACAAAGTCACTTATAGGGCAAATTTCATGTAAGGAGCTAGTAACCTTTTAAGGGGCTCGAACTATATTTAATTATGACTGCAATGTAGGAGTTGGGGAGCATACTCGTTGAGCAATGGGTTGGTTCTATGGGAAGTGGAGATATCAATTAGAGTTGCAAAATCTTTTTGATAACAAATACTAACTCTGATATGAATTTGTTCGGTTTGGTGGAGGTAAAAAAAATGTTGAAATTTGTAGGGTTAGAAGGGGCCATACATTTGAGAAATGTTGCAATCATGGAATCTTCTGTTACGATTCTTGACAAAAATTAAGGCAAATAATATTTTATTGCAACAATATCAAACACTCAGTATGAATACAAAGATAAACTCCTATAAATCGAGTGGTAGGTTATCTCTGACAATTCCTACTATTCTAGATGTAAGAAAGCACTCCCAAACCCTAAAATTAAGATTCTATAGACACAATCTCATGCATAATCCCACCCTAAACATATTAGCCCCATTTATACTAAAGAAAAATAAATGGCAAAAGACTAAATCACACTTTGGCTTACAAAAGATAAAATCTCTCTTAGGCTAGTCATCGGTGTAATAATACTCCTCTCCCCAAAAGCTACATTGAATTCAAGGTGGGAAAAAATGAGGGTGTTCCTCCTCTGCCACAATTTTCTCTGTTTCTTGATCCTCTGCCTCCTCATCATATATTATGTTAATTTGTAATGTTTGATCCTTGCAAAGGTGCCCTAAGATAAATTTCTGATCACATAAAAAATATAACCCTTTGGCTTGATTATCCTGAATTTTTTGCCTCTATCAGACGCTTGAGTGTCGCTTTTAGTTTTGAACCATGATTCTTATCTTGTGAAGCCTCCCATGAACTTCCATGATTTGAGCTTTAGGTATCGTTGTGATTGTAGTGATTCAGTGTGACTCTCTATATTTGCCGCTCCTATTAGCCCGTTCCATTGCATTACATCTTCAACCAACTGCGCTAATTCCAAAATTTATCTCAAGCCTTGTGGCCTCGGTGATGGAAGTGTTGCATGTATGTTGGGCTTTAGACCCTTCATGATGTTCCCCTTCAATATCGTTTCAAAAATTTGTCCTAGCTCTCCTAACAAGAGCTTGAACCTATACTTTCTGACAGTACCTTTGTGAGTCAATGCAAATAATTGCTTATGTAGGTCTCCTTCTTGAATGGCTCGAAAATGTTCCAACAAGAAATCCTTGAAATCTTTCAATGAGCGAATCAGGTATCTAGCCTCCTTCCATTGAAACCATGTTAGGGCGTTCTCTTCCAAACATAACCCTGGCATGTTAAGCTTCTCTGCCCGTTTACCATTCACTGTGAAATATTGTTCCAGGTGGTACACCCACTCATGTGTGTCTTCTTCTTCAAAGATTAGCATTTTCAACTTTCTTATGCGTGATTTTCCTCCCCAATTCTCTCGATTGAAGTACATTCTGCCCATGAAGCGGGGGTTGGGTTTCATTCTGTGTTCTATATTGGATTCTCTCCTTCCATTAGTCCGACTCTCCTTATAGTCTGTTGCCTGTCTCCATAGGCTCCTGCCTTGCCTTCAGCCTAGAAGTTTGTTTCAATAGAAGGCATTGGCGTGATTGGATACAACCCTCTGTTGTTTTCCCACCCAACGTGGTTCCCTATTGCTGGCTGAAATCCTTTGAACCGATCTTCTTCGGTCTCTAATTGCATAACGACCAATTTTTCTTGTTGAACATCATTCCCACTGACCGTATGCCACATTATTCTTTCCAAAGTCTACCGCTCTAGCTCGCACCTGACGCCACTACTCGGTCTTACTGCAAGTGCTGCAGGTTTGCGTGAAACTCGACAGCTTCATCATTTTTTTCGTGGTTGTAAATTTGCTCTCCATGTACCAAAATCACCCCTCTTGGACATAAACCAACCTTCAATTAATAAGAAACGATTCCAGATCTGATTTGGCTCACACGATCTTCTAGCTTCTTCAGAACATCTACTTTCTTGATCTTCATTCAACAACAACAACAACAACAAAGCCTTAATCTCACTACATGAGGTCGGCTACATGAATCCTTTTTCTCCATTGCATCCTATTTAGTATCACATTCATTTAGTTTTAATAAATTAAGATAAATTTTTATACAATAAGCCCAAGTCTTCCAAGGTTTACTTCTCCCTTTCTTAACATAAGTCGAATCTAAAACATCTACTCTCCTAATCGGATCATCGGATGGTCGATGTTTAATTTGACCAAACCATCTAAGACGACTCTCTTTAATTTTGTCCGTCACTGGAGTTACACCAACCCTATCCCAGATATATTCCAGTAGCATTTTGTCTCTAAGTGTAAAACCACTCATCCACCTAATCATTCTCATCTCGGCAACACTTAACTTAGCATTACACTTCTCTTTTAAAGGCCAACATTCAACGCCATAGGGCATTGTAGGTCTCAACACCCTCTTTTAAAATTTTCCTTTCAGTTTAAGCGATACAACAGACCCGAGATATTTAAATCGTTCACACTTTTTAATAATTTGATCACCCAAAGTTACACTTCTATCACTAGAGCTACTACTACTAAAATTACAATCCATGTATTCAATTTTAGTTTTACTCAAATGAAGGCCTTTAGATTCCAATCTAGACCTCCATAATTCAAGTTTTTCCTAGGCTTTTTCTCTTTTCTTATTTAGGAGAAGAATATCATCAACAAAAAGCATACACCATGGTACATCCTCTTGTAGATGTCCAGTAAGACCATCCATAACTAAAGCAAAAAGATATGGGCTTAAAGACGATCCCTGATGTAATCCAACATAAATAGGAAAATATTTGGTCAATCCTCCTTCAGTTCGATCACAAGTGACAGCTCAAGTATACATATCTTTAATGACTTGAATATAAGTCCTATCAACACCTTTCTTCTCATGAACGATCCAAAGGAAATCTCTTGAAACCTTGTCATAAGCTTTTTCTAAATCAATAAAAATCAAATGTAGATCCTCCTTATTATCTCTGAACTTCTCGTCAAACCTCTCAATAAATGTATAGATTCCATGGTAGACCTACCCACGTAAAACGAAATTGATTATGAGAAATCTTAGTAATACGTCTTAACCTATATTCAATTACCCTCTCCCATAATTTTAAATTATGACACATCAACTTAATTCCTCTATAATTTGCGCTTTGGGCCATCTCATTTATCTTAAAAATGGAAACCAAAATACTCTTCCTCCACTCCTCGGGAATCTTTTTAGTTTTTAAATTAATATTAAAGAGTTTAGTAAGCCAAGTAACTCCTAAATGGCCAAAAAAACATCCTCCACACTTCAGGCATCTTTTTAGTTTTTAAAATAATATTAAAGAGTTTAGTAAGCCAAAAAACTCCCAAATCTCTTAAATATTTCCACACTTCAATTGGGATATCATCAGGTTCTACAGACTTTCCATCATTTGTTTTCTTTAAAGCCTCCTCACCTTTTTTTTTACTAATGTCTCGCTGAAATGAAATGTTTTATTAACGATATTAAGATCTCTATGGTCGATCGTATTTTCAGAAACATCATTAAAAAATTTATCAAAATAACTCATCCACCTATGTTGAATTTCTCTTTGTATGAAAAATACTTTCTGCTTTTATCTTTGATACACTTGGGTTAAATCCTTTTCTTTTCTCTTTGTTTGGTTAGTTTATACATATATTTTTCACCATCCTTAGTATCAAATCTATTATAAAGACCGCTAAAAGCATAATTTTTTGCGTGACAGATTGTTATTTTAGACTCTCTGCGAGCCGTTTGATATTTTTCACACTTATCTAAACTTTTATAATTAAATCAATTTTTATAGCATAACTTTTTATATTTTATCTTTTCTTGCACATTATTTTTTCACTACCAACTATTTTTATTAATAGAAATTTTTTCTTTCGATTCTCCTAGTACATCTTTTGCTACTTATTTAATAGTGTTTGTTACTTCATCCTACATAGCATTTGCATCTTCATGAACATCCCAAATTTTAAAATCTTGAATTTTACTCATAAAAATAATTTTATTTGTTTTTTTGGTTTTTTCATCTAATTCTATAATGATGAGTCCTAGCATTCTTTATTTTATAACTCTTCATCTTAAAATGTAGAATTAATAATCAATGTTGGGTACTTAAATCCTCACTTGGAATGATCTTACAATCTTTACAATCTCGACGATCTCTTCTTTTCATAAAAAAATAATCAATTTGTATTTTATTAGATTATTTCTTATAAGTAATAAGATGTTCATCTCTTTTCTTGAATAAAATATTAGTAATAACAAAATTATATGCTAAAGCAAAATCTAAAATGAGTACACCTTTATTTGTCACTCCAAAATTGTAGCCACCATGAATATTTTTGAAATCTTCTACCACTCTACCGACATGTCCATTTAAATCTTCTATAAAAATTCTTTCTTCAAGAGGTATCATTTGTATTAAGTATTCTAAGTCATTACAGAAATTAACTTTAGTCCCTATATTTAGACCTACTTGAGGAGCATAAGCACTTATAAAATTAAAAATCTTAGTATCAATAATAATCTTAAGGGCTATAATTCTATCACAAACTCTATTAATTTTTACAACATTATCTGTCAACATCTTATCCATAATTACACCTACTCCATTTCTATTACGACTCTTACCAGAATCCAAAGTTTAAAGCTTAAATTATCAATGTCCTTAGCCTTTTCTCCCACTTATTTAATTTCTTGAATACATATGATATTAATTCTTGTATGAATCATAATATTAACTAATTCCATTAATTTACTATTGAAGTTACATATATCCCAAGATCCTATCCTAATTTTAGTTTCATTTGTTTCATGGACTAACTTCTTCACCCGTATCCATCCGTAATGTGGGAACCCTTGCTTATTTGACACTATACCCGGGTGCTGGTGTAACGACCCTTGCACAATTTTCACTCTATTCAGGCCATACAGTGCGTCGCTTCTAGGGGATGCCTTAACACTTATACAATAATCAAAAGGATTCATCTCATGATTTTTTTCTTGACCATCGTTATTCCCCAGAAAATTTTGATCACAAATGAAGGCGATAATGTAAGCTGAAGTCTCATCGTTGGCCTCCAAGCTAATTTGAATCATGACTGCATCAAGATATTGGGTCACAATACAGTCTCGATCCCATGTTTGCTTTTAAATTGATTAACCCATTTTTGCTTCCAGATTGATTAAATTTAGTGTTTGTTCGCTCTGTATATTGCGATCCCTTTTTGTGATCTTGTCGCCGGCTTCCCCAACCAACTCTTTTTGCAATTGTATCTCAATATTCAACGCACGATCTTGATTTTGCTTCACTGCATATCCTGATGCTGTGAATTGATTTCTCTGCGATCCCAATTTTTGCTTAACTGTGATCATGACGTCGTAATTTGGCTTTCTTATCATCTCAAATAGCTCAGTCACGACTGTTTCACAACAAGCCGCAAGCTGAGATTGTGTTGTTGCTTCCCATTTAGCTCTATTGTTTGGGTCATTGTACGACGCGATTCTTTCTCCTCCCAGACGACACTGCTATCCCGTCAATCTTCCCCAGCTAGCGTGCTTGTGACTCCATCGTCACGAAAGGCTTGTTCATCGTTTTGGCTGCCCAACCCTCTATTCGATTAATCCAGACGCCTCGATCTTCAATCCTTTCCTCAGTTTTATTTTTCTTCCAAGATCGAATTCTCTAACACCACGTGATACGATTCTTGCAGAAATTATGGCAAATAATATTTAATTGCAAGAACATCAAACACTTAAGACGAATACAAAGATAAACACCTATAATTCTAGAGGTAGACTATCTCTCCTAATTCGTATAATTTGAGAAGTAGGAAATATCTCCTAAAACTCAATATCGGGCTTTGTTTTGGATTACTTTTAGTTTCTTTGTTTTTTTAGGCTGTTTTGTTTTATGTTTTTAGAAAATGCATTTGGTACTGTTTTGATTTATCTGTTTTTAAAATAAAAAATGTAAAACATGTTTTGTTGGGTTTTTTTTTTTACTATTTTTTAAGAAAACTTATAATTTTTTTAAAAAACATCAATTTTAACTATGAAATACGTCATACTCATATATATATATATATATATATATATATATCACACACNATCTTTTAAGAAAACATAAAATCATGAGAATTTCACACTAAAATAACAATTTATATGACCATTAATAACACAAATGACCGTTTAACCCAAAATAAAATGAATCCAACATTAAGATGATGACATTGTAAGATATAAACATAAAAAATTTTACAAGCTAATTAGTAAACTTAGTTCTGTGTGTGGCTCCAATTTTCTTTGGCAACACAGTCTCGAATGCCATGTATTGCAATTGAAATTGCAAAACATTAACTTCAATAACATTTTGTGAAGCATGAGTTGATGTAGATCCTCTTTTTATGTCAACTATAAAATTTTCATTTCCATATATCTCACATAATGTATCTCCTCTGGATTGTGATCTTATAAAATTATGTAGTGTGCAACTAATAGTAACAATATAACATTGTGTGCTTAAATCATAGGGAGATTCTATTAAGGATTAAAATTCTTGCTTTTAGAACTTCAGAACATCGCTCAATAACATTTCTAAAAGAAAAATGTTTTAATTAAACTGTTCTTGTTTTTGAGGCTGAGCGCCTTCTTGATAATCACACAAATGATACATTATTCTGTTGTATGATTTTAAGAATACTGAAATATTAGTTATCTTGAATCAATGAGATAATATTTTCCTATTTTTGAAAAACACATGTATATAACTTTTTCACTATAAATATCTTTTAATTATTACATAACTTGATAAGAATAAAATTGACATATCTTGCAGTGATATTAAAAAACTTAATTGAGGATTTGAAATACATGCTAGAAATATTCTCGCATCATTTGTTGTTCCCTTCCAACCTGACAATACGTGTGCGAACATCATGTGAAATTCACATGCACACATTACATTCTTGGTTGACTCTTATGCTTTCCTCGATACGAATTTTGATCTTTCTTAGGTATATGTGTAGTAAAATGTGTTTCATTAATTGCACATATCAATACTATTCATAAAACTCACATAAATTAATATTCATAACTGAAGAAAAAATAAATTAAAATTTTAAAATTTTACATACCTTAAAAAAAGATAGTTTTTTGATTTATACTGGTTCTTAGGAGGATTCATCTCAAATGATAGTGAAATGATAATCCTAGTTACTAAATGATAAATTGCCTTCAAAGTATTTCTGAAATGTAGTGAGATTGTCTTCAATGAATGTTGAAATCATTCAACAACTACTCTTAAGCATTCATTATGTGATAAAATAAACATAAATATTGCAAGTTGTTTCTCTTCGACCAACAATTTTGAGTCTTTCATAGGACCTTTACACTTCAACAAGGTTGATAAATTATTGAAAACTTGAAGTTCCATTCTATAATTTTCAAAGCAGCGAGCTGGATGTCCCTTCCAGTATTTCAATTACATACTCTTGACCTCAAAAGACTTGAAGTTCGACATGATTCTTTTATTAAATATTGTTTATCATAATCATCAACACAATTAAGAGTGATTGCCGGTTCAAGTTATTCTTCAACATCAGTTTCAAAATCTGCTATTGGGTTTATACATTTTTTACCGACAATAAGAATAGATTAACAATATAAATCAGACAAAATAATAATTAGAGAAAAATTGTACGGGAATCTTGAAGATAGAAAATCACAATACTCTTTTTTCATATCCAAGCAACAAAAAAAAAAGAAAAGAAAAGAAAAGCTCTCTTAAAACAATGCATATGATAATTAGCAATGCATCAACACATCCATCATAAGCTTTTAAAATCACAAACATGCATCATAATCATAACCCAAGCTTATAAAATGTTCGACGATAATAATGAAAGTGAAAACAAGTAAACATGACACATTTAAAACACAAACACATCAGATAAGGAGGCCTCATAGAGTTCATCATGATGAGCAAGTCATTTCAGACTAAAACCAACCTTTTCTTTTGCAATCAGGCGTCTGAAAAATCGTCTTCATTTATATTGCATCTTCTTGGAACTTCTGTAAAGCTTTCGAGTAGTTAATGTCCTCTAGGTCTTTTATTAAATTCAGAAATTTCATACGTTCAACCAACACAAATCCAAAGCTTTCATTAGAAGATCTTGTTGAGGTCATAATTTCTTTTCTATTATATCAGCCTTTCTTTTTGAACTCATTTAATACTTTAGGTGTAGAGGAAATCACATCTGAAATTGTTGTATTCTTCGCACGTTTAAGTAGTAATTTTTCTTTATTCTTCTCCTCTACAGATTTTGTGTCACTTTCTCCAATCTCATCTTCCTCCTCAGTGTCTGAAGGGATTCTAGTAGAAGAATTTTGTATTGTTCCCGTTGCAGTTGTGTCACCATAAATACGATAGTGAGACTTGTAAATTGTCATCCTTTTTTTCTAAAATATTTTTGCACTTTTATTGACCTATATATTGGTAAATAAACATTATGATTAATAAAAAATTATAAATAAAAAAACATAAAATTGGATTAATATAATATGAATAAATACCTTATATAATTGGGCCCGTACATCTTCAGATGCAATCACTTGACCTATGGTTGCGTTATAACCATTTCCAGTCCCTTTCAATAAGTTAGAAAATTCTCTTCAACGAGTTCTAAGCATATTGAACTTATTTCTCAGTTCCTCTTGCTTGTATTTTTTTTTAGGTGATTAAGTTCTTGCATAATGTGTGACCATGTAGTTGGATTGAAAGTTGTTGTTTGCTTATTCTGATTGAGGACTTCAGTTTTCATTAGTTGAATTAAGATTTGCTCATTTCTATTTGACCATACTGCCTCTCCGATTATTTCAATTACATCAGTGTTATCCATGGTTCAACTTGAAACATAACAAAAAAACTGTTAATTTTCATTAAACTATTATGTAGATAGCACTTGAAACTTTCATACATATAATATTAGCATCATTTGAAGGTTAACTATTTTATATACATAGCACACAATTCTAATGCAACATAATATGGTGCTTGTAATGAAGACAGGGAAAAGGCGTAATAACAATCGTAAAGATTAATATAAATTATAATACAAATTTTCATAATTTTGATGCATAACTTGAAATGATTTGAAGGGCAGCCTGTAACGGCCAAAAGGCGAACTACAGGTTATGCCAAATTGCTGCGTAATGCCTATTCAAAGCAGTAACATATTTTTTGTCAAGAACTTTTTAGAGAATTGCTTAAAGTATGTCAATCAGGTGACAAAAAGCTTTTTGATACTTGCCAAAATTGTGACGTTCTCAACACATTTCATGTTAAAGACCAGAGAAAACTCCTTTACAATGTACAAATACTGTTTCCTTTGTTATTTATTTCTCACCGAGAACTTCAAACAAACCACTAAATCAACGAATGAAAAATTCAGAAGAAAAAATAAGAATCAAACTAGAATCGGCTGCGGATTTTCACAATAATATAGGAATTTTTTATGTGTTTTTTTTTTTTAATCATTTGAAAAAAAGGTAAAATAAAGCAGTGGGAAGATTGAATGCTTGACATTGAAAGAAAAATAGAATTTTGATGTATTAAACTTAATGCACTTCAACCAGAAGGAAATCTCCTTAACAGTCATTTCATAGAGCACGACATAAAACTGACAATCCAGAAAGCAAATGAAGTAACCTACATTTTAAAAACCAAAAGATCAAAAAAAACAAATACCTCAGGGCTTTCCAGAGAAGCCAGATTTGCTCCAGATCTGATCAAGTCATAAGCAGCACAACTCCCCCGTTAGCCTTAATCTTCTTCACAACAATGGGCCGTGATGCAGTAAGCATGCCTTTGCCTACGACCTTGAAACATCTGAATTGTGTGACGTCAATCAAAGGCGCTTTCTCGGCCGTTAAGATGGAGCTGTACGGGTTGGAGAAATGGCGAGTGAGGGCTGCCGGCGATGAGGTACCGCATCATGAAAGGAAGTGGGTGAGAGTTGGGCTGAAGTTTGCAAAGGCGTGAAATAGCAAGTAGGAGAGGATGGCAACAATCGTAGGTGGAAGGAAAGACGAAGCAGTGGAGTTGGCCGGCGAAAGGGAAAGGGCTCGCGAGCGATGAGTTTCAGTCATGAAGGCAAGAGGAGAGGGGGTATCGCGAGGGAGACGGGGGAGGCGAAGGCTGGTTTCGGTGTTTTAAAAACAGGCAAAAATATGTTTTTTTTTTTTCATTTTTAGTATTTCACAAATAGAAGCGTTCATTCAAAATATAAAAAATAGAAATAAAACAAAAAATAGATAACCAAACTGTTTTTTGGTTTGTCCCCTATTTTTTATTTTTAGAAACAAAAAACAAAAATTGATCACAAATGGCCTCTAAGACTCAGATATAATCTCATGCGTAATAGACATGTTAGTCCTATTTATACTAAACACTAATAAATGATAAAAGACTAAATTGCCCATAGGTTTTCCAAAAACAAAATTGCCCTCAGGCTAGGCACCGGTATAACAACTTCATTATGCTTGAGGGTATACATAGTTTAATGACTCATAATTCGATTAGCATTTACATCAAATGATTCATTGTATATCACATACATGCTACATGAAACACCCATGACTTTGTCCTTTCCTTGGAAGCTTGAAGTCAACTCCTAGGTACATGAATTTCTAATTGATGAATTGATGCATTGTTTAAAACATTATAACCACGTGATTAATTTGTCTATTTATAAATTTAGCAAACAGTCATGGTTTTGCCTATGATTATGCTTGCATGGATTTTGGAGAATAAGCTCTCATTTTTTTCTTTTTTTTTTAAATGCATAACCGTCTAAATGTTCAAATTGCTTTTTTAATAAACTTTAATGCCACAAGAACGGTTTGCCGGAATTCGTATCTTTTTCTTTCATAGTATTTTCTGGCTTCGTTTTTTTCATATTATTATTCCTTCTATTCTTTTTTATAGGAATATTTTGAATAAAACTGACACGATTTGTTCTTTCCCAATTCAGAGAAAATTTCTTATAAATCATTGTGTAAAATGAACAAAGTAGTTGCGTGCTAGGGGTTTGATTATGATTGTGAAATTCTTTGCCATAATTGTATGAACTATTTTGTTTCAATCAGAGGAAGTGTTATGTTTATTTCTTCAAAACTAATTGAAAATTTGGGGTCACTCGGGATCAATAGTCTGTGGCATCAATTTCCTCGAGTATTCTTTTCTATGAACTCAATGATCATAGCTTGCAATTTTTATATTTCTTTTTAGCTTGAATGCTGCCACTAAATGGTTACATTATATTGGCATTTCGTCATCACAACATATCATTTCATTGGTTATGGATCTCAGCTACATTTAGGTTAATTTGTATCACCATTAGCATCCAGAAAGGACAGAATTGCTCTAATATTAAAATAGAAGGAAAAAAAAACAAATTAAGGAGATATTTAGAAATTAGTCAATTACTAATACCTGCTCCAATTTTTTTTTGAGTAGGATATTGATGGCGATTGTGAATGATTTCATGACCTTCTTCAACGCTCCCTATGTGAGAAAAAAATAAAATAAAAT
Organism: Phalaenopsis hybrid cultivar; assembly: GCA_002079205.1. Classification (NCBI taxonomy): domain Eukaryota; kingdom Viridiplantae; phylum Streptophyta; class Magnoliopsida; order Asparagales; family Orchidaceae; genus Phalaenopsis; species Phalaenopsis hybrid cultivar. The sequence continues at coordinate 32,362 of JXCR01141084.1, forward strand.
TTCAACCAACTCCAGATTGCCTATTTGCAAACTTATCCATTGCTTTTTGGTCTAACTCATGCTAGCTGAGCTCTTGTCGCAGAGCTATTGATGTAGCACAAGCAGATACTCCACCTGAGAGAAACCTATAAAGAATACTTTCAATTGTATCTTGATTATGCAATTAATTTCCACATAAAAAATTGTATTAATACGCATGTTGGATGGAAAAAAAATATTGTATCAGCATTTAGTCCTAGATCTGTGAGAGCTTTGTAAGGTCCAGAAGCTTGGGCATGTATTTTTTCTTAAGAATGCTGCAAGATGCTTTTGGAACAAATATGAACTATAACATAACAACCATGCCAAGCATTCACAAGAAATTGATGCGTCCTTATAATCATCATCGTGCTTCATAATTATTTCTATGCATCTGTTTGAAAGCATATATTTTATACAAATGCTTAGCAAATGAAATTGCATAATCATAATAGACGTGCATGAATAATGCAATGATAACTATTGGCATTCATTCTCTAAAAGTATTAATAATATTGATGGATGGTAAAGTAACAGAGAACTCATGATGATTGTATAAAAGTTGACATAGTATTCCCAATTTATGAAGTTGACTGGTTCATGGAATTTGAAAATGATAAAATACGTAATTTATCATGGCAAATTATTCCTTTATTGAACAGCAGTCTGAAGAATATAAATTTCTAGTTTCATGGTTCATTATTCCTTGAGAAAGTCTTAACATATTAGATTCGATAAAGAGATCAATTGAGCCAGGTATCAATGGCATTTCAACGCTTATAAAAAGTATCCTCTCACTAAAGGGCACGTAAGGAACCTGTAACTAAATATGTAATGAACAGAGGGAACTCTTTTGTTGAAATATCGCTTTTAGCAAACACAAGTTCACTAAAATCAGAATTTAAAAGTTCCATCATATTTAGATCCAAATTCAAATTGAATATCAAATTTTGATGCTAAAAACTTTATTGATGTGGAAGCAAGTTTGAGATAATGTGTAATACCAATTCGGTCTTCCTCACTGATATAATTGTCACTGGATAGAGGTTTTTAATCCTCAACATATTAGAGTTTCTCTCCTTTCAGGCCATCTTCATTTTTCTATTCCATGTAAACATTCTCTCTAGGAAATTTGATGGCCTATGACCCCTCTGGTGACAATAAAAATGGATAGGATTTCCAAATAGAGGTATGCTTTTGTCCAGCGTGCTGTACGTAGAAGTTGAACTTTTATATGGCCTTGAGTGGAGCTTATATCTGCTGAGTAATGGATGTTGAATTGGTAAATCTCGATTAGTTCAAAAGTATTTCTCGTCATCGTCATTAGCTTTATCCTAACTACTTAAGGCTTGCTTTATAGTTCCTTTTTATCCAAGTCATTGAGTGCTAAATTTGGTGTAATAAATTTTATCATCCTCATTATTCTTATCCTAACCGCATGAGGTCAGCCTTTTGAATCCTTATTCTCCATGGTACTGAGTTTTTAGAATCTGGAGAAACTTGTTATGGATTATTTATGAAATGTACGTCAGTTAATAATAGAAAAGTGGGAAAGAGAGGGTTTAGAGAGTGTTTATGTGGCTTCAAGGCTGTGATGCCGCTCAAGCCAAGGAGAGGGGGAGATAGTGAGAGATCGGTTATGTTTAAGCAACTTGGTGATGAATTACTATTTTATTATGCATTAAATTTTTATATGCAAATGCCTAACATAATTGCTCAAAAGAATATGATGATAAAAAAGTAAAATTTCTTTTCATTCTTATAATATTGAATTTAATTATCTTATCATTTAATACTTTTTTTTCCATTTCCTTTTACTTTTAGAAGTCATTTCAAGAGTACCGTCAAATCGTTATCATTTTGTATCATAAATGCACAATATTTACCATTTTGTATCATAAACGTGTCAATTACAATAACATCCCTTGTTAGTATCATATGGGTGACTCCTGATAGACTTGATCATTTTTTTTTCTTTTAACTTTTATATTTGATTTATTTCAACTATTAAATCCATTTGATTTTTTATTTAATGCAGTGCAAAATATAAAAAAATTGAAACTATAAAACTATCATATCATTTTTACTTATTATCATTCAATTATAACAGTGCTTTTATATGTATAACAAATGAAACTTTTTAAAAGAGCAAAAGAAATAAATTTAACACAAATAAAGTAATAATTACTCAATTTTTAAGGTACTTTTGTAAATGTTTATTCCATCACTAGCTTCCTTTGACTATCATCTATATTTATTAAAAGAACTTGTATAAAGATTTATTTCTAAAATAACAGACTAAATTATAACTATTAATTTAAATATTGCCCCCGGTCCTTTAGAAGCATAAGCCCTTCCTAATTTTTTTATCACAGGTTTCATTCATAAGGTTTTTTTTTCCACTTAATGACATTTAATTAAAATAACATTTATAAATAAAAGCATAGATTTTACCTCATTCACCATTGTCAAATCAACTCAATTTCCAATCCGAATTTCTTCCACCGTCACTTCCTGACATTAATTAAATATTAACCCAAATTATACTTATATATAAATTCAATTTAATATAAAATAGTATCTAAAATAAAGAACCCTAATCCTTTTAGGCTTGGCTCGACTGTTTCCTACACAAAGCCTTCTTCACGAACTAAACTTCTCTGTTCTCATTCTTTCCGACTTACAGAACACTCGCAACTTTATTTCCTTCAGGTCGGCTTCCCATATCTCGCATGCAAGTGATTCATTCCGCTTTTATTCGGTTCAGTTTGCTGTCTATCATAAGATGACTCCCACATGAGAGCCTCTTTTTCCTCCCCTATCTTTCGCACAAGAATACATATACAACCCTTCTCTTCCCTCTTAGGCTGGATTTGATAACTCTAGCTCACAAGCCTCTACTTTCTTCATGCACAATGCTGCACAACCCCTTCTCTTTCACACAGAAATCGCACCCAAATTTGCTCCAACAACAACCAACCCAAGGGCTACGATATCCTTGTGCACTCATTGCTGCTCACCTACTCCTCCACATGAGACGCACATGACGATGTCGTTCCTCAGGTATGTGAAGTGACCCCTCCATCTCCCGCTTTCGCTCTCTCTTTTTCATCTTGCTTGAAAGAGACATTTGTCTCCTAAAACAAAACCATCAAAACGGTTGCTTCACTTCGAACTGATTTAATCGAATTTATTTTATTTTAATTTATGATAAAATTTTTCTTTTTCATCGCAGTAGTAAAAAGAATCTTGAGGAGGATTTAAAGAAAACCAAGGGTGAAAAATTAGTAGGACTTGATGATATCCCAATTGAAGTGTGGAATTATCTAGGAGATTTGGGAGTTTATTGGCTTACTAAACTCTTTAATATTATTTTAAAAACTAAAAAGATGCCTAAGTATGCATTTTGGTTCCCTTTTCAAGATTAAAGGGGATGTACAAGTGTGCACAAATTATAGAGGAATTAAGTTAATGTGTCATACTTAAAAATTGTGGGAGGTTAATTGAACATAGGTTAAGACATGGTACAATGATTTCTCATAATCAATTTGTATTTATGCTGAGCAAGTCTTTTATGGAAGATATGCATTTATTGAGAGGTTTGATGAATAAGCACACAGAGAGTAAGGAGGATCTACATATGATTTTTATTGATTAGATAAAGCTTACCGATAAGGTTCCAAGAGTTCTTTGGAGAGTTCTAAAAAAGTGAGGTGTTGATAGGACTTATATTCAAGTCATTAAAGATATGTATTCTAGAGTTGTTACTTGTGTTTGAATAGGAGGATTGACCAAGTATTTTCCTATTTCAGTTGGATTACATTAGGGTTTACTTTAAGCCCATATCTTTCTGCTTTAGTTATGGATGCTCTTACTGGACATTTGTAAGATGATGTATCTTAGTGTATGCTTCTCGCTGATGAGATCCTTCTTGTTGATAAGATTAGAGAAAGAGTTAAAAAAAAAACTTGAATTGTGAGGTCTACATTGGAGTCTAAAGTCTTTTGTTTGAGTAAATCTAAAACTGAATTCATGGAATGTAATTTTAGTAGTGGTAGCGCTAGTGGTAGAGTTGTAATTATGGGTGATCAAATTATTAAAAGGTGTGAACATTTTAGATACCTTGGGTCTATTGTTTAAAGTGATGGTTATATAGATGGGGATGTTATTAGTAGAATTCAGGTTGGTTGGTTGAAGTGAGGAATGCATCAGGCCTATTGTGTGATAGAAAAGTACCGCTTAGATTTGAAGGAAAATGTTATAAGATTGTGGTGAGATCTGCAATGCTTTATGACGCAAAATGCTGGCCTTTAAAAGAGAATTATAAAATAAAGTTAATTTTTACTGAGATGAGAATGCTTTGGAGAAAAAATGCGGAAAGAATTTATCCGTGAAAGGGTTGGTGTAGCTCTAGTGGTAGAGAAGGTTACAGAGAGTCATCTTTTAGATGATTTGATCACATCGAACATTGCCCATCTAATGATCCTGTTAGGAGAGTAGATATTTTAGATTAGATTTATGTTAAGAAAGATAGAGGTAGACTTAAAAAGATTTGGGCATATTGTATAAAAAAAATTATCTTAATTTTTTAGAATTAAGTAAAATATGACACTCAATAGGACACAATGGAGGAAAAGGATTCATTCGGCCCTACTCAGTGCGATAAAGGCTTGTTGTTGTCGCTGTTGCATTTTATTCAGTTATTACAGAAATTATTATGCATTGAGTAGAACTTCTTAAATGATTAATTTAATTAATTTTGAAAGACGCCATATTTATGTAAATAGGTGCCTAGAGATCACGCTGCTCATCTTACGCTTTTCTTTGCGAACATTGTGCAGGTTCAAAGCATCAATCTCATCAAGATTACATGGAAAAAGCTGACAAAGCTCGGAGGCAAAGGCTTTCTTCTGCTCAGCCCTCTGAAGAATAAGCCAACTGATTTCTTTGATATTAAGCTAGCATCTGTGGCTACATGCAGAGTATAGTTTTCTGCTCAAATGAGATTGTTGTGTTAACATTTTTAAAATTTTCAAATTTTGGAGGCATAATCTCACCTTTGGTTTAGTTTTATCTGAATTCATTTTCCTGTTCATGTGATAAATAAGCCAAATTATGCCAATATATCTTGAATTTTGTACTAAAAAACGCAGTTAAGATGTAGAGAAACATCTATTCATTATAGTTACTTGATGTTTTTTCTTATTGTTTTTTGTTTATTTATCAATTGTTGCTCGAATATGTTTATTTTCTTGAAAAGCTTCAAAATTTTAGATCTTACAGCCGTGTCGGATTGAGTGAAAGTAATGAAGCTGAAATGAAATTTGAACAATTATGGTTGATCCTGAGCTAGCTTTACACCGTCCTGATGCGGAAACTTGGGCTTGAGGTTAGCCTCAACTGTTTCCTATTGCTTGTTATTATGATAACTCGAATATTCAAAGTACTTGTATTAAATATTTTAATGTTTGGAATTAATGATGAATATTATATTTTTGTTGTTTTGATGATTACAAATAAATCAAATTAAAGGTATGATAAATCTTAGAAAGATTGATGTTTGGAATTATTGTGACTAAAAATTATGCTATATAAATTTAAATAGTTGTATATATGCAAGTAAATTATTAAGAAATTTGAAGGAATTTTATAAGATCATATATTATGTAATGTAGCATGTGAAAATGTAGCTTTGCTTCTTACCAATAGTGGTAAAAAAACATTAAACATAACATTTTGTATGATATTGAAATGTGAATAGGGAAAATCTGTAAAGCCTTATGATATAAAATCTTTAGTAGTTTTTGTCTTGAAGACAATTTCTCACTTTTCACTAAAACTGAAGTGGCATCAATATTTAAGCAGTAACTCATATATTTGCAATGGAATAATGACTTCAAATGTGTTGAGTTGAATCATGTAACAGGGTGGTCAGAAATAGTTATGTTCAATTGGAATTAAATATCAAAGAATGATGGATATCGGATCATTGTATTCATCAACACTCCAAAAGGATAGCTATCAATTGATGATAGAGGACATCAGATAATAGATATTTGGCCAACAATAATGGATATTGGATGCCATGTAATGATAGATATCTCGAGATGGTGGACATCGTTGCATGTCATCACGAAAAAATACATCAAGTGATGATGGAGGATGAGGAGCAACAAACATGATATGTATTGGAAGATAATGGATGTAAGTTGATGACAAATGATTATGAATATAGAAAATCAAAACAACTAACAATAGAATCCTTAAGTCATAAGTCCTCTAATTATATAGCTAACAAAATTAAATTTATCAACAAAAAATTTATACTTTCAAGTGTTGGTTAAGTAACACATAATTTCTAAACATTAAACATTTTAATGCAATTGCTGATTTGATACAAAAGTATATGAGGATTCTCATGCATAATGGATAATACTTAAGTATTTATATATCTAAAAATTCAACTTTTATATTTAGTATTTAACATCACATACATGTATTGTTAATATTGACTTTTCACAAGGAAAATAAACCTTTTCATGTGGTTGAGGTGTTGTAATTGTGACGATCATTAGATTCTTCTCTGTTCACTGAACACGAGGGTATTTTTCTTTTATTTTTGTGATTTTTTTATACCAAGATATGATTTTTTGAAGTTATATTTAATTTTATTTATTTAATTAAACTTACAATAAACTATTTATCCACTTAGCCCCGTCGGCGCCTACTCAACGTCGATGGCTGCGAAAGATCATGTTGCGGGTTCTCATTGGTTGCACTTTCCACATAGCCACCTCGTCAACCCGCAGTCTCATGTGTTGAGTTGAACCATTCTGCAGTCCGTCACGATCCGAGCCGCTCATTTCAAATACGCGTGAATGCATGGAATCCATTCATTTTCCAAAATGATTCATAGCCCGTGAACCATCCACACTCAAGAGCTAAATCTTCCTCGATACTTAACCAAATTCAATGGGGTTTGTTCCCAGAGCAACACATCTATACAGCTAAATGAACATTGATAGTTGAGTCTCTTAACAAAAGCCCAAACTGAGGCATATTTTAAAGTTTTGAACTCATAAATTGGTCCAAAAGGTGAGGCTTCGATCAGAATGTTTAAGGAGCTTCACCTTGACACCAGGAACCTCCTCCAAGTGTTGATTTGCTCTGTGGATGGTTCTAGGTATGACCTAGACCAAATGGTGGATTGGTTTATGTTTAGTACTAGGTTAGAGGCCTCGAGAGATGGGGTTTTGATTGAGGAAGTGGTTTTGAGGTATAAGGAAGCTTTTGGAACAATTATTTTGAAATTTTGGTGGAGTTGATGAAATGACCAAAAATGCCTTAGATTTCAGTGGAGACATTAGGGTGGCTAAAAATGATTGGGATGAGCTTCATAGGAATGTAGAAGTGGTTTGGAGTGATTTTGGTAAGGCTTCGCCAAGGTTTGTGGACTTCTTCATTTTTGCCATAGAGGCGGTCATTTTATAAGCTCGACCATGGCGGGAAGATAGAGCTCCAATTAGTTAGTCAAAGGTCGTTTAGGTGGAAAGGAGACAAGGGAAAGTGTCCATTGAGAGTGAGGCACATTGGATGGGTGGAATTTGGGGTTTTGGCCATGGTATTGGCTCTCGAGTTTGGTTTTCTCATGATCATGGTGGCCAGCCTAGTCATGGGAGGTCACTATCTAGCTGAGGGAGATTAGGGGTGGAAATTTGTGAAGCCAATTATGTCCAAGCATGGGTATATGTGTTTGATCAAAGTGGAAATAAGGTTAGGTTAGGTTTTAGTTTGACTTGGGCTAGGCTTATGGAAATGGGTTTGGGTGACTCCCCATGGTGGTTAGGGCTAGTGGAGGTCAGGTGAATTAGTGAGGTCAAGTTCCCATCCAAGCGATTAGGGCTTAATCATGGTTTAAAATGAATCATGGAAGGGGTTAGACAATCAATAGGGGTATGGTTGACTTTTCATGGCTCACATAGCTCACCTGNGTTTGATACAAAACTATATGAGGATTCTCATGCGTAATGGATAATACTTAAGTATTTATATATCTAAAACTTCTACTTTTATATTTAGTATTTAACATCACATACATGTATTGTTAATATTGACTTTTCGAAAGGAAAATAAACCTTTTCATGCGGTTGAGTTGTTGTAATTGTGACGATCATTGGATTCATCTCTGTTCACTGAGCACGGGAGTATTTTTCTTTTATTTTTGTGATTTTGCTATACCAAGATATGATTTTTTTAAGTTATATTTAATTTTATGTATTTAATTAAGCTTACAATAAACTATTTATCCACTTAACCACGTCGGCGCCTACTCAACGTCGACGGCTGCGAAAGATCATGTTGCGAGTTCTCATTGGTTGCACTTTCCACATAGCCACCTCGTCAACCCGTGGTCTCATGTGTTGAGCTGAACCAGTCCGCCATCCGTCACGATCCGAGCCGCGCATTTCAAATACACGTGAATGCATGGAATCCATTCATTGTCCAAAATGATTCATAGCCCGTGAACCATCCACACTCAAGAGCTAAATCTCCTCGATACTTAACNTCGAGCCGCGCATTTCAAATACACGTGAATGCATGGAATCAATTCATTGTCCAAAATGATTCATAGCCCGTGAACCATCCACACTCAAGAGCTAAATCTCCTCGATACTTAACCAAATTCAATGGGGTTTGTTCCCAGAGCAACACATCTATACGGCTAGGTGAACATTGATAGTTGAGTCTCTTCACAAAAGCCCAAACCGAGGCATATTTTAAAGTTTTGAACTCATAACTTGGTCCAAAAGGTGAGGCCTCGATCGGAATGTTTAAGGAGCTTCACTTTGACACCACAAACCTCCTCCAAGTGTTGATTTGCTCTGTGGATGGTTCTAGGTATGACCTAGACCAAATGGTGGATTGGTTTNAGAATGTTTAAGGAGCTTCACTTTGACACCACGAACCTCCTCCAAGTATTGATTTGCTCTGTGGATGGTTCTAGGTATGACCTAGACCAAATGGTGGATTGGTTTTTGTCTAGCACTAGGTTAGAGGCCTCGAGAGATGGGGTTTTGATTGAGGAAGTGGTTTTGCGGTATAAGGAAGCTTTTGGAACAATTATTTTGAAGTTTTGGTGGAGTTGATGAAATGACCGAAAATGCCTTAGATTTCAGTGGAGACATTAGGGTTTTGAGGTGGGATAGAGTGGCTAAAAATGATGGGGATGATCTTCATAGGAATGTAGAAGTGGTTCGGAGTTATTTTGGTAGGGCTTCACCAAGGTTTGTGCACTTCTTCATTTTTGCCATAGAGGTGGTCATTTTATAAGCTCGACCATGGCGGGAAGATAGGGCTCTAATTGGTTGGTCAAAGGTCGTTTAGGTGGAAAGGAGACAAGGGAAAGTGTCCATTGAGAGTGAGGCACATTGGATGGGTGGAATTTTGGGTTTTGGCCATGGTATTGGCTCTCGAGTTTGGTTTTCCAACGATCATGGTGGCCAACCTAGTCATGGGAGGTCACTATCTAGTTGAGGGAGGTTAGGGGTGGAAATTTGTGAAGCCAATTATGTCCAATCATGGGTATATGTGTTTGATCAAAGTGGAAATAAGGTTAGGTTGGGCTTGAGTTTGACTTGGGCTAGGCTTATAGAAATGGGTTTGGGTGACTCCCCATGGTGGTTAGGGCTAGTGGAAGTTAGGTGAATTAGTGTGGTCAAGTTCCCATCCAAGTGATTAGGGCTTAATCATGGTTTATAATGAATCATGGAAGGGGTTAGACAATCAATAGGGGTATGGTTGACTTTTCATGGCTCGCATAGCTCACATGTGGCTTCGGTATTTTCATGTGGGGATATTTTAGGATTTTGGGGTATTTAGATGTTTTCANTGGTCAAGTTCCCATCCAAGTGATTAGGGCTTAATCATGGTTCATAATGAATCATGGAAGGGGTTAGACAATCAATAGGGGTATGGTTGACTTTTCATGGCTCACATAGCTCACCTGTGGCTTGGGTATTTTCATGTGGGGGATATTTTAGGATTTTGGGGTATTTAGATGTTTTCATGAGTCCAAATATGGATGAAATTGATCATGCATGCCATGATGTATGGTTTGGTTTGATTAAATGGGTGATAAGGGATTTTTGTCCTGAAGGGTTGGGCTTTTTTATTTTAAAAGGAATTGAGGAGTGGGCTTGGTTTGGTGGGCTATTGAAAATGGGTCATGGGAAATTGATTTTGGGTTTGAAATCGGGCATGGTTTGTTGAAGATTTAAATCAAACATGAGTTTAACGAATTTTTAGAAATTGTCATGATGAAATTTGGGACATGAATTTGGTGAAATTGGACTTAGCATATGTAATCAAATTTGATGAATTTTGGGTTGTGAAGGTGATGATGGGGTGTGAGTGAGAGGTGTAGGGTGAAGTGAATGTGTGTATAGGGTAGATTGGTGGACAAGGCATCCTTAGGGTTTGATCCTCCTATAGGAACATATCTTGAATTTCAACATGTTGGTCCCCAACCACTCAACCACAATAATAAGACCACCCATGCAAGACTTCACAAAAGAGTCAAGAAATGGTTTGAAGTTTTTAAGTGAGATGGGTCCCTTCACTAGTCTTTTAGGATAGTCAAAAGGAAATTCCTATGCNATGTGGCTTCGGTATTTTCATGTGGGGATATTTTAGGATTTTGGGGTATTTAGATGTTTTCATGAGTCCAAATATGGATGAAATTGATCATGCATGCTATGATGTATGGTTTGGTTTGATTAAATGGGTGATAAGGGATTTTTGTCCTGAAGGGTTGGTCTTTTTTATTTTAAAAGGAATTGAGGAGTGGGCTTGGTTTGGTGGGCTATTGAAAATGGGTCATGGGAAATTGATTTTGGGTTTGAAATTGGGCATGGTTTGTTGAAGATTTAAATCAACCATGAGTTTAATGAATTTTTAGAAATTGTCATGATGAAATTTGGGACATGAATTTGGTGAAATTGGACTTAGCATATGTAATCAAATTTGATGAATTTTGGGTTGTGAAGGTGATGATGGGGTGTGAGTGAGAGGTGTAGGGTGAAGTGAATGTGTGTATAGGGTAGATTGGTGGATAAGGCATCCTTAGGGTTTGATCCTCTTATAGGAACACATCTTGAGTTTCAACATGTTGGTCCCCCACCACTAAACCACAATAATAAGACCACCCATGTAAGACTTCACAAAAGTCAAGAATTGGTTTGAAGTTTTTAAGTGAGATGGGTCCCTTCACTAGTCTTTTAGGATAGTCAAAAGGAAATTCCTATGCCTAGATCCTAAATTCTAAGAGAAAAAGCTCAATCTCACAAAAAATGAGGTTAACAATTAGCAACGTTATATGCTCTACCTCTGGGTGTAATAACTTTAGCACGAGTATTAAAATTAATGAAATTGTCTTACGAACTAGGTGTTTCTTTCAAAACTTTTTCAAGTAAAGTTGCGACTTTTTCTTTATTTTCTTTTGAATTTAAATTTGTTTTGTTTTGTTTTGTTTTGTTATTTTGAATGTTTTTTCATTTTGATTTTTGGGTTTTGTTTCATTTTTGAATTTGAGGTTTTGTTTTGCTTTTAAGTTTCATANCCAAGTAAAGTTGCTACTTTTTCTTTATTTTCTTTTGAATTTAAATTTGTTTTGTTTTGTTTTGTTATTTTGAATGTTTTTTTCATTTTGATTTTTGGGTTTTGTTTCATTTTTGAATTTGAGGTTTTGTTTTGCTTTTAAGTTTCATATGATTGAGGAAAGCTCCAGGAGTAAAACTTTGTTTGATGTGTTAAAAGCAAGCCAATTTTGAAAGAAAGACAAAAAAAAATGAAATTCAGAACCCAGTAAAAAAAAATTGGAAAGGGCCAACACCAAAACAAACTCATTCCAACCCTGCTCACTTATCTCTCCGAACCCGCCACCCTATTGGGGGTCCAACTCACTTTAGAATTTAGAGTTTCTAAAACACCTCTATTCAAGGACAATTAAACAGATGGCTTTAGAATCAAGAGGGTAGTTGATTATACCTACTTATGAAAGAAATGTGCAAGGTATATCAAATGAAGAGCAGTAGTCTAGCCCATAAGGAACATGGGCAACCTATTCATGTATGAAGATGAAATCACTTAATTAAATATGGAGAGAAAAAACTACCCCCCAGCGGAGTCGCCTAAATATGCCGGTCGCCTTCCTTTTTAAAAAATGGTTTTGGTTTAATAGGCATTATAATTTTGATTTTTGAAAATAGGATTTTTCGTTTTGAAAGATGAGACTGAACATATCCCATATATTCAATGGTTTAGATAATTGAGCACAAAACCATACGTGATACAACATCTCAAAAGATAAGCATACCGCTTAGTAGTAAACTCAACTATTTAAACTAAAAAAATTATGACTCTTATTTGACCTGCATAATTTAGGTTTGANAGTTTTGAAAGATGAGACTGAACAGATCCCATATATTCAATGGTTTAGATAATTGAGCACAAAACCATACGTGATACAATATACAAAAAAGATAAGCATACCACTTAGTAGTAAACTCAACTATTTAAACTAAAAAAATTATGACTCTTATTTGACCTGCATAATTTTGGTTTGANTGGCCTTTTGATTTTAAAAGGAATTGAGGAGTGGGCTTGGTTTGGCGGGCTATTGAAAATGGGTCATGGGAAATTGATTTTGGGTTTGAAATCGGGCATGGTTTGCTGAAGATTTAAATCAACCATCAGTTTAATGAATTTTTAGAAATTGTCATGATAAAATTTGGGACATGAATTTGGTGAAATTGGACTTGGCATATGGGTTCAAATTTGATGAATTTTGGGTTGTGAAGGTGATGATGGGGTGTGAGGGATGTGAGTGAGAGGTGTAGGTATGTAGGGTAGATTGGTGGACAAGGCATCCTTAGGGTTTGATCCTCCTATAGGAACACATCTTGAGTTTCAACATGTTGGTCTCCAACCACTCAACCAAAATGATAAGACCACCCATGTAAAACTTCACAAAAGAGTCAAGAAATGGTTTGAAGTCTCTGAGTGAGATGGGTCCCTTCACTAGTCTTCTAGGATAATCAAAAGGATATTCCTATGCCTAGATCCTAAATTCTAAGAGAAAAAGCTCGATCTAAAAAAAAATGAGGTTAACAATCAGCAACGTTATATGCTCTACCTCTGGGTGTAATAACTTTAGCATGAGTATTAAAATTAATGAAATTGTCTTACGAACTAGGTGTTTCTTTAAAAACTTATCCATGTAAAGTTACAACTTTTCTTTATTTTATTTTGAATTTAAATTTGTTTTGCTTTGTTTTGTTATTTTGAATGTTGTTTCATTTTGATTTTTGGGTTTTGTTTCATTTTTTAGTTTGAGGTTTCGTTTTGCTTTTAAGTTTCATTTTAATGAGGAAAGCTCCAGGAGTAAAACTTTGTTTGACGTGTTAAAAGCAAGACAATTTTGAAAGAAAGACAAAAAAATTTTAAATTCAGGACCCAGTCCAAAAAAATTGGAAAGGAACAACACCAAAACAAACTCTTTTCAACACTGCTCACTTATCTCTCCTAACCTACCACCCTATTGGGGGTCCAACTCACTTTAGAATTTAGAGTTTCTAAAACACCTCTATTCAAGGACAATTAAACAGATGGCTTTAGAATCAAGAGGGTAGTTGATTATACCTACTTATGAAAGAAATGTGCAAGGTATATCAAATGAAGAGCAGTAGTCTAGCCCATAAGGAACATGGGCAACCTACTGATGTATGAAGATGAAACCACTTAATTAAAGATGGAGAGAAAAAACTAGTCCCCAGCGGAGTCGCCTGAATATGTCGATCGCCTTCTTTTTTTTAAAATGGTTTCAGTTTAATAGGCATTATAATTTTAATTTTTGAAAATAGTATTTTTAATTTTGAAAGATGAGACTGAACAAATCTCATATATTCAATGGTTTAGATAATTGAGCACAAAACCATACGTGATACAACATCTCGAAAGATAAGCATACCACTTGGTAGTAGACTCAACTATTTAAAGTAAAACATTTATGACTCTTATTTGACCTGCATAATTTAGGTTTGACAATTCCCCTATCTAATATGAAGACTAGATATGTTTTAGATTATTTGAGGTATTAGTTCTCCTATAAAGACAAACCCCTATTAATTAATTACATCTTAGATAACTGAAGTCACCTAAGAAAATTTTCAATTAAAATCAGGGGATTTTATTTTCAAAAATTCAAAGTTTAGTTTTCATGATTAGACATGGGTCATTCAAGTGGGAAAGACTCAAATAGAAATAGTTATTTTGAAATCAAAGGAGCGAAATGTAGGGGATGTCATAGATTCTAAGGAGAACCTCATTGACTTCTTAAACTATCATATTGTTTGGCCTTGCATCTTGAAAGTGATATTATTCAATGTTTACTTTTTTCCTTATACTTGCACATTATATGATCATGCAAACAGCCTAGGAAGATTGGAGGATTTACGTCGCAACAAACGACAAACCTGAAAATCCTAAAAAGAGTTAGGGCTTATATCGCAAAACATACAATTTTGTGAAGGCTTAAAATATAGTGTGAGGATTTACATCGTTCTAGACGAACAACCTCAAATTCTTATGTTATTTAAATCTAGAGAAAATTTAGTTGAGGATCATCCTTGCTTCATGCTTTATCTTGCTCGTAGTCTGGAGTTTTCTAGCGCTTGCTTTCATCATCATTGCCCATTTTGTGAACATCTCTATTCTAGGTTTTTTTTGTTGTAGTTATCTAATTTTGGGAAGTGCACTTAATTTGATGGTTGTTGTGATTATTTTCAATAGGTTTTTTTATAGGGTCTCCACCTAAGCATATGCTCTACTTTAGCTATATTAGGGCCTTTTTCGCATATAAAAAATATAATGAATGGTGAAAGAATGACAATATCACAAACATAAAAAAAGACAAGTATAATAAAGTGCATTAAAGGAAAAAGTGTTAGCACATACCTGTCGACTCTGATGAAATTGTAATTATCCAAGCATTAAGTATTTAAAAAATTTAAATATAAAATATGTAAGCATGCATGTTTGTATGAAACCCGATGGTGGACATATATGAAAGATTGGAACTAGTATAAGTAATTTGAGTTAGAAATGGACCAAAATTTATAATTTTTGAAGGACTTTCATAGACAAGCATAGACAAACTGTGCATAAAGTTTGACATCAGCTAGAAACTACCAGCAAGACAATCGAAGGAGGGTCGTTCTTAGCGTAACCAAGGTAATTGACAAGTAGACAATGAGGAGGCAGCACCCAAAATTCTTAGTTTTTCCTGCATGTAAATAAGTTAAAATTTCACTTAGCTACCAAAATATTAGCTCCACATGAAATATATCTTTTTGTTATTTTTATTGTATCTTTTGTAAATCAAGCGGTCCACGAGTCAATCAAATTAATGTGTCAGAACTACCATCTGCCTAAGAAAGCAAGGGTTATTTTTTACCAAATGTCAGTGAATAGTAATGCCAATCTTGTACCCCCACAATGTCCTCGAGTCAGGAGATACAATATTCTTGTGCAATTATGAATTTAACATCAGATGCCTTTTTCATCATCACTCATACAACTAGCATGCCCAACTTATATGTCAACTTGATGATCCATCTAAATTGCCATGCTTTAAATGTCTTTAATAAGCAAGGAGAATTCAGGCACAAAGTTTAAACCCCAGACCCTTGAGCATTAGATATTTTTGTAGGTTAAGACAAATTTCACGGGATTTAATATTTTATTTAATTTTGGTTATTTTTATGCATTTTTTATCTTTTAAATGTTGAGTTTCTTCAAAATTCATACCAAGTTTAAATGATTTCCAAAATGCCTAAAGCCTTACCGAGGCTTTTAGAACATGGTCCTAAATGATCCCAAAATTTTATAAGTCATTTCAAGTCACTTAAGCTCTTTGTGAATTATTGAAGTTATCAGTCACTTTTTTAACTAGTAGGAAATATTAATAATCCAAAATATGTTTTGAATATTTTTCACTTCTCATGAGTTAATCATCCCATGGGTGTGGACCTTAATCGATTTTCAACCTTATGGTGAGAGTAATATGGGCATATTTACATACATTATAGAGTTTTGCAATTTCACCCCTACGTTAAGCTTGAGCTTGTAGTGCTTTATAATGTATTATCACTAATTACATTTTCTTGACAAACTTTGCTTTAGTCTTCAATGATCATGAGTAAAACCTAGCTCACTACTAAGCTCTTAGAGCTTAGGGGCAAACTTGTAATTTTAGAAAGCTTTTATAAAATGTATCTAATCTTCATCAAAAGAATTAAGAAAATCTCTCCAACCAAATATTTGAGTTTAAATTAGTTAATTATAAGGCTTCTAATCTTTACCCCTCATCGCCGATTCATCCAAACTTGTACATCTTCCTTAATCCAACAATTCAAATATTTACATTTTCAACCTTTTTTTTTTAAAAAAAAAATCCATGAGCTGGTTACTACCTTAATTATCCCTTGGTGTTCCAAACACTTTAGCCAACTTATCATCATAATCTTACCCTTTTATTTCTCTAATTTTGCCTAAAAATTATTTAGTGAGGGGTGAAGTGCAAATTTCATATTTACAAATATGCCCTTAGGGTTAACACCCATAACTCTCACATTAATATTTCAATCGCTATGAAACTTCATTGACCACTGACCCATAGACTAATTGACACGTTAGAAGTGAGTTTATATTTTTTCTAATTTATATGTATTTTTCTGTAATTATTTAAAGCAATAGTTATGCAATTATAGGAAAAATACACTTATCTATTTAAAATATACTTATTGTCTTTGAAAATTTTATGGGGACATCTTAAGGTTACTATCCTTACTCAAAGAAGATTTTGTAACTTTTTGAATTATAAATAAATTTTTATAATTTTTAATAATTTTTTAAAAGAAAAATACTTTAAAAATATATTTTTAATTTTAAATTTCATTTTTATTTTATTAAGAGGCTATGATCTTACTTAACTTACCAAACTTTATCTTATAATTTTCTGATTTTATTTTATTTTTATAATTATTTTAAAAAAAATAGAGTTGAATATTAAAGAAAATTAATGCTTTTATGGTTAGAGGTATCCTCTGACATTGGAAAAGTTAGAGGACCTCCCTAATCACATTGGAAATAAGCCCTTAAATTTTTATGCCATGACTTAAAAGGAGAGGAGTCTAGGGCTGAAAGGGGGGGGGGGTTCGGTGGTAAGAGAGAGAGAGGCGAGAGGCAAGTGAGGGAGTGAGGGACTTAGAAATTTTCTTATAGGGTTGTAAGAGGAGAGGGAAAGTGAGAGATTTATTCTTCATTACATTACCAACAGAGAATTGAGATTGCTTGTAAAGAGGGAAAATGTTTAAAGAGAATTTCTAGGGATTTGCTTGGGAAGGAGTGTGAGATAAGTTGTGTCTTTTACCTCTTTGTTTTGTAAAGTTATTTTTATATATGAAATTTGTGTTTTGTTGTTTCCTTCTCATGAATTCTCAGTAGTCTTCTTTATCCTTCACCCAACTCTAAGATATGGTTTTGTAAAGAATTGATTTTGTTTTATACGGTTTTAAATGTTAATAATTTATGATGATTTAATCTATGATCTTCATTTACTTTTCAATCTGGTCAATTGAAATGTTAAAATGTGTTGAGAAACATATGATTTGAAAGGACTATGATTTCTACAACACGGTGAGAGTCACATTCACTTCTATGGGTGAGAATGTAATGCATGGGTTTTATTGCAAATAAATAGGGAAATAGACTTTGTTGGACGCATAATTGGATATTTTAAGGTGACAAATTAAAATCTCCAATTTGGTTCAGTTGATTAGAAACTAATGTGAAATTTTTAGCCCTCAGGATTAGTCAATGTTCTTTATGCACTTGAAAGAGGGTAAAGAATAAGATTGCTCCTATTTGACACAATACAANCATTAGAAGTGAGTTTATATTTTTCTAATTTATATGTATTTTCCTGTAATTATTTAAAGCAATAGTTATGCAATTATAGAAAAAATACACTTATCTATTTAAAATATACTTATTATCTTTGAAAATTTTATGGCGACAACCTAAGGTTACTGTCCTTACTCAAAGAAGATTTTGTAACTTTTTGAATTATATATAAATTTTAATAAATTTTAANAAATGGAATAATGACTTCAAATGTTTTGAGTTGAATTATGTAATAGGGAGGTCAGAAATAGTTATGTTCAATGGGAATTAAATATCAAAGAATGATGGATATCGGATCATTGTACTCATCAACACGCCAAAAGGATAGCTATCAATTGATGATAGAGGACATCAGATAATAGATATTTGGCCAACAATATTGGATATTGGATGCTATGTAATGATAGATATCTCGAGATGGTGGACATCGATGCATGTCATCACAAAAAAAATACAACAAGTGATGATGGAGGCTGAGGAACAACAAACATGATAAGTATGGGAAGATAATTGATGTAAGTTGATGACAAATGATTATGAATATAGAAAATCAAAACAACTAACAATAGGATCCTTAAGTCATGAGTCCCCTAATTATATAGCTAACAAAATTAAATTTATCGACAAAAATTTTATACTTTCAAGTGTTGGTTAAGTAACACATTATTTCTAAACATTAAACATTTTAATGCAATTGCTGATTTGATACAAAAGTATATGAGGATTCTCATGCATAATGGATAATACTTAAGTATTTATATATCTAAAACTTCTACTTTTATATTTAGTATTTAACATCACATACATGTATTGTTAATATTGACTTTTCGAAAGGAAAATAAACCTTTTCATGCGGTTGAGTTGTTGTAATTGTGACGATCATTGGATTCTTCTTTGTTCACTGAGCACGAAAGTATTTTTCTTTTATTTTGTGATTTTTCTATACCAATATATGATTTTTTGAAGTTATATTTAATTTTATTTATTTAATTAAACTTACAATAAACTATTTATCCACTTAACCACGTCGGCGCCTACTCAACGTCGACGGCTGCGAAAGATCATGTTGCGAGTTCTCATTGGTTGCACTTTCCACATAGCCACCTCGTCAACCCGTGGTCTCATGTGTTGAGCTGAACCAGTCCGCCATCCGTCACGATTCGAGCCGCGCATTTCAAATACACGTGAATGCATGGAATCAATTCATTGTCCAAAATGATTCATAGCCCGTGAACCATCCACACTCAAGAGCTAAATCTCCTCGATACTTAACCAAATTCAATGGGGTTTGTTCCCAGAGCAACACATCTATACGGCTAGGTGAACATTGATAGTTGAGTCTCTTCACAAAAGCCCAAACCGAGGCATATTTTAAAGTTTTGAACTCATAACTTGGTCCAAAAGGTGAGGCCTCGATCAGAATGTTTAAGGAGCTTCACTTTGACACCACGAACCTCCTCCAAGTATTGATTTGCTCTGTGGATGGTTCTAGGTATGACCTAGACCAAATGGTGGATTGGTTTTTGTCTAGCACTAGGTTAGAGGCCTCGAGAGATGGGGTTTTGATTGAGGAAGTGGTTTTGCGGTATAAGGAAGCTTTTGGAACAATTATTTTGAAGTTTTGGTGGAGTTGATGAAATGACCGAAAATGCCTTAGATTTCAGTGGAGACATTAGGGTTTTGAGGTGGGATAGAGTGGCTAAAAATGATGGGGATGATCTTCATAGGAATGTAGAAGTGGTTCGGAGTTATTTTGGTAGGGCTTCACCAAGGTTTGTGCACTTCTTCATTTTTGCCATAGAGGTGGTCATTTTATAAGCTCGACCATGGCGGGAAGATAGGGCTCTAATTGGTTGGTCAAAGGTCGTTTAGGTGGAAAGGAGACAAGGGAAAGTGTCCATTGAGAGTGAGGCACATTGGATGGGTGGAATTTTGGGTTTTGGCCATGGTATTGGCTCTCGAGTTTGGTTTTCCAACGATCATGGTGGCCAACCTAGTCATGGGAGGTCACTATCTAGTTGAGGGAGGTTAGGGGTGGAAATTTGTGAAGCCAATTATGTCCAATCATGGGTATATGTGTTTGATCAAAGTGGAAATAAGGTTAGGTTGGGCTTGAGTTTGACTTGGGCTAGGCTTATGGAAATGGGTTTGGGTGACTCCCCATGGTGGTTAGGGCTAGTGGAGGTCAGGTGAATTAGTGTGGTCAAGTTCCCATCCAAGTGATTAGGGCTTAATCATGGTTCATAATGAATCATGGAAGGGGTTAGACAATCAATAGGGGTATGGTTGACTTTTCATGGCTCACATAGCTCACATGTGGCTTCGGTATTTTCATGTGGGGATATTTTAGGATTTTGGGGTATTTAGATGTTTTCATGAGTCCAAATATGGATGAAATTGATCATGCATGCTATGATGTATGGTTTGGTTTGATTAAATGGGTGATAAGGGATTTTTGTCCTGAAGGGTTGGTCTTTTTTATTTTAAAAGGAATTGAGGAGTGGGCTTGGTTTGGTGGGCTATTGAAAATGGGTCATGGGAAATTGATTTTGGGTTTGAAATTGGGCATGGTTTGTTGAAGATTTAAATCAACCATGAGTTTAATGAATTTTTAGAAATTGTCATGATGAAATTTGGGACATGAATTTGGTGAAATTGGACTTAGCATATGGAATCAAATTTAATGAATTTTGGGTTGTGAAGGTGATGATGGGGTGTGAGTGAGAGGTGTAGGGTGAAGTGAATGTGTGTATAGGGTAGATTGGTGGATAAGGCATCCTTAGGGTTTGATCCTCTTATAGGAACACATCTTGAGTTTCAACATGTTGGTCCCCCACCACTAAACCACAATAATAAGACCACCCATGTAAGACTTCACAAAAGTCAAGAATTGGTTTGAAGTTTTTAAGTGAGATGGGTCCCTTCACTAGTCTTTTAGGATAGTCAAAAGGAAATTCCTATGCCTAGATCCTAAATTCTAAGAGAAAAAGCTCAATCTCACAAAAAATGAGGTTAACAATTAGCAACGTTATATGCTCTACCTCTGGGTGTAATAACTTTAGCACGAGTATTAAAATTAATGAAATTGTCTTACGAACTAGGTGTTTCTTTCAAAACTTTTTCAAGTAAAGTTGCGACTTTTTCTTTATTTTCTTTTGAATTTAAATTTGTTTTGTTTTGTTTTGTTTTGTTATTTTGAAGTTTTTTTCATTTTGATTTTTGGGTTTTGTTTCATTTTTGAATTTGAGGTTTTGTTTTGCTTTTAAGTTTCATATGATTGAGGAAAGCTCCAGGAGTAAAACTTTGTTTGATGTGTTAAAAGCAAGCCAATTTTGAAAGAAAGACAAAAAAAAATGAAATTCAGAACCCAGTAAAAAAAAATTGGAAAGGGCCAACACCAAAACAAACTCATTCCAACCCTGCTCACTTATCTCTCCGAACCCGCCACCCTATTGGGGGTCCAACTCACTTTAGAATTTAGAGTTTCTAAAACACCTCTATTCAAGGACAATTAAACAGATGGCTTTAGAATCAAGAGGGTAGTTGATTATACCTACTTATGAAAGAAATGTGCAAGGTATATCAAATGAAGAGCAGTAGTCTAGCCCATAAGGAACATGGGCAACCTATTCATGTATGAAGATGAAATCACTTAATTAAATATGGAGAGAAAAAACTAGCCCCCAGCGGAGTCGCCTAAATATGCCGGTCGCCTTCCTTTTTAAAAAATGGTTTTGGTTTAATAGGCATTATAATTTTGATTTTTGAAAATAGGATTTTTCGTTTTGAAAGATGAGACTGAACATATCCCATATATTCAATGGTTTAGATAATTGAGCACAAAACCATACGTGATACAACATCTCAAAAGATAAGCATACCGCTTAGTAGTAAACTCAACTATTTAAACTAAAAAAATTATGACTCTTATTTGACCTGCATAATTTAGGTTTGACAATTCCTCTATCTAATATGAAAACTAGATAGGGTTTAAATTATTTGAGGTATTAGTTCTCCTATAAAGGTAAACCACTATAGTTAATTACATCTTAGATAACTGAAGTCACCTAAGAAAATTTTCAATTAAGATTAGGGGATTTTGATTTCAAGAATTCAAAGTTTAGTTTTCATGATTAGACATGGGTCATTCAAGTGGGAAAGACTCAAATAGAAATAGTTATTTTGAAATCAAAGGAGCGAAAGGTAGGGGATGTCATAGATTCTGAGAAGAACCTCATTGACTTCTCAAACTATCATATTGTTTGGCCTTGCATCTTGAAAGTGATATTATTCAATGTTTACTCTTGCCTTATACTTGCACATTATATGATCATGCAAATAGCCTAGGAAGATTGGAGGATTTACGTCGTAACAAACAACAAACTTGGAAATCCTAAAAAGAGTTAGAGCTTATATCGTACGACATACAATTGTGTGAAGGCTTAAAATATAGTGTGAGGATTTACGTCGTGCTAGACGAACAACCTCAAAGTCTTAAGAGTTTCTATTATTTAAATCTAGAGAAAATTTAGTTGAGGATCATCCTTCGCTTCATGCTTTATCTTGCTCGTAGTCTGGAGTTTTCTAGCGCCTGCTTCCATCATCATTGCCCGTTTTGTGAACATCTCTATTCTAGGTTTTTTTTGTTGTAGTTATCTAATTTTGGGAAGTGCATTTAATTTGATGGTTGTTGTCATTATTGTCAATAGGTTTTTTTATAGGGTCTCCACCTAAGCATATGCTCTACTTTAGCTATTCTATAGCCTTTTTTGCATATCAAAAATAGAATGAATGGTGAAAGAATGACGATATCACAGACATAAAAAAAGACAAGTATAGTAAAGTGCATTAAAGGAAAATGTGTTAGCGCATACCTGCCGACTGATGAAATTACAATTATTCAAGCATCAAGTATTTAAAAAATTTAAATATGAAATATGTAAGCATGCATGTTTGTATGAAACCCGATGGTGGACATATATGAAAGATTGGAACTAGATATAAGTAATTTGAGTTAGGAATGGACCCAAATTTGTAATTTTTGAGGAACTTTCATAGACAAGCATAGACAAACTATGTGTATAAAGTCTGACATCAGCTAGAAACTACCAGCGAGACGATCGAAGGAGGGCAGTTCTTAACGTAACCAAGGTAACTGACAAGTAGACAATGAGGAGGCAGCACCCAAAATTCTTAGTTTTTCCTGCATGTAAATAAGTTAAGATTTCACTTAGCTACCAAAATATTAGCTCCACAAGAAATATATCTTTTTGTTATTTTTATTGTATCTTTTGTAAATCAGGCGGTCCACGAGTCAATCAAACTATTGTGTCAGAACCACCATCAGGCTAAGAAAGCAAGGGTTATTTTTTACCAAATGTCAGTGAATAGTAGTGTGAATCCTGTACCACCATAAGGTCCTCGAGTCAAGAGATACAATACTTTTGTGCCATTCTGAATTTAGCATCAGATGCCTTTTTCATCATCACCCATACAACTAGCATGTCTAACTTATATGTCAACTTGATGATCCATCTAAATTGCCATGCTTTAAATGTCTTCAATAAGCAAGGAGAATTCAAGCACAAAGTTTAAACCCCAGTCCCCTGAGCATTAGATATTGTTGTAGGTTAAGACATATTGGATCAATTTCACGAGATTTAATATTTTATTTAATTTTGGTTGCTGTTATGCATTTTTTATCTTTTAAATGTTGAGTTTCTTCAAAATTCACAGTAAGTTTAAATGATTTCCAAAATGCCTAAAGCTTTAGCGAGGCCTTTAAAACATGGTCCTAAATGATCCCAAAATTTTATAAGTCATTTCAAGTCACTTTAAGCTCTTTGTGAATTATTGANAAGATTTAATATTTTATTTAATTTTGGTTACTGTTATGCAATTTTTATCTTTTAAATGTTGAGTTTTTTCAAAATTCACAGCAAGTTTAAATGATTTCCAAAATGCCTAAAGCTTTAGCGAGGCTTTTAGAACATGGTCCTAAATGATCCCAAAATTTTATAAGTCATTTCAAGTCACTTTAAGCTCTTTGTGAATTATTGAAGTTATCAGTCACATTTTTTTTTACTAATAGGAAATATTAATAATCCAAAATATGTTTTGAATATTTTTTCACTTCTCATGAGTTAATCATCCCATGGGTGTGGACCTTAATCGATTTTCAACCTTATGGTGAGAGTAATATGGGCATATTTACAAACATTATAGAGTTTTGCAATTTCACCCCGACGTTAAGCTTGAGCTTGTAGTGCTTTATAATGTATCATCACTAATTATATTTTCTTAACAATCTTTGCTTTAGTCTTCAATGATCATGAGTAAAACCTAGCTTACTACTAAGCTCTTAGAGCTTAGGAGNTCGACGTTAAGCTTGAGCTTGTAGTGCTTTATAATGTATCATCACTAATTATATTTTCTTGACAATCTTTGCTTTAGTCTTCAATGATCATGAGTAAAACCTAGCTTACTACTAAGCTCTTAGAGCTTAGGAGAAAACTTGTAATTTTAGAAAGCTTTTATAAAATGTATTTAATCTTCATCAAAAGAATTAAGAAAATCTCTCCAACCAAATATTTGTGTTTAAATTAGTTAATTAGAAGTCTTCTAATCTATACCCCTCATCGTCGATTCACCCAAACTTGTACATCTTCCTTTATCCAACAATTCAAAAATTTACATTTTCAACCCTTTTTTTAAAAAAAAAAAACCATGAGTTGGTTACTACCTTAATTATCCCTCGGTGTTCCAAACACTTTAGCCAACTTATCATCATAATCTTACCCTTTTATTTCTCTAATTTAGCCTAAAAATTATTTAGTGAGGGGTGAAGTGCAAATTTCATATTTACAAATATGCCCTTAAAGTTAACACCCATAAATCTCACATTAATATTTCAATCGCTATGAAACTTCATTGACCACTTACCCATAGACTAATTGACAAATTAGAAGTGAGTTTATATTTTTTTAATTTATATGTATTTTCCTGTAATTATTTAAAGCAATAGTTATGCAATTATAGAAAAAAATACACTTATCTATTTAAAATATACTTATTATCTTTGAAAATTTTATGGCGACAACTTAAGGTTACTGTCCTTACTCAAAGAAGATTTTGTAACTTTTTGAATTATATATAAATTTTAATAAATTTTAATAATTTTTCAAAAGAAAAATACTTAGAAAATATATTTTTAATTTTAAATTTCATCATTATTTTATTAAGAGACTCTGACCTAACTTAACTTACCAAACTTTATCTTATAATTTTCTGATTTTATTTTATTTTTATAATTATTTTTTAAAAAATAGAGTTGAATATTATAGAAAATTAAGGCTTTTATGGTTAGAGGAATCCTCTGACATTGGAAAAGTCAGAGGACCTCCCTAATCACATGGGAAATAAGCCCTTAAATTTTTGTGCCATGGCTTAAATGGAGAGGAGTCTAGGGCTGAAAGGGGGGTTCGGTGGTAAGAGAGAGAGAGGCGAGAGGCAAGTGAGAGAGTGAGGGACTTGGAGATTTTCTTATAGGGTTGTAAGAGGAGAGGGAAAGTGAGAGATTTATTCTTCATTACATTTCCAACAAAGAATTGAGAGTGCTTGTAAAGAGGGAAAGTGCTTAAAGAGAACTTCTAGGGATTTGCTTGGGAAGAAGTGTNTATTTCCAACAAAGAATTGAGAGTGCTTGTAAAGAGGGAAAGTGCTTAAAGAGAACTTATAGGGATTTGCTTGGGAAGAAGTGTGAGATAAGTTGTGTCTTTTATTTCTTTGTTTTGTAAAGTTATGTTTATATATGAAATTCGTGTTTTGTTATTTTCTTCTTATAAATTCTCAGTAGTCTTTTTTATCCTTCTCCTTACTCTGAGATATGGTTTTGTGAAGAATTGATTATATTTTATACGGTTTTAAATGTTAATAATTTATGATGATTTAAACTATGATCTTCATTTACTTTTCAATTNGTTTTTTTCTCATGAATTCTTAGTAGTCTTTTTATCCTTCTCCTTACTCTGAGATATGGTTTTGTGAAGAATTGACTATATTTTATACGGTTTTAAATGTTAATAATTTATGATGATTTAAACTATGATCTTCATTTACTTTTCAATTNTTCTTCACAATCCATATACTCATTGTAAAAGTGAATGATGTTTTCTTAAATTTGAACTCTTCGTCAAAGATACTTTGTTTAGTTTTTATAAGTTTACTTTTGAAGTTTAGTAATTAATTTAGTTAACTTAGTTCTTTTAACTACATTTTATTTAACATACACTNTATACTCATTGCAAAAGTGAATGATGTTTTCTTAAATTTGAACTCTTCCTCAAAGATACTTTGTTTAGTTTTTATATGTTTACTTTTGAAGTTTAGTAATTAATTTAGTTAACTTAGTTCTTTTAACTACATTTTATTTAGCATACACTAAATTACTTTAGATTTGAATTTCATACTTAAGTTTTGTAGTTTGAATTTTTTTTTTACATTATAGTCATAAGAATTTCCAACTTCCATGTGGGATCGATATTTAGGCTCCATTAGAGCTCTTTATTACTTGAGTGATGTGTATACTTGCTATTATTACGGGTTTGACATTCTAAAGATTTTAAAAGATAAAATTATTTTTACTAAATTTATTTTTATTGAGATTGAATTGCATATTTATTANAACTCCATTAGAGCTCTTTATTACTTGAGTGATGTGTATACTTGCTATTATTACGGGTTTGACAGTCTAAAGATTTTAAAAGATAAAATTATTTTTACTAAATTTATTTTTATTGAGATTGAATTGCATATTTATTATTAGTGTTTCGTGTGTGTTTTGTAATATTGAAAAATGTTTACAAAAGCAACACATAACAAACACCACTTCAAGTTTTTGGCATCGTTGTCGAGGAAGTAATGGTAAATTACTTTATAATTTAAAACATTTTATTTAAACTGAAAACTTATTGTATTTTAATTTGAATATTTTCATATTTTAGTGTGTTTGCTTATTTTAATTACTTATTGTGTTTTTTTTATGCGTAGTTTAGTTTTTAAAAATTTATTACCTTACGATTCAGAGTTAGAAAGAACAATTTGAAAAATTTGAAAAGAACAAAAAGAGATAGATAATTTTAGCAAAATGACTAGCAATTTAAATAATTCTGAAAATGAAACTGAAAATCATCATAAACCTTTAAGAGATCATGCTAATCCTACAACAAATGAAATTCATTTGAGTATATAAAACTTTGTTGCAGCAGCTAATTCANAGCAATTTAAATAATTCTGAAAATGAAACTGAAATCATCAGAAACCTTTGAGAGATCATGCTAATCCTACAACAAATGAAATTCATTTGAGTATATAAAACTTTGTTGCAGCAGCTAATTCATTTAAACTTGCTATTATCCAAATGGTACAAAATAATCAGTATGAGGAACACCAACTAAAGATCCTAACTTACACTTTACTAGTTTTCTAGAATTATGTGCTACATTTAAATATGATGGAGTGTCGAATGATGACGTTAGACTTAGATTTTTTCCTTTTTCATTAAAGGATAAAACTAAGATGTAGTTAAACTCGTTAGCACCTGGATCTATCAGAACTTGTGGAGATTTATTGCCAATTTTTTTATCTAAATATTTCCCACCATAAAAAATTGCTAAGCTTAGAATGATATTACATTTTTTTGTCAGTTTCNTTATTATCCAAATTGTACAAAATAATGAGTTTGGGGGAACACCAACTAAAGATCCTAACTTACACCTTGCTAGTTTTCTAGAATTGCGTGCTACATTTAAATATGATGGAGTATCGAATGATGACGTTAGACTTAGATTTTTTTCCTTTTTCATTAAGGGATAAAACTAAGACGTAGTTAAACTCGTTAGCACCTGGATCTATCAGAACTTGTGGAGATTTATTGCCAAAATTTTTATCTAAATATTTCCCACCATAAAAAATTGCTAAGCTTAGAATGATATTACATTTTTTTGTCAGTTTCAAGGGGAATCAATTTATGAAGCTTGGGAAAGATTTAAAGATCTCCTTAAGAAGTGTCCACACCATGTGTTGCCAGATTGATTAGTAATTCAAACCTTTTTATAATTGATTGATTGGATCTCTTAGATCGATAATTGATGCTGCTGCTGGTGGATTATTAATGTCAAAATCATTTGTTGAAGCATATTCGTTCATTGAAGAGATGAATACTAATAATTTTAAATGGCCCTTTGAAAAGGTAAATCCCAAAAACATATCTAGTATTCATGATTCTGATGCAATATCTCTATTGGCTACCCAAATTGCTGCTATATTGAAGAAGATATTTCAATATGAAATGAATTACTCTCAGACACCACTTGTGCTTGAGGAAAACTCATTGGGACAAATGATAAAATCTCAATCCTTTTATGTGAATTTAAATGCAATAAATAATCGTTCTAAAAATCTTTATTCCAATTATTATAATCCTAGTTGGAAAAATTATCCAAATTTCAGTTGGAGTAACAATAACTCTAATGCTGCAAATCTACATGGGGGAACAATGATGTGAACCCATTTGGAAACTCCAACAATCAAGAAAATCCAACTTATAAACCTTATTACCCTCCAGGTTTTAATAGTAATTTAGAATAAAGAGAAGAAATTGTCAATGAAAGAATTAATATTGCAAATGGGAAGTCAATTACAATGTCAAGGAGCTGCAATTAGANAAATATGAAATGAATTAATCTCAAACACCACTTGTGCTTGAGGAAAACTCATTGGGACAAATGATAGAATCTCAATCCTTTTATGTGAATTTAAATGCAATAAATAATCGTTCTAAAAATCTTTATTCCAATTATTATAATCCTGGTTGAAAAAATTATCCAAATTTCAGTTGGAGTAACAATAACTCTNTGGAGAAGTGGGAGCTCTGGACTGAGAGCCGGTATCCTCCAAACCTAACCACAGAGTTAGAGACCAAACTCTGGATTAGTCAATGTTTTTTATGCACTTGAAAGAGGGTAAAAAATAATATTGTTCATATTTGGCACAATACAATTATATATATATATATNAAAGGGAATGATGCTTTCTTAAATTTAAACTCTTCGTCAAAGATACTTTGTTTAGTTTTTATAAGTTTACTTTTGAAATTTAGCAATTAATTTAGTTAACTTTGTTCTTTTAACTGTATTTTATTTAGTATACACTTAATTACTTTAGATTTGAATTTTGTACTTAAGTTTTGTAAATTGAATTTTTTGTTTTACATTATAGTCATAAGAATTTCCAACTTCCCTGTGTGATCGATATTTAAGACTTCATTAGAGCCCTTTATTACTTGAGTGATATGTATACTTGCTATTAGTACGAGTTTGACAGTTTGAAGATTTTAAAAGATAAAGTTATTTTTACTAAATTTATTTTTATTGAGATTGAATTGCATATTTATTATTAGTGTTTTCGTGTGTGTTTTGTAATATTGAAAAATATTTACAAAAGCAACACATAACAAACACTGCTTCAAGATTTTGGCGTCGTTGTCGAGGAAATAATGGTAAATTACTTTATAATTTAAAACATTTTATTTGAAATGAAAACTTATTGTATTTTAATTTGAATATTTTCATATTTTAGTGTGTTTGCTTATTTTAATTGCTTATTGTGTTTTTTTATGCGCAGTTTAGGATTTGAAAATTTAGTACCTTACGATTCAAAATTAGAAAGAAAAATTAGAAAAATTTGAAAACAACAAAAAGAAATAGATAATTTTAGCAAAATGACATGCAATTTAAATAATTCTGGAAATGAAAATGAAGATCATCAGAAACCTTTAAAAGATCATGCTAATCCTACAACAAATGAAATTCATTTGAGTATACAAAACCTTGTTGTAGCAGCTAATTCATTTAAACATGCTATTATCCAAATGGTACAAAACAATCAGTTTGGGGGAACACCAACTGAAGATCCTAACTTACACCTTGCTAGTTTTCTAGAATTATGTGCTACATTTAAATATGATGGAGTGTCGAATGATGTCGTTAGACTTAAATTTTTTTCCTTTTTCATTAAGGGATAAAACTAAGATGTAGCTACACTCGTTATCACCTGGATATATGAGAAATTGTGGAGACTTATCGCCAAAATTTTTATCTAAATATTTCCTACCATAAAAAAATGCTAAGCTTAGAAATGATATTACATTTTTTTTGTTAGTTTCAAGGGGAATCAATTTATGAAGCTTGGGAAAGATTTAAAGATCTCCTTATGAAGTGTCCACACCCTGTGTTGCCAGATTAATTAATAATTCAAACCTTTTTTATAATGGATTGGTTGGATCTCTTAGATCGATAATTGACGCTGCTGCTGGTGGATTATTAATGTCAAAATCATTTGTTGAATCATATTCGTTCATTGAAGAGATGACTATTAATAATTTTAAATGGCCCACTGAAGCGGTAAATCCCAAAAACATATCTAGTATTCATGATTCTCATGCAATATCTATATTGGCTACCCAAATTACTGCTATATCGAAGAAGATATATCAATATGGAATGAATTACTCTCAGACACCACCTGTGCTTGAGGAAAACTCATTGGGGCAAATGATAAAATCTCAATCTTTTTATGAGAATTTAAATACAATAAATAATCGTTCTAAAAATCCTTATTCCAATTATTATAATCCTGGTTGGAAAAATTATCCAAATTTCAGTTTGAGTAAGAATAACTCTAATGTTGCAAATCTACATGGGGGAACAATGATGTGAACCCATTGGGAAACTCCAACAATCAAGGAAATCCAACTTATAAACCTTATTACTCTCCAGGTTTTAATAGTAATTTGTAGAATAAAGAGAAGAAATTGTCAATGAAAGAATTAATATTGCAAATGGGAATTCAATTACAATGTCAAGGAGCTGCAATTAGAAACATGGAAAATTAGTTGGGATGCAATTAGAATTCAATTAATAACTATTCAACTGAGAAGTGGAAAAGAATTGGAAACCAAAGTTTAAAAAGAAGTGGACGTTGAAACTGAAAAANCGAACCCATTTGGAAACTCCAACAATCAAGGAAATCCAACTTATAAACCTTAAGAAATTGTCAATGAAAGAATTAATATTGCAAATGGGAAGTCAATTACAATGTCAAGGAGCTGCAATTAGAAACATGAAAAATTAGTTGGGATGTATTGCTACTGCACTTAACAATAGACCTCCAGGAACATTGCCTAGTAATGTTGAAGAAAATTCTAAAGATTAGAACAAAGAACAAGTTAAGACTATTCAACTGAGAAGTGGAAAAGAATTGGAAACCAAAGTTTAAAAAGAAGTGGACGTTGAAATTGAAAAAGATGAGGTGGAAAATGAAAAATCTGATGAAGATTTTAATTTTGAGTCAGAATGTCCTATCAAACCAATGAAAATTACTGTAGAAAGACCACCACCCCCATTTCCTCAAAGATCGAAGCAAAAAAATAAATATAGCCAATTTTCAAAATTTTTGGAAATATTGAGGAAATTAACTATAAACATTCCATTTGTTGAAGCCTTGAAACAAGTGCCAAGCTATGTGAAGTTTATGAAAGATATACTTAATAAGAAAATGAAGTTTGTAGATAATTAAACTATTGCACTTATTGAAGAGTGCAGCACTATANCTACTGTAGAAATACCACCATCCCCATTTGCTCAAAGATTGAAGCAAGAAAATAAAGATAACCAATTTTCAAATTTTTTGGAAATATTGAGGAAATTAACTATAAACATTCCATTTGATGAAGCCTTGAAACAAGTGCCAAGCTATGTGAAGTTTATGAAGGATATACTTAATAAGAAAATGAAGTTTGTAGATAATTAAACTATTGCACTTATTGAAGAGTGCAACACTATAATTCAGAAAAATCTTTTGAAAAATGTAAAGATCCTAGTAGTTTTACTATTCCTTGCACTATTTACGAAAGATTTTTTAGAAAAGCTTTATATGATTTAGGAGGCAGTANGCACTATAATTCAAAAAAATCTTTTGAAAAATGTAAAGATCCTGGTAGTTTTACTATTCCTTGCACTATTTACGAAAGATTTTTTAGAAAAGCTTTATATGATTTAGGAGGCAGTATTAATCTTATGAGACATTTCACCTACATCTGTAACACTTTTGTTAGCTGATCGTTCGATTACCTACCCTAAATGAGTTATAGAAGATGTTTTGGTAAATGTTTATAAATTTATCTTTCGTGTGGATTTTAATGTATTAAATATTGAGGAGAATAAAGAAGTTCCTATCAGTTTAGAAAGACCATTTCTTGCCACTGAAAGAGTTTTGATAGATGTGTAGAATGGAGAACTAACTAAGAGAGTTAGTGATCAAGAGGTTACATTTAATATTGCAAAATCAATGAGATACCCTGCAAAAAAGCAAGATTTTGAGTGCTTCAAAATGAATATTAACAACTATTTAAGCCATGAATATTTCACGAAGACATTTGAAAAGAAATATGAAAAATAATATTCTGAATATAAGGATGAGGATAAAATTCAAGAAAAATCTATAGAAGTGAGAAATGAAGAATTGGATTATGTTCAGGAAAAAATTGAAATGTTAGATCCTACATATAATAATAAAATTTGATTTCATCTATCAAGAAGCCTCTTGAACTAGAAATGAAAACACTTCCCACACATTTAATATAAGCATTTGTAGGAGATTTATCCACATTATTTGTTATTGTATCCTCAGAATTAAATGATNCTGAAATAAGTGCCAAGCTATGTGAAGTTTATGAAGGATAAACTTAATAAGAAAATGAAGTTTGTAGATAATTAAACTATTGCACTTAATGAAGAGTGTAGCCTATAATTCAAAAAAAAGCTTTTGAAAAACGTAAAGATCCAGGTAATTTTACTATTCCTTGCACTATTGGCGAAAGATTTTTTAGAAAAGTTTTATATGATTTAGGAGGCGGTATTAATCTTATGAGACATTTCCCCTACATATGTAACTCTTTTGTGAGCTGATCGTTCGATTACCTACCCTAAATGAGTTATAGAAGATGTTTTGGTAAATGTTTATAAATTTATCTTTCCTATGAATTTTAATGTATTAAATATTGAGGAGAATAAAGAAGTTCCTATCATTTTAGAAAGACCATTTCTTGCCATTGGAAGAGTTTTAATAGATGTGCAAAATGGAGAACTAACTAAGAGAGTTGGTGATCAAGAGGTTACGTTTAATATTGTAAAATCAATGAGATGCCCTGTAAAAGAGCGAGATATTGAATGCTTCAAAATGGATATTAATGGCTATTTAAGCCATGAATATTTCACGAAAACATTTGAAAAGAAATATGAAAAATAATATTCGGAATATGAGGACGAGGATAAAATTCAAGAGAAATCTATGGAAGTGAGAAATGAAGAATTGGATTATGTCCATGAAAAAGTTGAAATGTTAGATCCTACAGATAATAATAAAAAATTGATTTCATCTATCATGAAGCCTCCTAAACTAGAAATGAAAACAGTTCCTACACATTTAATATAAGCATTTTTAGGAAATTTATCCACATTATCCATTATTGTATCCTCAAAATTAAATGATACCCAAGAGCAAAGTTGTTGGAAACTTTAAGAAGATAAAGAAAGCCTTTGGATGGACATTAGTGGATATTAAAGGAATCAATCTTTCAATTTGTATGCATAGAATTTTATTGGAAGATGATCATGAACCAAGAACTGATCCTCAAAGGAGATTGAACCCTATGATAAAAGAAGTTGTCTAGAAAGGGATTTTAAAATGGTTAGATGCTGGAATAATATATCTTATTTCAGACAGTGCTTGAGTGAGTCCAATTCACTGTGTTCTTAAGAAAGAAAGTGAGACTGTTGTGACAAAAGAAAATAATGAATTAATACCGACAAGACAAGTCACTAAATGACGAATCTGCATAGATTATAGAAAATTAAATTCAACCACCAAGAAGGATCACTTTCCCTTACCCTTTTTGGACCAGATGTTAGATAGACTGGTTGGGCACATATATTTTTGTTTTCTATATGGATATACTGGTTATCATCAAATACTTATTGCTGTAGAGGATCAAGAGAGAACAATGTTTACTAGTCCTTATGAATCTTTTGCTTTTTGATGGATGCCCTTTGGATTATATAACACACCTACAACATTTCAAAGATGTAGGATGTCAAATTTCAGTGATTTAATTGAAAAATGGATTGAGGTCTTTATGGAAGATTTTTTTTTTGGAACTTCATTTGAAGCAAGTTTAAATCATTTGGAGAAAGATTTAAAATGATGTGAAAAGATGAATCTAGCATTAAACTGGGAAAAAAGTCAATTCATGGTTGCAGGAGGAATTGTACTTGGGCATAAAATTTCAAAAAATGACATGAAGTAGATCCTACAAAAATACATGTTAAATCTAACCTACCACCACCTACTACTGTAAAAGGAGCTAGGAGTTTTTTAGGATATGTTAGATTTTACAGACGATATATTACATATTTGTCAAAAATTACGAAGTCTTTATGCCAACTTCTGGAAAAAGATACAAATTTTGATTTCAACCAAGAGTGTCTTAAAGCTTTTGAACATTGAAGGAAAAATTGATTACTGCTCCTATAATTGTTTCACCTAATTGGGAGAAACTTTTTAAACTAATGTGTGATGTAAGTGATTATGCAATTGGAGCCGTTTTAGGACAAAGATATGACAAGAATTTTAAAGTCATATACTACGCTAATAAGACTCTTAATGACGCTCAAATTAATTTCACCACTAATGAAAGAAAGTTATTAGCCATTATTTATGCTTCTGATAATTTTATATCATATCTAATTGGAGCTAAATGTGTTGTGTATACTGACCACTCGGCTATTAAATATTGATGCAAAAGAAGGATCTGAAACCAATATTAAGTAGATGGGTACTTTTGATGTAAGAATTTGATTTTGTGGTAGCCAATAGGAAATGAACTAATAATCAAATTGCTGATCATCTATTTAGGTTGGAACAAGAAGAGGCACTTGATTTGGAAAAAAAAAATTAATGAAACTTTTCTTGATGAACAATGTTATGTTGTTAAGGGATGAAAAAAATTGTGGTATGTTGATATTGTCAATTATATTGTTAGTGGTATTTTACCATATGGACTGACAAAACAATAAGAAAATAAATTCATTCATGATGCAAAATTTTTATTTTGGGATGACCCATATTCGTGCAAACAATGCAAAGATTTAGTTATAAGAAGATGTGCACATTATAATGAAATTCAAGAAATTATCAAAAAATTACATGATTCTAAATTTGTAGGTCATTTTGGGAATGATAGAACTGTTCACAAAATCTTACAATCTGAATTTTATTAGCCTACTCTATTTAGAGATGTATATATATATATATATATATATATATATATATATATATATATATATATATATATATAAACATGTTATTAGTGTCAGAGAGTATGCAATATTTCAAAAAGAAATAAAACACCTCTAATTTTTAATTTGGAAGTTGAAATTTTTGATGTATGGGGATTAGATTTTATGGGGTCATTTGTACCTTCATTTGGAAATATATATGTATTGATTGCAGTGGATTATGTGTCAAAATGAATTGAAGCAATCACCTTACCTCGATGTGATGCTCAGAGTGTTTCAAAAATTTTAATAAAAAATATTCTTACAAGATATGGAATGCCGAGAATATTCATTAGTAATGGAGGATCTCATTTTAGGAATGCAAGAATTGCTAAGTTGATAGAAAAATATATAATTATGCATAGGATTGTAACTGCTTATCATCCCCACACTAGTGGTCTGACATAAGTATCTAATCGTGAAATTAAAAGAATTTATGAAAAAAGTGTGAATCCTAATAAAATGGATTGGTTTGCTAGATTATATACTGCATTATGGGCTTACATGACAACTTATAAGACACCTATAGAAATGTCCCCATATAGATTAATTTTTGGGATGACTTGTCACTTACCAGTAGAATCTGAGCATAAAGTCTATTGGGCTATTAAGGAGTTCAATTTCAATTTAAAAGATGCCGGTGAGAAAATATTATTACAATTGAATGAGCTTGAAGAAACTAGGAATGAATCTTATGATAATGTTAGAATATACAAGAAAATGAAAGAATGACATTATTGGAAGATAATAAAAAAGAAATTTGAGCCTGTACATGAAGTTTTATTATACAATACAAGATTAAAATTATTTCCTGGAAAACTGAAGTATAGGTGGATAATTCCATTCAAAATTGTAAAAGTTTAACCTTATGGAGCGGTTAATATTGAAGATCTCAAGACATGAAAGATATTTAAAGTGAACCAGCACAGATCGAATCTATATTTTGATAGTAAAAGACTAATTTTTAAAGAGATTGTAATGTTGGGTCACCGAGAGTAAAGACTGGGAATGTCGGGCTAACGACAATAAACTAAGCTCTTTGTGGGAGGCAACCCATATTTATCATTGTTTATTTTTCTTATTTATTTTATATGGGAGCATTATATATATATATATATANACCCAACTTCGAAGGGCCTTGACTTCCCTAAATCTTGGATGTAACCTTCACTTTAGTTGTAAAACTCAACTTATTTTAACAAATCGACCAGATTGAAAGTAAATTAAGATTGAAGTGAAAAGATCATCACAATTTCTTAAACATTTTCATGGCTTCACAAATTTAAATCACCATTTCACAAATCTTGAGACAAGGAGAAAGACAAAGAAAATTACTCAGAACTCATGGGGAAAACACAACAAAACTCGGAATTCATATATAAAATTAAAGTCATACAAACTACAACAAGTAAATAGCTTTTCTCTAATTTTTCCCCAAGAGCACTCCTCAAAGTTCCTCTGAATCTCTTCCTTTCTTTACAGCACACAAATTCCTCTTCAAAGTAGCAAGGAGGAAGAAATCTCTCACTTTCCCTCCACTCTTACAATCTCTCGAAGAATTCCTTACAATTGTTACACTCTATTGGAAATTCTATACACTAATGGTAACCTCCAAGGCCGCTTGCACCCTAGATTCTCCTCTATTTTTGGCCAAAATGGTCTTTCAAAGTTGTAGATGAGCTTTCCCAAGAGTTTCCTAAGCATCCCTTCAAAATTTGGCCTTATCCAAAGCTTGAGTAGGCATAACCGTCGATCTCACCGTTAGCGGCCTCGAGGGCACCGTCGGCAGGCTTCTAGAGAGTTTTATCCTGTAGTCTCGGGAAAATCTCGCTGTCGGCGGCGTCAAGGGCGTCGTCGGCGGCCTAGTTCAAATCTTCACACTTTGGTCTTTTAGCTCCAAATTCGCTCTTTTTGCATCTTTTTGCTCCAATGACTCTAATCCATCATTCTTGTAATAAAACATCAAAAATACCTTTTTTAAAGTGCAATATCATCAAAATAGTATAAAATATGTATGAAAATCTCAACTTATTTTCCTTTGGTCACCCACCAAGAAGGATCACTTTTTCTTACCCTTTTTGGATCAGATATTAGATAGACTGGTGGGCACAAATATTTTTATTTTTTATATGGATATACTAGTTATTATCAAATACTTATTGCTCTAGAGGATCAAGAGAAAACAATGTTTACTTGTCCTTATGGATCTTTTACTTTTTGGTGAATGTTCTTTGGATTATATAACACACCTACAATATTTCAAAGATGTAGGATGTCAATTTTCAGTGATTTAATTGAAAAAGGGATTGAGGTCTTTATGGATGATTTTTTTTTGTTTGTAACTTCATTTGAAACATGTTTAAATCATTTAGAGAAAGATTTAGAACGATGTGAAAAGATGAATCTAACATTAAACTGAAAAAAAAATTCAATTTATGGTTGCATGAGGAATTGTACTTGGGTATAAAACTTTAGAAAATGAAGTAGATCCTCCAAAAAAACTTGTTAAATCTAACCTACCACGATCTACTACTGTAAAAGGAGCTAGGAGTTTTTTAGGACATGCTAGATTTTACAGACGATATATTATAGATTTCTCAGAAATTACGAAGCCTTTATGCTAACTTCTGGAAAAAGATACAAATTTTGATTTCAACCAAGAGTGTCTTAAAGNGCATGAAGTATATCCTCCAAAAAAACATGTTAAATCTAACCTACCACGATCTACTACTGTAAAAGTAGCTAGGAGTTTTTTAGGACATGCTAGATTTTACAGATGATATATTATAGATTTGTCAAAAATTACGAAGCCTTTATGCTAACTTCTGGAAAAAGATACAAATTTTGATTTCAACCAAGAGTGTCTTAAAGATTTTGAACATTAAAGGAAAAATTTATTATTGCTTCTATAATTGTTTCACCTAATCTGGAGAAACTTTTTGAACTAATGTGTGATGCAAGTGATTATGCAATTGGAGCTGTTTTAGGGCAAATATATGACAAGAATTTTAAAGTCATATACTACGCTAATAAGACTCTTAGTGATGCTAAAATTACTTTCGCCACTCCTGAAAGAAAGTTATTAGCCATTGTTATGCTTTTAATAAGTTTATATCATATCTAATTGGAGCTAAATGTGTCGTGTATACTGACCACTCAGCTATTAAATATTGATGCAAAAGAAAGATCTGAAACCAATATTAATTAGATGGATACTTCTGATGTAAGAATTTGATTATATGGTAGCCAATATGAAATGAAATAATAATCAAATTACTGATCATCTATTTAGGCTGGAATAGGGAGAGACACTTGATTTGGAAAAAATAAATTAATGAAACTTTTCTTGATGAACAATGTTATGTTGTTAAAGGGTGGAAAATACTGTGGTATACTGATAATGTCAATTATATTGTTAGTGGTATTTTACCATATGGACTGACAAAATAATAAGAAAATAAATTCATTCATGATGCAAAATTTTAATTTTGGGATGACCCATATTTGTACAAACAATGCAAAGATTTAGTTATTAGAAGATGTGTGCCTTATAATGAAATTCAATAAATTATAAAAAAAATACATGATTCTAAATTTGTATGTCATTTTGGGAATGATAGAACTGTTCACAAAATCTTACAATCTGGATTTTATTAGCCTACTCTATTTAGAGATGTTAATACACACACACACACACACACACACACACACACACACACACACA
>JXCR01141089.1:0-33937 GCA_002079205.1 Phalaenopsis hybrid cultivar
TAACAAACTTTGAAGTGTCGTGTCATTTCCAGGAGTAACCAAAGTATCATCCATTAAGTTTCAAGTTGGAGTGTGCCCCCAGCCTTTTTCTTCCACCGAGAAATATAAACCTGTCGTTCTTCATTTGAAGACTGGCTCATGTGGTCCTCGGTCTGATTAAATATTAGAACCGCAGTAGAAGGAAAGACAATCATTGTTTTAGCAATAGATTCCAGTGTATGTGAAGTGTGAATTTATGCTTTCTGAATAGGAGCTGCAGAGCTATCTTGATTTTCGGTACGAACATTATCCCTTATAGTATGGTCAGGAGAAGGGTTCTCAGTGGCAGACACNACTCATGTGGTCCTCGGTCTGATTAAATATTAGAACCGCAGTAGAAGGAAAGACAGTCATTGTCTTAGCAATAGATTCCAGTGTATGTGAAGTGTGAATTTATGCTTTCTGAATAGGAGTTGCAGGGCTATCTTGATTTTCGGTACGAACATTATCCCTTATAGTATGGTCAGGAGAAGGGTTCTCAGTGACAGACACNCATGCCACCCTACGATCTTCGAGAATCTTGACGAAAAATTCTCTATGGGTTGGAACTTCAAGCAACTCTACCACAAACATGTACAGTGGCAAACCCTAAAAAAATTCCTAGTTGCATTNTATGCCACCCTAAGATCTTCGAGAATCTTGACGAAAAATTCTCTACGGGTTGGAACTTCAAGCAACTCTACCACAAACATGTACAGTGGCAAACCCTAAAAAAATTCCTAGTTGCATTCAAAATTTGCATGACGTGGTCGACAAAACTTGCTTGAGATATGTGGGGTTCAGCGCTTTAAAAAACCACCAGTTGTGATATCTGGCTTCTAAGGAAAGCAACCTCAAATTTTTTTTTTATTCTCAACCCGCGGACGCTTAGAATGACAGTAAACTCAAGTTCATTGAGGTCCTGACTGGGGACCTTGGTTGAATCAACTCATTGATCGGCTCACAGGTTCTCGGGGGTGCCAACAAACCCTCACTTGGGGCACATACATGGTTGCCCGTAGCAACGACACCCTCAAAGATTCTATCCAACTTCTCCTCCAACTCAGGATCAAGTACATTAATTTTAAATTTTTTTGCAANGATTGATCGGCTCACAAGTTCTCGGGGGTGCCAACAAACCCTCACTTGGGGCACATACATGGTTGCCCGTCGCAACGGCACCCTCAAAGATTCTATCCAACTTCTCCTCCAACTCAGGATCAAGTACATTAATTTTAAATTTTTTTGCAACGGGCACCAGCTACAAATTCATAACATGTACTTCAATTTAAAACCAAAATGAAATTGACCAAATTAGGGGACATGTCAAAAATGCATACCGTAAGTTTTTCTGCCCACCACTCCTCGGGTGTATCATTGGTTCGGGGCATAACCAATGTTAAATTGGCAGAAATAGTGATTTAACTTTTTTATAAGATGATCAAACAAACAAAAAACATGATCCTATGTCACCACATCTTGGATAATTTGGGAAGGTAGTCCGTCAGAAGCAAGAACTATAAGTTTGCAAGAGATTTATAACGTAACCAATAAGCTTAGTTTCATTTTTCTGATGGATAATCANGCTTCAATTTAAAAACAAAATGAAATTGACCAAATTAGGGGACATGTCAAAAATGCATACCGTAAGTTTTACTGCCCACCACTCCTCGGGTGTATCATTGGTTCGGGGCATAACCAATGTTAAATTGGCAGAAATAGTGATTTAACTTTTTTATAAGATGATCAAACAAACAAAAAACATGATTCTATGTCACCACATCTTGGATAATTTGGGAAGGTAGTCCGTCAGAAGAAAGAACTATAAGTTTGCAAGAGATTTATAACGTAACCAATAAGCTTAGTTTCATTTTTCTGATGGATAATCAAGAATTAATTTTCAATGATGTTGCCATGCAAGATAGTTGATGGAAAAAACCCTATGGATGAGGAGATCAAATCTGTAGAAAGGAATGAGCATAGGATTTGTCAAACTTCTATTTTGTCATGTGGCTATTGATTTGGAGTTTTCAAATCAAAGAAGAAGATTGCTGATTGAAAAATGAAAAAAATGAAGCAATTTTGTTTCTAAAGGTTACCAACAGCAAAGTGACTTTGATTTTAATGAGGTATTTGATTTTGGTTCTCTTATGGAAATTATTTGAATGAGAATATCTTTTGTGAGTTAAACTCATTGAAATATTTCTCTAGTGGGCGCCAAATTCATGTCTTGAATGATCTCCTTGAAGATGTTCAACAATCTATGGATACGGGATATGCAAAGGATAGGTACGAAGAAAATGTCCTGAAGTTAAAGATAAAAGTTTATGGCTTGTAGCAACTACATTCTTATTTTTAAAGTAATCGTTTTGTTTCAACATCAAATGAACATGCTTTAAATGTAAAAGTGAAAGATGGAAATATACTACTAGTTGTTATGCATGTGAATGATCTTATTTTCATAGGAATCAATGCTCAAATGTTTAGTAAATTCAAGCTAAACATGAATCGAGGAGTTTGAGATGATGGAACATTAGGCTCATGGCTTCCTTTACTTGAAAGTAAAGCAAGGGAATGAAGGAATTTTTGTTTCACAAGAGGCAAATCCAAACGAAGTTCTTCAATAATTAAAGGCTGGTGATTGCAATCCAATTAGCACCCATGTACATTGTGGGTTGAATTTAGAAAATTATGAAGGAAAAATAGTAGTTTATCACGTTCTCATTAAAAGTTTGATTATTGGGTAAGGTACTTGACATGCACAGGAATGCATATTCTTTTGTGTGGTTGGTTTGGTTTGTTGAGTCTGAAGGATCTAAATTTGGTGCTTTTAAAATCTGTTAAGTTGATTTTTTTTGGTTATATCGAAGGCTATCCCCAATGAAGTCATAAGTGCCTCAACTGACTTTTAACTCCGTGGGCTCGTTGATAGCAATTAAAGATGAGATTTTGATGATCTAACAATCACCTTAGGATTTTTTTTTTCCTTTTGGATTTTATGACATTCACATTGTAATCACTTATTCATTAAAAAAATAATAATTTTCTATTATTCTCTATTTTGCTCTCTCTACTCGTGAAGTGGAATATGCAGCATCATCATTATTGCCCATCTCATGTAATTTGGTTAAGGAGATTGTTCAAATAAATATTTCTTTCTCAACTTGATGCTATAATGATCGATATTGACATTATCTAAGAATATAGTCCATCATGAAAGGAGTAAGGGCATTGAGATTTGGATCTAATTTATAAGAAGGTGCATGATCAAGATGCAGTTATCTCCCTTTGATGAACTTGGTAATGTTTTGGAATGGAAGATACCATTAACTTTAATGGTTTGTTTGAAATTAAACCATAATTGAACCTAAACAAATTCAACAGAGGATTACATATTGTAAGTGGCAAATACCTATGCATTAAATTGTGTTTATGAATGTATTGGGATATATGAAGGTTCATGAGCATATCAATAGTCATTCTTGATTTGGAATGAAATCTTTGGAT
Organism: Phalaenopsis hybrid cultivar; assembly: GCA_002079205.1. Classification (NCBI taxonomy): domain Eukaryota; kingdom Viridiplantae; phylum Streptophyta; class Magnoliopsida; order Asparagales; family Orchidaceae; genus Phalaenopsis; species Phalaenopsis hybrid cultivar. The sequence goes on from JXCR01141089.1 coordinate 3,526, forward strand.
CACTACATTACTCTTCATTCGAAGTGGTAGTGTGTAAATCACTTGGAACCTATATGTACCTTGGGGATTATTTTTGAATGACGAGCCAAACTATTTGAACCTAAAGCTATTCCAATTTTTTTTTCCAATTTTTTTTCTTTTTCAATTTGCTTTATGCATTCTAATTATCCTGATTTCTATGAGAGTGTAGGGACGAATGATTTTTTTGGATCTTCTGGCCATTTTTAGAAGCTCAATTTGGCAAGTGTAGTTATAGTTCATTTTTTTTTTCTATCTTCTAAATAAAAATAAATAAAAATTAGAGACTTCAATAGTTTTCACTACTCTGCATTCATAAATGTTCGCTATTGAATCTGCAACGCACTTACAATCATTACTGCAGGTAATCTTCTTTATTTTGGCATTTTTACATACATAGCACTAAATTCTTATGTATTTACTTATCTCACACCTTAACTTTCATATATACACATGTAGCAGTTAAATCCATAATATCACATATAAATTGCACTATTACCAGTTTTTAAAAGTGAAATACACCTTTTCTTGTATAGGTTTAAAGTACCAAAGTGCTACCTGCGTAAATATGAAGTTTTCGTTGTGGGATATGTAAATACACCAGAATTGTGAGCTTGGGATGTAAATTTTCCTTTTTTTTTATGATACCAGGATTTTTAAAAGGTATTCAGATGTTTTAGTTTGATTTTTAGGAATGGTCTTATATACCTGTTGGTGGATCCTTGCCAAACACGGAACAGAAGAACCTTGCATTTGGTGCTGCGGCCAGCATGGTGCATCCAGCCACTGGTTAGAAAACTATACTATTAGAACATGCAGTCATTATCATCATGATAGCATTATCCTAACTGATATTCCATTCATTCTTGTTGATTGATACGTGAGTTTTCAGTGCGATTGTACACAAATCTTTAAGAAATATCATAGCCAGAAACCGTTAATAGTAAAACATGTGATTATCTGAAGAAAAATATGTACTAATTTTTTTATTTATCTTTATGAACAGGATATTCAATTGTCCGTTCCTTGTCTGAGGCTCCAAAGTATGCTTCAGTGATTAGTAATATATTGATGAGAAGTTCATTTTCCAGACAAAATAAGATCGTAGGGAGTGTTTATAATCCTTCTGCCCTAGGTTTGAATATCTGTTCAGTCAATCATTTCTTTCAACGGCACTTTGATAGACTATTATTTTACCATTCATTCATTGTGTTATCTATAAACTGGTTATTGTATTCATGACATATTTCAGCATGGAGGACTCTTTGGCCACAAGAAAGGAAACGACAAAGAGCATTCTTTCTATTTGGACTAGCTTTAATATTGCAGCTTGATATCGACGGAATTAGAATATTTTTTCAGACTTTCTTTCGCTTGCCTGATTGGTATGTGCTTTCGTCTTTATGCTTTTAATTGCAAGCAGCTGAGCTTACCTGCATCATAAATATCATCGTCTGCTGTAAAAACATCATGAGATTTTGTAAATATATGGGATACTGACAAGTAAAACAATTTCATGTACCCTAAAATAAAGAATTAATTTTCACGTTTTTGGATTTTCTATTATTGAACAAAAACTCTGCAACTTGTTTTTGTTCCGTTTTCATTTGAAATTCACCCTTGCGTTCATGCTTCTTGAGATTGTAATTCTTTTTGTTCATACTTCAAAAAATCATTCGTAACATCTTTGAACATTTTTTTTTTGTTCAGAAAGAAAAGAATGCCATCATGGACGGCACAAACTAGTTTATCATCTACTAGATTTTTCTTTTATTGGCGTTGTATATTTTGCATTTTAGAATATTCATTATGATAGAAAATTTATTTCTTATGTTGCACAAAAATCTCTTACACAGATAAATAGCTCATAACTGACTTTAGAAATTGGGTTTCTGACAGAAAACTTGAATGATAAGAACCGCAGTTAAGTTCCACCATATTGGTTGAAGATTATGATAGTCCACCCTTTTTTATGTTGAAGAAGACAAGCTAAGACTTGAATTCTACGGGTTTTCTTCATGATGATTGTGGAGAACATTGGAAGGTGGTGGTGTTACTGGGTGGATGATGGATGATCATAATGAATATTAAAATTGATGGATGAGTATATGGGTGCCACTATTATAGAATAAGAGACAAAAGGCATAAAAAATCAAGCTATGATAATTGTTAGATGGCAAAATGCAGTGGTCATTTTAGGATGCACAATTATGGACAAAAGATGACAATTGTCAGGGTTGGCTGGTCATCATAGGATAGGTGAAGCTGCTTATTATTAAGTGATGTTGGCAGAGTGAGAGTGGTCAAGTATTGGTTGATGATGACGATGATTTGTCAATGTTTGTTGATAGCAGTAGTGGATATTAGCATCTATTAAAGGTTGTCGGTGTTGCCTACACTAGAATCGAAGTGATCTAAAAGGTGGTTGACCATGTTATCCACCTAGCTGAAGTGAAAATCTTCATATTAAATTTTCTCCTCAAATGGGCAAAGATTGGTCTTTTTTATAATTTTCTGGAGATAGCATTTTGGCCAGTTTTTTCAAGAATGCTATTCATTATCGAACGGATTGAAAAGGTCCTCGTTTTCTTTTATATGTTCTGAAAGTTTTAATGTCATAATAAACACAATTTTTTTTTATCTTGGATTTATCATATTCGACTTGTCAAGACAATTCTTTTTATTTTATGCATTTAAAATTTGGAGGATATTTGTCCATTCGTATGACCTAAAAGTTTTTAATTATTATTTTTTAGTGTTTTATTGAAGCCCATTTAAACCCCAGATTTAGGTATTTTAGTCTTTGGGTTTACATTACTGTATCACATTATCCTTACTATTAATTTGTTGAAATGGAATTCAAATGAACTTGGGGCCTCTTCTAAAAGTCTGAAGTAATTATGAGTTTTTAGCTATGAAAGTTGCATCAAAATTTGTGCTTTATTAGATATATTTTTTAATGGCATGGCAATTACTTCCCATGGTCGTGCATCAAAATCTCTTTTGTTAAAAATATTGCTCCTCAAATGTGGGGCAAAAGTCACAACTTTAGAAATATTTAAGGTGTGACTATTTCATAGTTAACATTGAACTTTGATTGAGACCATTTAACCTTGTTATTGTCATGACTCGGTCGTGGTTTGAAATTATTAAGGTAAGAATAGGTGGAATCATGAAATTCAATTTTTGTTAGCAATCTCTACTACTAACAAATAATCATCTAATTAAATAAAAAAAACCACTAATGAATGTAATCTATATTAACTTAATTTAAAGAATTAAAAATAAGTTTAATTTTCTCTTTGTTCGACACATTTTTTATATATATTTTCTTTTCTATGACTCATTCATAACCTTTTGAAAGAGTTAGTTTAAAATACGATTAGCTATCAAGTAGTCAGTGAATGCTCATACTTATAAATTAAAGTAATGTAAATGAAAGTATAATAATATATATTCTTCTCAATTAATATGAATATTATAAAAATAATTGATATGTTTTTATTCAATTATAACTATTCTAGAAGATTGAGAAAAGAAAAAATTCTAGAAAAGAAAGGTGTTTATATGTCTTATATTCAAGTCATTAAAGATATATGCTGGAGTTGTTACTTGTGTTCAAACAGAAGGAAGATTGACCAAGTATTTTCCTATTTCAGTTGGATCACATCAGAGATCGACTTTAAGACTGTATGTGTTTTAGCTTTCGTTATGGATGCTCTTACCAACATTTACAAGAGGATTTTTCTTGGTGTATGCTTTTCTTGATGATATCCTTCTTATGGATAAGTTTAGAGAAAAAATTCAGAAAAAACTTGAATTATTGAGGCATACATCAGACTCTAAAGGCATTTGCTTGAGTAGATCTAACATTTACAAGAGGATTTTCCTTGGTGTATGCTTTTTCTGATGANATCTAGAAAAGATAGGTGTTTATATGTCTTATATTCAAGTCATTAAAGATATATGCTAGAGTTGTTACTTGTGTTCAAACAGAAGGAAGATTGACCAAGTATTTTCCTATTTCAGTTGGATCACATCAGAGATCGACTTTAAGACTGTATGTGTTTTAGCTTTCGTTATGGATGCTCTTACCAACATTTACAAGAGGATTTTTCTTGGTGTATGCTTTTCTTGATGATATCCTTCTTATGGATAAGTTTAGAGAAAAATTCAGAAAAAACTTGAATTATTGAGGCATACATCAGAGTCTAAAGGCATTTGCTTGAGTAGATCTAACATTTACAAGAGGATTTTCCTTGGTGTATGCTTTTTCTGATGATATCCTTCTTGCGGGTAAGACTAGAGAAAGAATTCAGAAAAAAAACTTGAATTATTGAGGTATACATCAGAGTCTAAAGGCATTTGCTTGAGTAGATCTAAAGTTAAATACATGGATTGTAATTTTAACAGTGGTATATCTAGTGGCAGAGTTGTAATTATGAGTAATCAAATCATTAAAAGATGTCAACGTTTTAGTTATCTAGGGCCTATTGTTCAATATGATGGTGATATAGATAGGCATCTTATTAGTAGAATTCAAGTTGATCGGTTGAAGTGGAGGAATGCATTTGACCTTTTGTGTGATTGAAAAATACCACTTAGAATTAAAGGAAAATTTTATAAGATGGTGGTGATACTTGCAATGCTCTATGACGCAGAATGTTTGCCTTTAAAAGAGAAGTATAAAACTAAGTTAACAGTTACTGAGATGAGAATTCCTAGGTGGATGAGTGGCTAGTCATTTAGAGACAAAATGCAAAATGAATGTATATGTGAAAGGGTTTGTGTTGCTGTTGTAATAGACAAGATTAAACACTATTTGGCATAATTTTATATGATGTAATGCTCAACATTCTAAAAGCTACTGATAACTTTGAATGCGTGTTGTACTTTTCTCGCAAAGGCTATTGTGCAACACTCAATAAATCGTAAATTTTTTTCAATTTACTGTTTGGTGGTTGATCATCCTCAAGCACGTGCTCAACAAATTGAACTCTACTTGCATCGAAAATCTTTTATTCAAATATGTTAAGATCATATTCAATTGAATGGCATAACTTGATGAAGCACCAACCTGATCATACTCAACATCTAGTTCATAGTCTCCTTGTGCAGTTATGTACCAATTATTAGGTTGAGAGCATCTACGACACAAATACAGTTTCACTTTATTTGGTTGTAAGAATGCTTGCTTTTTATGCTTCAGGTATGGGCATCGAAACTTCTTTTTTTGAAGGGTAAGTGGGAAGTTGTGATGCTACTTGCATAAATATTCTGCATCATTCAAGAACCCATCAATCAGTTACTTTCTACATAGATGGAATCTACTGTACATCCATGATCTTAAATTTTTAATATCCATTAGTTCCCTATATATAGATTGAAAGATAAAGACATTCAGCTCATCAATTACATGAACCTCTTCATATATAGTTGTGTATGAAAACGATTCAAACTGATATCTTAGATAAGTAAAACTTTGTACGTAGCACCTACTTATTTCGTATCACATCCGAAATACTACATTTTTAAAAATGATATACATATACACTACCTAATTCTTATGTATCTACATATCCAACACCAACATATAATTCTTTACATTCATAGCAATCAAATCGTTTGTACCGCATCAAAAAACTCACATATATATGTCTATACATATATTTTTACACACACGCACACGCGCACACACACACAAATATATATATATATATATATATATATCAAACGCTGATTTTATTGAAATAGAAAAGATACATAAATGTTATATGAGAGGGCCCAATAGAGGCACCCTACTCATACGATACCAAGTACAATAATACCTCAACAAAAAGATGCAGATAGACTAAAAAAAAATTAAAACATGCAGAAAACAATTAACTAGGGAGGAGCCAGTTTAGTCCGGGCTCTTCCTATAGTTTTAGGAGCGGAGCCAGATAACAAACTTTGAAGTGTCTTGTCATTTCCAGGAGTAACCAAAGTATCATCCATTATGTTTCAAGTTGGAGTGTGCCCCCAGCCTTTTTCTTCCACCGAGAAATATAAACCTGTCGTTCTTCATTTGAAGACTGACTCATGTGGTCCTCGGTCTGATTAAATATTAGAACCGCAGTAGAAGGAAAGACAGTCATTGTCTTAGCAATAGATTCCAGTGTATGTGAAGTGTGAATTTATGCTTTCTGAATAGGAGTTGCAGGGCTATCTTGATTTTCGGTACGAACATTATCCCTTATAGTATGGTCAGGAGAAGGGTTCTCAGTGACAGACACCAACTCCTGTCTTGTGGTGATTCCCTTCTCAGGTTGGTTATCATCAGGTTTGTTGGGAGCGCGTTCAGGTGCACTAACAGTACGTTCCTGTTTTTTACTATTGGTTTTCAACTGTGGGTGCAATCTAAAACATTTCTCTTGTGGGTGTCCAAACATCTTGCAGTGCTTGCAGTAGTAAGGTTTTGTTCCATAATGATTTCTTGTCAATAATCATTATGAGCTAAGCTAGACTTTTTCTACATCTGGTAGTGTAATACTTATTTCAATCAAAATCCTTGTAATAAGAGGCCTTGAGAAATGAACTGTAGATATGTCTACATGCAAAGGTTTTTCAAGGATAGTCCCAATTGCATATAAGGCAGGTAGATTAAAGAAATGAATCTTGAGTTCAAGTAATGAGAACCAGATTGGTTCAGTTAGGGGTTCTTGATTGGAATCAAAATCAGGGGTTCATTTGAGCAATTTTATATGATTGCCCTCGGTTGTGATGAATTTCTTTGAGAAAATCCTTGTGTGATCTTTTTCTATGCTCAGTTGTATTATAACATGTCTTCTGTCAAATTAGACTCACCTGCCAAGCCCCAACTAGTTTGAAATCTTCAAATATCTTCCTGAAAGTCTNTGTTCCATAATAATTTCTTGTCAATAATCATTATGAGCTAAGCTAGACTTTTTCTAGATCTGGTAGTATAATACTCATTTCAATCAAAATCCTTGTAATAAAAAGCCTTGAGAAATGAACTGTAGATATGTCTACATGCAAAGGTTTTTCAAGGATAATCCCAATTGCATATAAGGTAGGTAGATCAAATAAATGAAGCTTGAGTTCAAGTAATGAGAACCAGATTGGTGCAGTTAGGGGTTCTTGATTTGAATCAAAATCAGGGGTTCATTTGAGAAATTTTATATGATTGCCCTCGATTGTGATGAATTTCTTTGAGAAAGTCCTTGTGTGATCTTTTTCTATGCTCAGTTGTATTATAACATTTCTTCTGTCAAATTAGACTCACCTGCCAAGCCCCAACTAGTTTGAAATCTTCAAATATCTTCCTGAAAGTCTTCATCTTAGGGTGGCCTAATTGGAACTTTCTAATTAATATAAATTTGTATTTTCCTGAACGAGTTGAAATTTCAGCATCAGAGAAGAATAGTGTTGGTTTGTCTATCTTTCTCTCTACTTTTTTTGATGATATTGTAATCTCCAGGTTCTACAACAGAATCATGGTACATTTGCGGGAATGTCAAACTATTTGAGAAGTAGAAAGGGAAGCTGCGTTTGATGACCACTGTAGCATCGGAGGGTTTGACAGGGTTATCATTGGCGAGAGCGGCGGCGTAGGAAAGGCCAGAGGCCATTAGCGTGCTTCACACAAGCACTGCAGGAAACAAACNCCTGTCTCTCTCTACTTTTTTTGATGATATTGTAATCTCCAGGTTCTACAACAGAATCATGGTACATTTGCGAGAATGTCAAACTATTTGAGAAGTAGAAAGAGAAGCTGCGTTTGATGACCACTGTAGCATCGGAGGGTTTGACAGGGTTATCACTGGCGAGAGCGGCGGCGTAGGAAAGGCCAGAGGCCATTAGCGTGCTTCACACAAGCACTGCAGGAAACAAACTGGCTGGCGCACCTGCAGACTGCCCACGACCAGGTTCGAGCAGAACAGGCGGAACAGTCTAGCAAGCAGAACGAGCTGAACAGTCGAGTAGAAACAGCGGAACCGTTGAGTGGCGTAGCAGATGAGCAGCGCGAAGCAGCGAAACCTGCGGGTCGAAGAAAGTGAAACACGTTAAAGTAAACCCAATTCTTATGTATTTATATATCTAACACATAACATGTAATTTTTACAATCATATCACCCAAATCTTTCATATAAAGTGAAAACACCGAATTAAGATATCCCCCACCAAATTCGTATATAATTACATATCTTAACAATGAAACTTTAATGCATTTATATTAATACCACCCAAATCATTCACATAACATTAATACTTCGACAATAGTAATCGTCGAATAAATATGAAAGAGACCTGAGTGATCGAAAAGCAACGGTTACCTCAGAATGAAATCTATTTATCGGAGCCAAAGGTCTTGCAGGAGCATCGTTTGAGAGGAAAAACAGACATGAGCGTTGTCGGAGAGAGTAGTCGTGAGCGTCATTGGAGCCCTAAGAGAAATGAGAAGAAGAGAGGATTTCAGAGGATCGGGTTATGTTTAAACTAGCTATCGATGGTATTTCCAGGAAGTATCCATTTGTATTTATTTTATCAAAGAAGGTACAAAAATTATGCAAGTATTCATCTATTATGTACAAAAATGAGACATGTCAGCTACAAGTATAGAAGAAAGATCCCTATCGTAATATACATGGATGAGGTGCAGGCTGCCCATCACTAGGTTCGAGCAGAACAGGCGGAACAGTCGAGCAAGCAGAACAGGCGGAACAATCGAGCAGAAACGGCTCAACCGTCGAGCAGCGTAGCAGACGAGCAGCGCGAAGCAGCGAAACCTGCGGGTCGAAGATATATACATATATATATATATATATATATATATATATATATATATATATATATATATATATACATCACACGTTAAAGTAAACCCAATTCTTATGTATTTATATATCTAACACATAACATGTAATTTTTACAATCATATCACCCAAATCTTTCATATAAAGTGAAAACACCAAATTAAGATATCCCCCACCGAATTCATATATAATTACATATCTTAACAACAAAACATTAATGCATTTATATTAATACCACCCAAATCATTCACATAACATTAATACTTCGACAAGAGACTTGAGTGATTGAAAAACAACGGTTACCTCGAAATGAAATCTATTTATCAGAGCCAAAGGTCATGCCAAAAGCATCGTTTGAGAGGAAAAACAGACATGAGCGTTGTCGGAGAGAGTAGTCGTGAGCGTCATTGGAGCTCTAAGAGAAATAAGAAGAGAGGATTTCACAGGATCGGGTTATGTTTAAACTAGCTATTGATGGTATTTTTAGGAAATATCCATTTGTATTTATATTTTCAAAGAAGGTACAAAAATTATGCAAGTGTGCATCTATTCTGTACCAAAATGAGACATGTAGCTACAAGTGTAGAAGAAAGATCCCTATCATAATCTACATAGATCAAATGAAATAACCATGAAAGGTAAGCTTGACATAAAATTGAGCCACCCTATTACAATCATGAAGCGTATGAAAACATAAAACTTGCTTGAAGTTTAAAAGAAAAGTGAGATCCGTAGCTTCATGCGATCGTTGGTGACAAAAGTCCCTCTTCATGGTAATCGTCAAAAAGTGCACAATGTTGGCATAATATTGAAGAAACCCGAGTGATCAATAAACGACAGTTACCTCTGAATGAAATCTATTTGTCGGAGCCAAAGGTCTTGTTAGAATCATTGTCAAAGAGGAAAAACAGACATGAGCGTCGCTGTAAAGAGCAGCTCGAGCGTCGTCGGAGCCCTAAGAGAAATGAGAAGAGAGTGAGGATTCCACAGGATCGGGTTTGTTTAAACTAGCTGTCCATGGTATTTCCAGGAAATATCCATTTGTATTATTATTATCAACGAAGGTACAAAAATTATGCATGTGTGCTTCTATTATGTACAAAAGTAAGACATGTCGGCTACAAGTATAGAAGAAAGATCTCTATCGTCATCTACACGCATCAAATGAATTAGGCATAAAAAGAAAGCTTGACCCAAAAATTAGCCGCCCTATTACATTCACGAGGCGTATGAAAATATAAAACTTGCTTGAAGTTTAGAAGAAAAGTGAGATTCGGAGCTTTATGTGATCGTTGGCGCCAAAAGTCCCTTTTCATGGTAGTTCTCAAAAAGTGCATAATGTTGGCATAATATGAAAGAAACTGGAGTGATCGAAAAGCAATGGTTATCTCAGAATGAAATCTATTTATTGGAGCCAAGGGTCTTGCCAAGAGCATCTTCAGTGAGAAAAAAACAAACATGAGTGTCGCCAGAGAGAGCAGACTCGTGCTTCGTCGGAGCCCTAAGAGAAGACGATATTGAGGATTTCACAAGATCGGGCTTTGTTTAAACTAGCTATTGATGGCATTTCCAGGAAATATGCATTTGTATTAATATTGTCTAAGAAGGCACAAAGATTATACCAGTATGCATCTATTATGTACAAAAATGAGACATGTCATTTACAAGTACAGAAGAAAGATCCCTATCTCCGTCTAGATGTATCAAATGAAAATAGCAATGAAAGACAAGCTTGACGCAAAAATGAGCCGCCCTGTTACACTCACGAGGCATATGAAAAAATAAAATTTGCTTGAAGTTTGAAAGAAAAGTGAGATCCGGAGCATCATGTGATCGTTGACACTAAAAGTCCCTCTTGTTCGTCCTCAAAATGTGCATATGTTGGCGTGGTCCCCTTCGATGATGATGATGCCCTTGTATTCAACATTAACGAGTGACATATATTTTGAAAACATCTAGCGGCTTGAAGCTCCAGTTAAATGTTGTCCCAATGTTCAAGGTAGTGATCGGTAGAAACATGGCCTAATCCCCGCTTGTCACATATGTTAATGCTAGTTCTGACAGCTCCAGACGGTTGAAGGGCACCGTCGTCGTTCACCTTAAGCCATACAACAACAACACCAACAACAACAAAGCCTTAATCCCACTACGTGGGGTCGTTTTTCTCCACTGCGTCCTATTTAGTGTCATATTTTCATTTAGTTATAGTAAATTAAGATAATTTTTTATACAATAAGCCATACATCATTTAGTTCTACATGAATCCCACTACGTCGTTCACCTTAAGCCATACAGGATAAAAAAATAAAGGGAACCAACCCAAGGGTCGTCTAGCATGTCATTGCTGACAAAATGAATAGAGTGGCATCTTGGTGAGAGCTTCAAGAATAATTGCAAAATTGATTGTCTTTGTCCCATGGGTCTGATTGTAGGTTTTGGCATTATGGGCTCTCTAACTGGAGTTGAAGAATTTGAAAAGATAAAAAATTTATCAAATTTTGAAAAGATAACAATTTTTAGAATTTATTATAAAAACAGGTTTATATGCAAAAAATTGAAAACTTATAAATATTATACGAGAGTCTGTAGGAAGTATAAAAGAATAATTTGTTATGCTAAAAATTTTATTTTTAGTGATTTTATAAAAATTAGCTTTTATGAAGTTGAAAAATTTATATATAAACTACTCAAGAAAATAGATAGGAAAAGTAAATATTTAGTTCATGTAAAATGTATTAAAGATGAAATCAAAAAATAATTTGCTTATATGAGAATATTCAATATAGGTGGGTGACATATTTTGATAATTTTTTAATGATGATTTTGAAAATACAGTCGACTTTACTTATATTAATAGAGTAAATAATAAAAAAGTTTTTTTACTTCTACTGTCACATTAATAAAATGGTGTCAAAATATTAAGAAAATGATGTGTAAAAAATCAATTGTATCTAATAGTATTTTAATAAAAGTGTCAAAATATTTAGAATATCTAGGAAATTTTTTGCTTATTAAACCTTTTAGTGTTATTTAAAAACTAAAATGATGCCAAATGGGTGAAAAAGGAGTCTATTGGTTCCTATTCTTAAGAATAAAGGGTTGCATAAAAGTGTCATATATTAAAGTTATGCAAGAGAGTTATTGAACATAGGTTATGACTCGATATGAAAATTTCTTAAAACCAGTTTGGATTCATGTTGGAAAAGTTTATTGTGAAAGTTATATATTCATTGAGAGGTTTGATGAAGAAGTACAAAGACAATATGGAGAATCTCCATATAATTTTTTGTTATTTGGAAAAAAAACTCATGATAACATTTCAAGAGGACTATTTTGGAGAGTTCTACTAAATAAAGGTTGATCTTGTTTTTATTCAGGTTAGTAAAGATGTGTATATTAGAGTTGTTACCTGTCTTCGGCATAAGGAAGATTAACCAAGTATTTTTTATTTAAGTATGATTAATTTTTATTTAAGTACGACTACATTAGAAATCGGTTTTAAACCCATATCCTTTTGCTTTAGTTATGGATGGTCTTACTGGATATTTTTAGAAATGTGTACTTTGGTGTATGTTTTTCACTGATGATATCCTTCTTGTGCATTAGACTAGATAGAGTTTAGAAAATACTTGAATTATGAAAGTCAACTTTGGAGTCTAATGGCTTTTGTTTGAGTAGATCTAAAATTGAATACATTGAATGTAATTTTATTAGTATTAGATTAAGTGGTGGGTTATTATAATGGGTGATCAAGTCATTAACAGGAGTGAATGTTTTAGATATCTTAGGTCTGTTGTTAGAAGTGATGGTGATATAGATGGACATGTTATTATTAGAATTCAAGTTGGATGGTTGAAGTGGAGAAATGCATCGGCATATTTTGTAATAGAAAAATAACACTTCTAAGGATAATTTTATAGACTAGTGGTGAGACCTACAATACTTTATGAATGTTGACCTGTAAAAGAGAAGCATAAAATTAGTGTCACTGAGATGAGAATGCTCCGGTGGATTCATGGTTACTTTAAACATCGACCATCTGATGACCAAGTTAGGAAGTAGATTTTTTAGATTTAACTTATGTTAAGAAATGTAGAGGTAAAAAATGAGCTTTAACTTATTGAAGTTAAATAAAGTATGACACAGTAGGACAAGATGGAGAAAAATGATCATGAAGTTGACTCCACTTATTGAGATAAAGGCTTGTTGTTGTTCTTGTTTTGAACATCTTAGTTCTTTAATGAACCCAAAATTTTGCAACATGATTAGTCTCATGGAAACATTTGTTTCGACTATAAGCACGTAGAATTTAGAGTATGAGATGTTTTTTTCAATTTTATGCACATAGAATTTGGAGATCGAGGTACATTCATTCAATGGCATTGAGAAGTTTTTAATCATTCATTTGCTATATATTCTTTTCTTAATTCAAATGTGTTATTTAGAAAATGATATAAATACATCGATGATAATCATAAAAAAATGAGAGTAAAAAAAGAAGTTTACCACAATAAAGAAAAGAATTCAAAGATTCTTTTTGATTGATTAGCTTAAAGCCTTGGAAAGATAAGAGAGTATTTTCTAGTTTAAAGAACATGAAATTTTTTATCCATTAGAAAGTCTATATTTTCATTGTTGCAATCATAACCAGAAACATGTAACTAATATTCATTATTTTGTTTTTAGAAGGAAAAAAGGTCGGGACATCACGAATTTGTAAAAAATTACTAGTGATAATTTTAGTATTAGTTAAAGTAGTTTACATGAACGGCCAAAAGGAGAACTATTAGTTACTTTCTCTTGAAGAGAATTGAACATAAAATCATGTTTTGAGGATAGGTTTGANTTTACTAGTGATAATTTTAGTATTAGTTAAAATAGTTTACACGAACGGCTAAAAGGAGAACTATTAGTTACTTTCTCTTGAAGAGAATTGAACATAAAATCATGTTTTGAGGATAGGTTTGANAGATACATAAAGGTTATATGAGAGGGCCCAATAGAGGCACCCTTCTCATACGATACCAAGTATAATATACCCTAACAAAAAGATGCAGATAGACTAAAAAAATATTAAAACATGCAGAAAACAATTAACTAGGGAGGAGCCAGTTTAGTCCGGGCTCTTCCTTTAGTTTTAGGAGCGGAACCGGATAACAAACTTTGAAGTGCCGTGTCATTTCCAGGAGTAACCAAAGTATCATCCGTTAAGTTCCAAGTTGGAGTGTGCCCCCAGCCTTTTTCTTCCACCGAGAAATATGAACCTGCCATTCTTCATTTGAAGACTGGCTCATGTGGTCCTCGGTCTGATTAGATATTAGAACCGCAGTAGAAGGAAAGACAGTCATTGCCACAGTGATAGATTCCAATGTATGTGAAGTGTGAATTTATGCTTTTTGAATAGGAGCTGCAGGGCTATCTTGATTTTCGGTATGAACATTATCCCTTATAGTATGGTCAGGAGAAGGGTTCCCAGGGGCAGACACCAACTCCTGTCTTGTGGTGATTCCCTCTTCAGGTTGGCTATCATCAGGTTTGTTGGGAGCGCGTTCAGGTGCAATAACAATAAGTTCTTGTTTTTGACTATTTGTTTTCATCTGTGGGTGCAATCTGAAATATTTCTCTTGTGGGTGTCTAAACATCTTGCAGTGCTTGCAGTAGTAAGTTTTTTGTTTCATAATAATTTTTTGTCAATAACCATTATAAGTCAAGCCAGACTTTTTCTACATCTGGTAGTGTAATATCCATTTCAATCAAAATCCTTGCAATAGAGGGCCTTGAGGAATGAACTGTATGCATGTCTACCTGCAAAAATTTTTCAAGGATAGTCCCAATTGCATATAAGGTAGTTAGATCAAAGAAATGAAGCTCGAGTTCAAGTAATTAGAACTAGATTGGTGCAATTGGGGGTTCTTGACTGGAATCAAAATCAGGGGTCCATTTGAGCAATTTTATATGATTACCCTCGATTGTGATGAATTTCTTTGAGAAAATCTTTGTGTGATCTTTTTCTATGCTTAGTTGTATTATTACATATCTTCTGTTAAATTAAACTCACCTGCCAAGCTCCAACTAGTTTGAAATCTTCAAATTTCTTCCTGAAAGTCTTCATCTTAGGGCGACCTAATTGAAACTTTCTAATTAATATAAATTTGTATTTTCCTGCACGAGTTGAAATTTCAGCATCAGAGAAGAATAGTGTTGGCTTGCTGTCTTTCTCTCTACTGTTTTGATGATATTGTAATCTCCAGGTTCTCCAATAGAATCATGGTACATTTGCGGGAATGTCAAACTATCTGAGAAGAAGGGGAGCTGCGTTTGATGACCACTGTAGCATCAGAGGGTTTGGCAGGGTTATCACCAGCGAGAGCGACGGCGTAGGAAGGGCCAGAGGCCATTAGCGTGCTTCACACAAGCACTGCAGGAAACAAACTGGCTGGCGCACCTGCAAACTGCCCACCACCAGGTTCGAGCAGAACAAGCGGAACAGTCGAGCAAGCAGAACAGGCTGAACAGTCGAGTAGAAACAGCGGAACCGTTGAGCGGCGTAGCAGATGAGCAGCGCGAAGCAGCGAAACCTGCGGGTCGAAGATATATATATATATATACACGTTAAAGTAAACCCAATTCTTATGTATTTATATATTTAACACATAACATGTAATTTTTACAATCATATCACCCAAATCTTTCATATAAAGTGAAAACACCAAATTAAGATATCCCTCACCGAATTCATATATAATTACATATCTTAACAACGAAACTTTAATGCATTTATATTAATACCACCCAAATCATTCACATAACATTAATACTTCGACAATAGTAATCATCGAATAAATATGAAAGAGACTTGAGTGATCGAAAAACAACGATTACCTAGAAATGAAATCTATTTATCAGAGCCAAAGGTCATGCTAAAAGCATCGTTTGAGAGGAAAAACAGACATGGGCGTTGTCGGAGAGAGTAGTCGTGAGCGCCATTGGAGCACTAAGAGAAATAAGATGAAGAGAGGATTTCACAGGACCGGGTTATGTTTAAACTAGCTATCGATGGTATTTCCAGGAAATATCCATTTGTATTTATATTATCAAAGAAGGTAAAAAAATTATGCAAATGTGCATCTATTATGTACAAAAATGAGACATGTAGCTACAAGTGTAGAAGAAAGATCCCTATCGTAATCTGCATAGATCAAGTGAAATAACCATGAAAGGTAAACTTGACATAAAAATGAGCCTCCCTGTTACATTCACGAAGCGTATGAATACATAAAACTTACTTGAAGTTTAAAAGAAAAGTGAGATCCGTAGCTTCATGCGATCGTTGGTGACAAAAGTCCCCCTTCATGGTAATCCTCAAAAAGTGCATAATGTTGACATAATATGAAATAAACCCGAGTGATCGATAAACGATAGTTACCTCTGAATGAAATCTATTTGTCGGAGCCAAAGGTCTTGTCAGGATCATCGTCAGAGAGGAAAAGCAGACATGAGCGTCGCTGTAGAGAGCAGCTCGAGCGTCATCGGAGCCCTAAGAGAAATGAGAAGAGGGTGAGGATTTCACAGGATTGGGTTTGTTTAAACTAGTTGTCCTTGGTATTTCCAGGAAATATCCATTTGTATTATTATTATCAAAGAAGGTACAAAAATTATGCATGTGTGCATCTATTATGTACAAAAGTAAGACATGTCGGCTACAAGTATAGAAGAAATATCTCTATTGTCATCTACACGCATCAAATGAATTAGGCATAAAAAGAAAGCTTGACCCAAAAATTAGCACCCTATTACATTCATGAGGCGTATGAAAATATAAAACTTTCTTGAAGTTTAGAAGAAAAGTGAGATTCGGAGCTTTATGTGATCGTTGGCGCCAAAAGTCCCTTTTCATGGTAGTTCTCAAAAAGTGCATAATGTTGGCATAATATGAAAGAAACTGGAGTGATCGAAAAGCAATGGTTATCTCAGAATGAAATCTATCCCAGAGCATCTTCAGTGAGAAAAAAACAGACATGAGTGTCGCCAGAGAGAGCAGCCTCGAGCTTCGTCGGAGCCCTAAGAGAAGACGATATTGAGGATTTCACAAGATCGGGCTTTGTTTAAACTAGCTATCGATGGCATTTCCAGGAAATATGCATTTGTATTAATATTGTCTAAGAAGGCACAAAGATTATATCAGTGTGCTTCTATTATGTGCAAAAATGAGACATGTCATTTACAAGTACAGAAGAAAGATCCCTATCTCCATCTAGATGTATCAAATGAAAATATCAATGAAAGACGAGCTTGACGCAAAAATGAGCCGCCCTGTTACACTCACGTGGCATATGAAAAAATAAAACTTGCTTGAAGTTCAAAAGAAAAGTGAGATCCGGAGCATCATGTGATTGTTGACGCTAAAAGTCCCTCTTGGTAGTCCTCAAAATGTGCATAATGTTGGCGTTGTCCCCTTCGATGATGATGCCCTTGTATTCAACATCAACGAGTGGCATATATTTTGAAAACATCTAATGGCTTGAAGCTCCAGTTAAATGTTGTCCCAATGTTCAAGGCAGTGATCGGTAGCAACATGGCCTAATCCCCGCTTGTCACATATGTTAATGCTAGTTCTGACAGCTCTAGAAGGTTGAAGGGCACCGTCGTTGTTCACCTTAAGCCATACAACAACAACACCAACAACAACAAAGCGTTAATCCCACTACGTGGGGTCGCCTACATGAATCCTTTTTCTCCACTGCGTCCTATTTAGTGTCATATTTTCATTTAGTTATAGTAAATTAAGATAATTTTTTATACAATAAGCCATACATCATTTAGTTCTACATGAATCCCACTACGTCGTTCACCTTAAGCCATACAGGATAAAAAAATAAAGGGAACCAACTCAAAAGGGTCGTCTAGCATGTCATTGCTGACAAAATGAATAGTGGCATCTTGGTGAGAGCTTCAAGAATAATTGCAAAATTGATTGTCTTTCGTCCCATGGGTCTGATTGTAGGTTTTGGCATTATGGGCTCTCCAACTGGAGTTGAAGAATTAGAAAAGATAAAAAATTTATCAAATTTTTAAAAGATAAAAATTTTTAGAATTTATTATAAAAACGGGTTTATATGCAAAAGATTGAAAACTTATAAATAATATACGGCAGTCTGTAGGAAGCCTAAAAGAATAATTTGTTATGCTAAAAATTTTATTTTTAGTGATTTTATAAAAATTAGCTTTTATGAAGTTGANTGTTTTTCTCCACTGCGTCCTATTTAGTGTCATATTTTTATTTAGTTATAGTAAATTAAGATAATTTTTTATACAATAAGCCATACATCATTTAGTTCTACATGAATCCCANCGTTTTTCTCCACTGCGTCCTATTTAGTGTCATATTTTCATTTAGTTATAGTAAATTAAGATAATTTTTTATACAATAAGCCATACATCATTTAGTTCTACATGAATCCCACTACGTCGTTCACCTTAAGCCATACAGGATAAAAAAATAAAGGGAACCAACCCAAGGGTCGTCTAGCATGTCATTGCTGACAAAATGAATAGAGTGGCATCTTGGTGAGAGCTTCAAGAATAATTGCAAAATTGATTGTCTTTGTCCCATGGGTCTGATTGTAGGTTTTGGCATTATGGGCTCTCTAACTGGAGTTGAAGAATTTGAAAAGATAAAAAATTTATCAAATTTTGAAAATATAAAAATTTTTAGAATTTATTATAAAAACGGGTTTATATGCAAAAATATGAAAACTTATAAATATTATACGGCAGTTTATAGGAAGTATAAAAGAATAATTTGTTATGCTAAAAATTTTATTTTTAGTGATTTTATAAAAATTAGCTTTTANGATAACAATTTTTAGAATTTATTATAAAAACAGGTTTATATGCAAAAAATTGAAAACTTATAAATATTATACGAGAGTCTGTAGGAAGTATAAAAGAATAATTTGTTATGCTAAAAATTTTATTTTTAGTGATTTTATAAAAATTAGCTTTTATGAAGTTGAAAAATTTATATATAAACTACTCAAGAAAATAGATAGGAAAAGTAAATATTTAGTTCATGTAAAATGTATTAAAGATGAAATCAAAAAATAATTTGCTTATATGAGAATATTCAATATAGGTGGGTGACATATTTTGATAATTTTTTAATGATGATTTTGAAAATACAGTCGACTTTACTTATATTAATAGAGTAAATAATAAAAAAGTTTTTTTACTTCTACTGTCACATTAATAAAATGGTGTCAAAATATTAAGAAAATGATGTGTAAAAAATCAATTGTATCTAATAGTATTTTAATAAAACTGTCAAAATATTTAGAATATCTAGGAAATTTTTTGCTTATTAAACCTTTTAGTGTTATTTAAAAACTAAAATGATGCCAAATGGGTGAAAAAGGAGTCTATTGGTTCCTATTCTTAAGAATAAAGGGTTGCATAAAAGTGTCATATATTAAAGTTATGCAAGAGAGTTATTGAACATAGGTTATGACTCGATATGAAAATTTCTTAAAACCAGTTTGGATTCATGTTGGAAAAGTTTATTGTGAAAGTTATATATTCATTGAGAGGTTTGATGAAGAAGTACAAAGACAATATGGAGAATCTCCATATAATTTTTTGTTATTTGGAAAAAAAACTCATGATAACATTTCAAGAGGACTATTTTGGAGAGTTCTACTAAATAAAGGTTGATCTTGTTTTTATTCAGGTTNACTTAGATGAGAATATTTAATATAGGTGGGTGACATATTTTGATAATTTTTTAATGATGATTTTGAAAATACAATCGACTTTACTTATATTAATAGAGTAAATAATAAAAAAGTTTTTTTACTTCTATTGTCACATTAATAAAATGAAGGTGTCAAAATATTAAGGAAATGATGTGTAGAAAATCAATTGTATCTAATAGTATTTTAGTAAAAGTGTTGAAATATTTAGAATATCTAGGAAATTTTTTGCTCATTAAACCTTTTAGTGTCATTTTAAAAACTAAAATGATGCCAAATGGGTGAAAAAGGAGTCTATTGGTTCCTATTCTTAAGAATAAAGGGTTGCATAAAAGTGTCATACATTATAAATGTGTCATACATTAAAGTTATGGAAGAGAGTTATTGAACATAGGTTATGACTTGATATGAAATTTCTTAAAACCAGTTTGGATTCATGTTGGAAAAGTTTATTGTGAAAGTTATATATTCATTGAGAGGTTTGATGAAGAAGTACAAAGACAATATGGAGAATCTCCATATGATTTTTTGTTATTTGGAAAAAATCTTATGATAACATTTCAAGAGGACTATTTTGGAGAGTTCTACTAAATAAAGGTTGATCTTGTTTTTATTCAGGTTAGTAAAGATGTGTATATTAGAGTTGTTACTTGTCTTCGGCATAAGGAAGATTAACCAAGTATTTTTTATTTAAGTACGATTAATTTTTATTTAAGTACGATTACCTTAGAAATCGGTTTTAAACCCATATCCTTTTGCTTTAGTTATGGATGGTCTTACTGGATATTTTTAGAAAGATGTACCTTGGTGTATGCTTTTCACTGATGATATCCTTCTTGTGCATTAGACTAGATAGAGTTTAGAAAATGCTTGAATTATGAAAGTCAACTTTGGAGTCTAATGGCTTTTGTTTGAGTAGATCTAAAATTGAATACATGGAATGTAATTTTATTAGTATTAGATCAAGTGGTGGGTTATAATAATGGGTGATCAAGTCATTAAAAGGAGTGAATGTTTTAGATATCTTAGGTCTGCTGTTAGAAGTGATGGTGATATAGATGGACATGTTATTATTAGAATTCAGGTTGGATGGTTGAAGTGGAGAAATGCATCGGCATATTTTGTAATAGCAAAATAACACTTATAAGGATAATTTTATAAACTAGTGGTGAGACCTGCAATACTTTATGAATGTTGACCTGTAAAAGAGAAGCATGAAATTAGTGTCACTGAGATGAGAATGCTCAGGTGGATTCATGGTTACTTTAAACATCGATCATCTGATGACCAAGTTAGGAAGTAGATTTTTTAGATTTAACTTATGTTAAGAAATGTAGAGGTAGACCATAGAAGACTTGGACATGTATAAAAATGAGCTTTAACTTATTGAAGTTAAATAAAGTATGACACAGGAGGACACGATCGAGAAAAATGATCATGTAGTTAACTCCACTTATTGAGATAAAGGCTTGTTGTTATTGGTTTTGTTGTTGTTCTTGTTTTGAACATCTTAGTGCTTTAATGAACCCAAAATTTCGCAACATGATTAGTCTCAAGGAAACATTTGTTTCGACTATAAGCACGTAGAATTTAGAGTATGAGATGTTTTTTTCAATTTTATGTAAAGCATTGAGAAGTTTTTAATCATTCATTTGCTATATATTCTTTTCTTAATTCAAATGTATTATTTAGAAAATGATATAAATACATCGATGATAATCATAAAAAAATGAGAGTAAAAAAAGAAGTTTACCTCAATAAAGAAAAGAATTCAAAGATTCTTTTTGATTGATTAGCTTAAAGCTTTTGAAAGATAACAGAGTATTAAATTTTCTTTTGACTTTTGTCTTTTCTAGTTTAAAGAACATGAAATTTTTTATCCATTAGAAAGTCTATATTTTCATTGTGGCAATCATAACCAAAAACACGCGACTAATATTCATTATTTTGTTTTTAGAAGGAAGAAAGGACGGGACATTTCACGAATTTGTAAAAATTTACTAGTGATAATTTTAGTATTAGTTAAAATAGTTTACATGAACGGCCAAAAGGAGAAATATTAGTTACTTTCTCTTGAAGAGAATTGAACATAAAATCATGTTTTGAGGATAGGTTTGAACAATAATTGGNGTTTTGGTTTGTGCTTCCCTTCAATATTGCAAATAAGCATCAAAATTAAGTAAATTCAATTTGTGCATATTTTGAGAGATGCACGTAGTTATTGCAAAATGCTCTTACCAATCGCCAGTTTTTTTTTCATTTTTTTTTTAGTTTCAAGAATTTTAAGGGATTATTTCGGATCATTTTGGTTTTTCTTTTCCTATTTCTTATTTTTTTATTAATATTTTGATTTGAAATAAAATATGTTTATTTCATTATGATTGTTTTTAAAAGTATTTGAAACCTCTAAAAAATTATTTTCAGTGCTCTCAAATTTATGTTAATTTTTTTGAAAATTTTAAAAAATAATAGTTAAATAAAACACTTTAAATTAAAAACTAAATCTAAAGATAAAATTGATCCTTAACAGTCCCCAAGTTAATTCAAAATTATTTGGAGGTTGCTTTAAATCACTTTATTTATTTTTATTTTATTTATTTTTTAATTTGCAGTAAAATATATTTATTATATTTAACCTATGTTTTGTTTTTATTGAATATTAAATTTTTATAGTGATAGTGGTGTTCGATGGTTATAAGCAAGTGTAGAAGTGGGCCTGTAAGACGGTGCAAGCAACCTGCACTTATTGTAGGGGGAGGGGCGGTGATTGTATTTTAAAAAATAGAAATTATTTTAAATTATTTTTAAATGAGTTGCTATATTGTAAAATACAAATTATGAAAATGCATGAAAGGTATATTAAAAATATATTAAAAAAATGTATAAAATAAAAATAAAAATCATTACTCAGCGTTCTTTAGTTATCATGTTATTTGTCTCTCGTAAGTTTTTTTTTTTTGGTGCTGATTTACATATTTCACACAAAATTTTTTTAGTAATATTTTTAACACTTAGAGCTCTATAATTGACATTCTAGCATTTCTTTAATACTATTAATAGAGTTATGGATCATGTTAGTCATGCTCTTGCCAAATTCTCTGTCGGTCAAAAATTTATTGACTTTGTTACCATTTGATTGCTACAAAATTTTAATTAAATAATGCATTAATTTCACTCTATTTTTTGGGTACTCTTTTTATGTCTTGTCTATAAGATTTGAGAAATCATTTTGGAGACGATCTTGACGATTGGGGAAGAAGGAGAATCCTCTGTCCATAGTTGCAATTGGTTCAATAGAAAAAAAATTATTTATTTTTATTTAATGTTTTTATGTTTCTTGTCAATTTTTGACTTGTATTCGTCGCTTGGTCCAGGTCTTATGATGCCCATGTCTCATTTGCTTGATCAGTTTGTTGCTCGATAAGTTCGTCGCCCCGGTTGGACTACACCTGTCGTTATGCCTTAGGTCGATCATGTCACTACCTACTTGGGGGTAGCCGTTGAGACTCGCTGCTTGGGTAATTTGCACCATACCCATCGCAGAGCTTGTCCATATTTGGTAGGAAACGGTCTCTAGAGCTTTATCAATGTCGAGTTCGGAGTCAGGCTTCCTTATGCTTGGTGTTGAATTAGTGATTATTGTTTGCTCATCTCGAAGGAAAGTATGTCTTGAAGGAGAGTCTTTATGTGCTTGTCCTTGATGAGTCTTTTGTTTGCTCGTCCCGGAGAAGAGTCTTTTTGTGCTCGTTCCGGAGGAGAGTTTTTGTTTGCTAATTTTTGGGAAGTCTTAATGTGTCTGTCCCAGAGGAGATCTTTTTTTGGTCGTCTGGGAGGAGAGTCTTTATGTGCTCGTCCTATTGGAGATTCTTTTGTCTGTTCCTCCGAATTAAAATTGTCCGAGAACTCTTTAAGAGCCTCAAGTCTTAGTCGGACATAGGAGATAACAAAACTAGAAAAGTTGACATATATATTTTAGAGAAAAAAGTGATAAAATAGAATATCATTGATGGATATTTTGGTTGCTTAGGCTTTTGGTCCTTCAACTTTTTCAGCCACATGACTTTTTGGTCAGTTGACTTTCTATCAGCTTTCTTCAGTCTTTTTATTTTTCATTTGATCATGTCTCTCATGTGCTATTTTTTGAAGTTGCAAAATCTGATAGTTATATAATATTATTATTTTATATATATACACATATATTTTATTTACTGTTTTAAGCCTCTTTTGCAACCAAACCTATGCTCGTGAACTTCCATACCCTATGGAGTCGATCAGAAAATTCTCCATCTGACTTGAGTTATTCGATCGGAGAGGTGGCCGACAGGCTAGGTGATTGGTCAGAGAGGTGGTCGGTCAAAGAAAAGAGAGTTATGCATGTTAACACTGACTGAAAATTAAAATAGCAAGGTTTATGGGTTAGTGTATAGAGACAGTATTGAATGGTATGTTTTCAAATCTTTCTTTTCACACTGGCCAACAAATAAAATACCAGGGTTTAGAGGTTTGATATATAAAGACAGTATTGGGTGATATGTATGTAAATCTTCCCTTTTTACGCCAGCAGATGTGACATTGGCAACCGATTGATGATTCTTTGGAAACCATGAGTGTTTATTCAAGCCAGAGTGGCAGTCAGTTGAAGAAAAGAGTGGTATCCATGCAAATCTTCCTGTTCAGACTCGCCAACAAATGAAATAGCAAGGCTTAGGGGTTAGAGATACAGAGATAGGATTGGGTGTTATGTATGTAAATCTTCCCCTTTTTTGGCCGGTGGAAGCGACGTTGGCGACCGATTGATGCTTCTTTGGCAACCAACCTTGAGGTCGAGTGTTTCCTTTGGCTGCCTTGAGTGCAGTGGCATTATCGTCTTCGACCTTGTTGGAATTTGGTTGGCCAAAAACATGATCAGCCACTGGAGTTGGCCAGGTGACAACTTGTTGGTTGTTGGATTGATCGGTGCAGCAATTTCATTGATCGCTTGATTGAGTGAGCCACCGACATTTGGTTGACTAAAAGCGTGCTCAGTCGATGGAATTATTCAGTTAGCAACAAGCTTAGCTGCTGAAAAGAGTCTACCACAACTATTTAGTCAGCTGTATTGGTTGGCCTTTAGAATAGGTTGGCCGACAACTGGCCCGACCTTTAGAAAAGGTCAACCAAAAAGAAGAGGTAAACCATAGGCACAACGTTCTCTTGTTATGAACATAGTTTCCAAATCCAAAAAAACATCTCATCAAAACTTATTTCTTCAACAAAATTGATCTTAATCTTTCATGTCACCCGGTCGCTAGAGTCTCATCGATGACATTTGGATGTCTTATACTTCAATGTCTTCTTAATTTTAGTTTATAATAACCTGAATCACAATATTATGGTGGAAAAAGTCGACTGGTGGGGTTTTGGTGACTTAGGTGGAATGGTGAGAGGTTTTTCAATGATCGACTGGAGCCTTCGCGATCGGCCGGCCCGATGTTTAGTTGGATTTCATAAACCGGAAGGGAGGACTTTGCCCTTGGTTAGACATTGGCGAACATCGACCGACACGAGCTGATTTCAGGTGAGTGACTATACTTCAACAGGATGATTTTGAGCGAGCAGCTGATACCGACGATCGGAAGCTGGCCTCAAATCTCGTAATTTAATCATTGATTTTGGAAATTTGTGACTGAGCCAAGGACTCAAGAATAATAGAAAAATCATTCTATTGTAGCTTGGTTTTATGCTTGCAAAAATATCACCTTGGTGTTTGCTTTCTGATACACCTAAGAAATATAGTGTTTTTAAACACATTTTTATACCTATTTTTGAGATATTGCGCTTTAATGGAAGGTATTTGTGTATTTTTCCTTCAGTACAAGTAAAAAGGTGAAAAATGCTAAAAGAAATGAAAAAAATGATCAAATTTGAAGAAAAAATGCAAAAATAGTGCAAAAGTGTTTTGGCGCCTAAGTGCCAGATCTGGCGCTTAAGCGTCGGTGAGACAGAGAAGGTCGCGCCTAAGCGCTAGAGACACCGTGCTTAAGCATCAGAGACAATTATTTGAAGGGTTAATTCATTTTGCCGAATTTTGAAGGACCATTTGAGGAACCTATTGGCTAAAGATGGTGGTTATGGCAATTAGAAATGATAATATGGTTAAAAGACTTGTGAAAGGAGGCATCCATTAGAAAATACATCGAATCAGGACACACTTTGAAGAGATACCAAGACACCTCTTGGAAAATTATAAAAGAAGGAAGTTGAGAGAACATAAAAGGGGGGGTCCTGAAAAGTTCTTGAAGAAGTTCGTGGAGAAACATTTGAAGAGATTTTTCAGCCACCACAAATTCACTTTATCCTTTTTGTTTTTAGTTTTAATGTGAGAGCTAAGAGTGTTGTAAGAGAGAAGAGATTCAAAGGAACTTCAAGAGTTTGGTGGAGGATTTGAGTTAAAGTGTTGTAAAAGAGAAGAGATTCAAAGGAACTTCAAGAGTTTGGTGGAGGATTTGAGATAAGTGTTTATCTTTGTTTTTAAACTACTTTTGGTTTTAGTCGAGACTTCTTGTTGGTTTGACAATAATTTCTACTTTTAAACTAAAGTGTGGTTTTATTTTCTCCATGAATTTTGAGTAGTTTTCTTTAATTTTCTCCTTAAAATAATAAGTAATTAAAGTGTTGGATGAAAGTTGTCGAGCGTATCAATACACCAAAAATATATGAAATTTTTAGACTCATATTTTATACTAATTTTTTGTGATATTGCACTTTAATAGAGGGTATTTTTTTATTTTCCTGTAGGTTGTTGAATTTTAGGACTTAAAGCAAAAAAGAAGCAAAAAGAATGAAATTTGGAGCAAAATTAAAGAAGTTGAAAATTTGTTCAGCGCCGATGGCGCCGTTTGACAGAGAGCAGCCAATTAAATTGTGGAACACTGGCGCTGTTGGTGCCAGAATGGGCGCTGACGGTACCAATGTCGGTTTAACCCCTATTTTTAGAAGATTTGACGAATTTGGACGTTTTTTGAAGAGTTTTTGGAGGCACCTATCGGAGAACCGACTCTAGGCTTTATTTGGTGCCAAAATTGTTCGAAAAAGTGACTCTTCCTGACATCTCATTGCCACAATTCAACCTTCCACGCATCACATATTCTTTCATTTTTCATTCTACAACCATTTAGAGCCTGTTGTTCTTATAATTTAGAGTTTTGTGGTGATATTAAGTGTGAACTCTTCTCTAAATGTGTTAGAGAAGGAGAAAAGTGAGAGATTTCTTCTTCCTACATTTCCTAGAAGAGGCTACAAGGGATTTGCTTTGAGAAAGAGTTTCAGATAAGTGTTGTTTGTTTATTAGTGTTGTATGAACTTTCTTTTATATATGAAATTTGTGTTTTTTTGTATCTTTCTCATGAAGTCTGAGTACTTTATTTTATCTTTCTCCCTACTCTGAGATATGTTGAAATGAAGAGATAATATGGATGTGCTAATATTAAAATATAAAATAAATTATGCTGATTTTTCAACTCCAAACCTAATTTACTTTTCAATTTGGCCAATTAAATTGTTAAAATATGTTGTGAAACATATGATTCGAGAAATGGAGTATGAGTTCTACAACAGAGTGAGGATCACATTTGATTTCATGAAGGAGAATTTCATTCATGAAAGTAAGTGCAAATAAATAGGAAAATATACTTTGTTGGTTGTAGTATTGGAAAATATTTATGGTGACAGACTAAAATCTTTAATCGATCTTAGTGTTTAAAAACTAAAGCAAGAGTTAGCCTTCAAGTGAAGGGAAGTGGGAGCTCTGGAGTGGGAGCCAGTATCCTCCTAGCCTAAACCACGGATTTAGGGACTAAACCTGAGATTAGCCAATGATTTTCTATAACACTGCATCAGGGTAGAGAAAGACTAAACTTGGGATTAACCACTGATTTTCTATAACACTGTATCAGAATAGAGAACTAAAACTGCTCTTATTTGGTACAATACATATTAAAATCATTTATCTCATCTCATCTCATTTTACCAAAATCTCATTGTAGTAGGAATATTGTTTTTTCACATAATAAATCTTCATCACATAAACACAGTTTAATAGTTTAGTAGTTATTGTTTAAATTTTGTATTTCAATTTTGTTATTAGTTAAATAATTTAGTTCTAATAATATCTCAACATTCAAAATTAGTGACAGTAATTTTGTTTTGGCTTTGTGTGAATTTTCTAGTAAATTTATTATTTCAAATTTAAACCTTCCTCGTGGGATCGATATTTGGGGCTTAAATAGAAAGTTCTTTATTACTTGATTATGATACGTATACTTGCGTAGAATCTCAATTTTAATTGCTTAAATTTCTAATTCATAAAATATTGTATCAAGCTTTTCGCACCGTTGCATAGCGGAGTCAACTATATAATTTTTACACAAATATATTTCACTCGAGATCAAGTTTTTGGCGTCATTGTCGGGAAAGGTGAAAAATTAAATAGATTTGGTAAATTAGAAAATTTAGAGATAATTAATTTAAAAAATTAAAAAAAAATCAAAAATCCAAAAAGAAAATATATTTTTATTTAAGAGTTATTTTTAAGAAAATTTTATTTTCTTATTATATTTGTTTATGCGAAATATTGGATCTGAAGGTTTAGTACCATACAATTCAGAATTAGAGCATACTAATATAAAAATTCAAAAATAACAAAAAGAAATTAAAAAATTAAACAAAATGGCGAATAACTTAAATAATCAACTAAACAAAAATCGACAAAGACTTTTAAGAGATTATGCTAATCCGACAAAAGATGAACTTCATTTGACTATTCAAAATCCTGATGTAGCTGCTAATTCATTTGAGCTTAAATCTGCTATTATCCAAATGATACAAAATAATCAAGTTGGAGGAACACCTTCTGAAGATCCAAACTTACATCTTGCTAGTTTTCTTGAAATTTGTGCTACTTTTAAATATGACTGGGTCTCTTATGATGTTGTTAGGCTTAGAATTTTTTCTTTTTTATTAAGGGATAAAGCCAAGGCTTGGTTAAATTCATTAGCACCTGGATCTATCAAAACTTGGGGAGAACTATCATAAAAATTCTTGGCTAAATATTTTCCGCCCTCGAAAACTGCTAAGCATAGAAATGATATTAAATCTTTTTGTCAGTTTAAAGGGGAATCAATATATAAAGCTTGAGAAAGATTTAAAGATCTTCTTAGAAAATGTCCACACTATGCTCTACCAGATTGGTTAATAATTCAAACATTTTATAATGGATTAGTAGGATTACTTAGATCTATTATAGATGATGTTGCGGGTGGATCACTAATGTCAAAACCTTTTGATGAAGCATATTCTTGAATTGAAGAAATGACTACTAACAATTTTCAATGGCCCTCTGAAAGGGTAAATCCTAAGAGAGTAGCTAGTATTCATGATTCTGATGCAATGTCTATTTTAGCATCTTAAGTTGCTGCTATTTCAAAAAAGATTAATCAAATAGGAGTGAACTATTCTCAAATACCCCCAGTATTAAAGAAAAATTCACTAGGAAAGATCATTGATACTCAACCATCTTATGAAACTTTAAATGCTATAAATAATCAAAATAACAATCCTTATTCTAACTTTTATAATCCTGGATGGAAAAATGACCCTAATTTTAGTTGGAATCTCTTTTTACAAGAAATCTAGCCCCAGCAGGCCTAGCCATATTATAGGTTGGAACATCAACTTTTAGAGGGCAACCAAGTGCTCTACTGATACTAAAAGCATATTTTGATGATAATACTGTATAGGGAGATTAAGGAGTTTAAACCACATAAGAACGATTGGGGGTTCCTTATTAGGATCAAACCCAGGTGTCCACTTCACCAATTTCATCGAAGTTCCATTAATTAGCAAGGACTATTTAGCAAACACTCTTGCATAATCTTCCTCAGTAGATAATTTAATTAATAAATGCCTGCCATCCAGCAAACCCAACTTCCAAGGGCCATTTAACTTTAGCTCATCAAAATATTTCCTTACATAATTCGTCTTAGGATGTCCATACTGAAATTTTTCTATTAAAGTAAACTTAATTAATTCATTAAGAGATTGAATTTCTTGTGTAGGAAAAATGATGGCTGGTTCCCCATCCTTCATCCCCAAGGGGTTAACATAAGGGCAAACCCCCTTCCATGCAGCAGAATCATGAAAGGTTTGTGGAAACACCAAATGCTCAAAAGTCTTAGGAACATTAATTTCACTTCCAACTACATCAACAAATGTAGCCTTTGCTCATTGAGCATTAGTTTCAACATCAATGGGACAATCCATTGATAAAATAACCAATGAGATAATAAATGGGATAAAAGTTGTCAGCCCAAAGAACAACAAGCACCACTAACAAACCAACTAGTGATATGTACCAAGAAAATAATGGAACAGCAGCCAAAAATCAAAGCAGGTAGTCCACTAACAAACCAGTAAACAGAAAACTAGCAAAAGAAAACCAAAATACAGTCCACCAAGCTTAGCAAGCAATGGAACAGTAACACGATCCACCAAGCTTAGCAAGCAGTCAATGGAACAGTAGCCAAGATTGAAAAAGAGGTTTCCCGAGAAAGTCTCAAGCAAAGAGAGATTCCAAAACTTCAAGTCTAGACAAAAGAACTTCTTAAGGCTGAGACACCAAGCTCCTCCACCTAGCTCCATGGTGCCGCCAGGAAGGTCCATCAGTGCTCAAACCCTAGCAGAGCAAAAACTGTAACAACTGCCATATATATATATATATATATATATATATATCTCTCTCTTATACACATCTATATGTATATAAGAGAGATATATATATATATATATATATAT